>OZ025876.1:864121-949121 GCA_964019415.1 Ianthella basta
TCCAGTGGTAGGTACCCCTCCCCCTGTCTGCATGCTCTACCACTCCACCCTCACACAGTGCTTCACCTGACCACCGCAGACTGTCTCATGTACCTACTGTATACAGCACTGCTCAGCGTTATTCTGTGTTGTGTGCATCAATATATAGTGGTTCCCCTCTATTTCGGACTCTTTGGGACGGTGTGGGACAAGTCCAAGTGTCCTCATTAGAGGGGGGTAGTCTCGTACCCAGACCGCTTTCTCTCCTCCATTTTTATATTATGACGTAATCGGTCGGGGAGAAAGTGTCTGGCACATTTCCTGTACGGAAGTTCTTCCATCCACGCAACCACAGACATGCAATTAATCAAACATTCGCGCGAGGTAGTAAGTGTCAGGGGAGCAGAAATGCAAAAGAAACCGTTGCCTTCTCACGTAGGAGCACTTGCTATGTTTCCAAGGAGAGTTCCCTGGCAAAGGAAAGGCAGAATCTAGCATTTGAAGCAGCCTGAGAGTGCAGAAGTCGTCCATGGCATCATCCCGATGCTTCTCTTATTGCGGACGAAAGCGGAGAATAAGCTTGTCAGAGGACCTATAGGTACTACAACATGGGCCGCTGATGGCTAAACAGCGAAGACAACCTGCAAAGATGGCTGTGTTATTGAAGCTCCTGACTTAAACACATTTTCCTTACCAGATCGCCGAAATTGTCGAGACTGGCTTGGAAATAACGTTAACATAGCCTAGTCTGTGAGGTTCTTCACGAATCACTGCCTGCAATGCTGTAGGTTATCGGTTTTCCGCCGTTCTGACAGTCCAGTGAGCTTTACGTGCAATTAACATGCCTCACTGTGTCCGTACATTCCAGGTCATTAACGAATTCTCACATAGGTTAGGTGCCAGACCCCTTCCCTTCCGTGTAGGACGTCACGATTAAATGGCAGGCGGTCGGGTGGGGGCTGGGTACAAGACTAGAGGGGGGTCCTCATTTCAGAGGCACTTGTAGCTTAGTCCATACACCTGATTAGAGAGGTTGTTTTGTACACATCTCTATGTAGCTGGGACAGTAGGCACTGTCCTCATCGGAGAGGTGTCCTTATTTCGGAGGTAGTTTTGTAAACATCTCTATGTAGCTGGGACAGTAGGCACTGTCCTCATTAGGGAGGTATCCTTATTTCAGAGGTAGTTTTGTACACATCTCTATGTAGCTGGGACAGTAGGCACTGTCCTCATTCAAGTTCAGCATCTCCTTCGTAAGGAGCTGCATTGTAACCCTGTCTCTCTCCATCGTTGCTGCAGGGCTACTTCACAACATACTTCATCTACTATGTTAAGCTCCATGAGCGCTGGAATCTGCCCTGTGAGCTGCTGGTCATGTGACCTGATGATGTGACTGTCGTGTAACTAGAGTCATGTACTGTCTATTTATGGTTGCTTGGAACACCTAGGGATTAGGCATTTCATGTACTAGTCATTCGGACCAATGAAATACGCGCTCTTTTTGGGACGTCATTGAATTTCATTGATCTGAATGACTTGCATGTGAAATGCCTAATCCGTAGGTGTTTCAAGCAACCGTAAATCGACAGTATGAACTGCTGGTCATGTGACTGTTATGTGACCTGATCATGTGACCTGATCATGTGACACCATGTGACCTGATCATGTGACTGTCATGTGACCTAATTTGCCATGTACGTGTGTGCATACATGAGTTAGGTCCCTACAGATAGATAGGCGGCACTTGTACATGCTGCATTGATGTTTGTCTGCTCTTCTCCCTCAGCCAAGAAGTCCTTTTACCGGTACTGTCTGTTCTTGAGTTGTGTTAACTTGCTTCAGTCGGCCGCTAGTCTGCTGTGGGAGTTTGGGACTAAGCACCAAGTGGTGGGAGAGTGTGGGATATGGTAAGTGTGAAGGGTGAAGTGTTAGTGTGAAGGGTGGAGTGTGGGGTGTTAGTGTGAAGGGTGGAGTGTGGGGGTGTTGTGTGAAGGGTGGAGTGTGGGGGTGTTGTGTGAAGGGTGGAGTGTGGGGTGTTGTGTGAAGGGTGGAGTGTGGGGGTGTTAGTGTGAAGGGTGGAGTGTGGGGTGTTAGTGTGAAGGGTGGAGTGTGGGGGTGTTGTGTGAAGGGTGGAGTGTGGGGTGTTAGTGTGAAGGGTGGAGTGTGGGGTGTTAGTGTGAAGGGTGGAGGGTGAGGGTGGGTGCAGAAAATGGGTGTAAATCAGTGAGTGAGGAGTTGAGGGAGGTGAGATAGGGCAAGCAGTGAGGAGGAAGTGCTAGCACTTGCTAGAGGTGGAACACTGGAGTGTGACATCCTGTTGCCAGCCTAGCTGTGGATGGCCATGCCAGACATACCCACACTGCAAGGAATGTCTTGACACTTCTCCCAGTATCTAATTTCAGCTCAATATTCTAATCATTATTACTGTGTATTACAAGTGTAACAAGGATGAGTCCTTTCAGGTCATGAGACTTCCATGCTGTGTGGCAGTATAATGGTTATACGATATTACTGTCACTTCCGCCTCCTCTCCTCCCTCCCTGTCCTCCTCCCTCCCTCCCTCCCTCTCTCCCTCCCTCCTTCCTCCCTGTCCTCCCTACTCCCTTCCCCTCCCCCTCCTCCCTCCCTCCCTCCTGCCCTCTCCCTCCTCCTTCCTCCCTGTCCTCCTCCCTCCTTCCTCCCTCCCTCCCTCCCTCCCTCCCTCCCTCCCTCCCTCCTCCCTCCCTCCCTCCTTCCTCCTATGAATAGCCTCACTGCACTCACCCAGTTCATCTACCAGACCACATTTGCTCCTATGATCTACTGGATCTTCCTCAACAAATTCTTCAAGGCATCTTCCTCCACACCTTCTCCTCAATACAGACCGATGAATAACTCAGATAACCCCGCCGAAGACACCGCAGAACACTACAACGGATCAGTTCGGCTAGACAGAAGACACTTCCATTCGCCGTCCAGTCTCCTTACTACCTCCAACAAGTACAAGACGTCTCAGCTGGCACAGTCGCCTGGCAACAGGAGCCCTCGGTCCTTGTATTCGAACCAGTTCTCCACATCATCGTATGGGAGCATTGACGATCAAAGCAATGGTCACTCGAGCGATTCACATACCATTCAACAGATATAATGATTGGTGGCATGGGGTTTTTAGTAGCTACAGGAATGGCATTGAGCCTCTATTGGGTGATGGAGATACTTATTCATTCTGACCATGTGTCCACAATTTATATTAATATATAGGTGCAGTAATGATTTACTTTTCAAGTACAATATACTCTTTTGTATGTAAGCATGCGGGTTGAATTTGTACAAATATTATACTATTACTGTGCACTGGTAAGCTTATTAATTAGTTGTTGATGTATACAATTGCAATAATTTCAAGGAGAGATTTAATATAGGAATGTATGTCTGTATTTGATACATGTAGTCACAACACTGTGTGCAGTGCACATGACAGCTGTGAGGCCATTTTTGATCACAGTGATCAGTTGTGAGAAATAATGCTGAATCAGCACAAACACCCACCACACTACAGTTGGTCCTAGCACACACGCGGCTATGCTAGCTTCTGCAGTGTGTACCAAATAACATTGGTGCTTGTTATATAGCGCTATATTATTTTGGACTGGAGAAACTGACTGTTGGAGGAGGCTGCATCACTGTGCGGGAGCAGGCTGCAATGTGCACTGTGTTGGTGCTATTTGAGGCCAGGGAGGCTGGCTGTTTTGAAGTGGTGGCACTGCATTATACAGTGACCACGGTCACAAAGGCATGCGTGCAGTTTCTTTTGCCTACTGTAGAAACAGTGCAAAGTCGTGACATCCTTATTCAAGAGGTCTACACACAGGTGTCAGTGCACACCACATCAATGTAGCTACTGCATCGACTGCAACACAATTTAGAAGCGCCAGCGCTGAAATAAACATGAACAACAACAAAAACTACAACAACAACATGCCACACACAACAGTAAACATAATTATAGCTTATCTACTCACATAAGGTAATTAATAATAATATATTTGACCAAAGTGTGTGTATGTGTGTCTGTCTGTCTGTACTAAACAATATGGCTACATCCACATGAACAGCAACCTTGTGAGGAAGAGGAGGGCAGTGAGGCAAGCAGCAGAGGCTGTGACGTGTCCAGCTGCACCGCGGGACATGTCCTGATCGACATTGTTGTCGGTTTCACTCGGTGCCACCAGGAGACTACTGGGCGAGTTAGCAAGAGAGCCGCGTTCGTTGCACCAGTTCTCAGCTACAAGGAACAGAAGAGGAATAAAGAAATAAAGCACAAGTCCGTATACACCTCACACTCCAGCAGCCCTTACACATGTAAACATGTACGTAAACATTTAAACATGTAAATATGCCATTGATTGGGTACAGGCTCAAACAACATATACTCCTGAGCTCACCAATATAGCCCCCGAGAGTGCGGGATAAACAATATATTTACATTCACCATTGCCATAGTAACCATGTGTTAAAGGGGAATTTCATGCCTGAAAACATGGTACTGACACACACATACTGTACACATACACACATGCATTGAAGGAAAATGGCTGTTGCAGTCCCATCACACTGCTATAAAGCATGTTTTAATGACACCTCTCTAATCTGAACACCTTTGGGACAGTCTGGCGTAGGCTCAAGTGCCCTGAATAGAGAGGTGTCCTTATTTCAGAGGTAGTAGGCACTGTCCTCAATAGAGAGGTGTCCTAATTTCCAGGTGTCCTTAAAGCAGAGCCATATTGTATGAATTCACATCACCATTTTAGCGGGGACAGTATTAACAGTAGAGTGTGGATCGTTTTAGATGGAACAATGGACCACCGTTGTATCATTTCGAGGGGTTACACGAAGGGAGAGATTCAAGCAAGGAGGGAGATGTCCTTCCTGCTTCTTCTTCCTCCTCAACACACACCTCATGACCACAGTGTCCCATCGTTATCAAACCCGTGGTTCCACTGTATGCCTGTACGACTGTTGCACTTGTTGGAGTGCTGTGTGTGGGCTTACGGTTGGGGTCTGTCGGACTGAAGGTGATCCTGTACCAGATGGGTATATCAGAGTTGGGACACCCATCGCCATCATCGCACCGGAATGTGACTGTGCCATCTACAGCGTCATCACAGTACATTGCAAGCCCCTGGATGTATGAACAGGAGAACATGTGAACAACCAGCTGCTTCTTCGGTGTCTTTCTAAGTTCTAACACATCCGCACACGCACACACACACACACACATGTTCATAACTGGGACAGTCATTTACGTGTTCACTCACACCCACCAACCCACACACCCACACTACCAGAGATGGTCTCGCTGGACAACACAACATTTCACAAACTGGCTCTCATTGTTTAAAGGTTCAAATGACCACATATACTCACGTTGCCTATAATCTGCATTCCGCCAACGTTGAACCTGTTGACGCAATGATGGAGAGTCACATGACACATGCTAGCACACACACACATGCATGCACACACACACACACACACACACACACACACACACACACACACAGTGACACACACCAGCTAACTCACGCCACAGTGCTTGCAAGGTCAATAGGCTCCACCTGTGACACAGAGAGAGAGGGAGGGGGAGAGGAGCAGGGGGAGGGGCAGGGGGAGGGCAGGGGGAGGGGCAGAGGGAGGGCAGAGGGAGGGGCAGGGGAGGGGCAGAGGGAGAGGGGCAGGGGGAAGGCCAGGAGGGTCAGGGGAGGGTGAAGGAGAGAGAGGAGAGAGTGTGGGGAGGAAGAGAAGAGACAAAGGGAAGGACAGAGGCAGATATTAAACACAATATCAGACGTATGCAGAAGTTTGTCTGGACCGCACAGCAAAATAAACAACATGTTGCACTTAATCGCAACAACAAAGCATGGACAGCACACTCTCTCATGGGGGGGGGGGGGGGGGGGAGGTGGTCAGATTCAATCAAGTCTCTGTCATTGAAGACATCCGGAGCCCACCAAAGTGGTAATGTGATCCACTTTGATACATAACTCAAGGAGGCCATGCAGAACTGAAACAGTGTGTGTGATGTACAGTGATGTCAGACTGTACACAAGGGCCAGTGTGAGTGTGTGCATGTGTGCACAGGGCAGCGTTGCAACGGTGGGGCAGTGAATGACTGCACACACACACAGAACTAGCATGTCTTCACTGATCAGTATGATCACTATATGTGGCAAGCTGAGTAGGTTAATACAAAATCAAGTTTATCAACCTAACAGTATAGTGGCATATCATAACGGTCTAATTGAGTGTAAGTGCCGACCTGACTAATTATGAGGTTAAATAATCTAAGAAAAGGGCCATGCAACTTCCAAGATACACTGTGATGCACATGCATACACACATGTAGACAGACAGACAGACTGAATGGTGGACCCCCAGGATGATCGACAGATGCCAATGCGGCAATGCTAGGATTACAGCTTACAATGATCTCAATCTTGCGACCACCAGTGTTGCCAAAGGTGAAGGAGGTTGGAGTGTTCCCTGTCCCTTCAAAGTTGTACTGAGTAGTACAATAGTAGCCAAGGGGGTTGTTCCCACTTTCACAGCTACCAAACACACCTGTACACGTCATAGGGGAGACACAAGCACTTGAACATTTGAAGGCAATTCTTGATTCTACCACACTCCACAACTTCTACACATCTCGTAGCAACTATATAGTCATCCAGCTTCCTTCAGCCCGTCGATCATATCTGACTGCACCTTGCGCACAAGCACTTCTGGTGTGTACAGTCGGATCACTACACTGTCAGAGCTAACTAAGAGTTTCTCTGACGTACATGCGAGCCCATTGCCGCTTACCCATAGGGTGTGTCCCGTTGTAATCAATTGGCACGTATCCGCCATAATTCACCTCTGCAGCGATAGAGGAAGGAGAAGGAGACGAAAGGTGAAAGTAAAAGGCTAGCATACACCTGCAGTGAGTAGTGAAACTCTTCATTGCAGGCCATGGCCACAACACGCAATGCACTTAACTAGTGACTATCACCGAGTCGCTCTAGTTAGCTAAAGGCCGCTAAGAGAATCCCCCCCGGCTTACGCGCTTCCGACAGAACAGTGAAGGAGAACAGCACTCCTAGGCCAAGCAGGAGCTTCATCGTGCGCGTACCTTCGGGAGATAAATCGATCGATTAGAGAAGGCAGCACGTAGTTGTTCGATAGTCGGGACCCGGATGTAGGCGTGGGTGTGACTCGAGTCATCTATGACCATACAAGCGTTCGGGAACGGACACAACCGTGCAAAGCCATATATGGTAATACACCCAAATATAGCTATACAGAAAAATGTTACGTTGTAAATGGCACTGCATATCAAAGCACTATCAAAGTTTCTATATTTGTGTATGTGCTATACACATTAAAGGAAAACAGAAAACAAATTAACAACAACAAACATTTCAAACCCAAACTCTCTCAGTGTGTGTGGTGGGTAGATTAGCAAACAGGTTTGCACAAGTAAGACATGGTGCAACTTGGAAAGAGCTGTCTGTGGAGGAGACACACAGCTGCATCAGTCCAATGCTTCTTCCCTGGCAGTCTCCCTGGCAGTATCCCGAATCTGACTCACCATTCTGCATTGGAAAGGAGTGCACAGCAAAACGTGGAAACCACTGTGATACAGTGAAACCTGTCTAAGACAGCCACCTGTGGGCCAGTTCTAACTGACCTTTATAGAGAGGTGGCTGCTCTACAGAGGTAGACTGCAATGTTTTAGTGCTATTCAGGGCCAAGGAGCTAGCTGCCTGTCACAGTGACCATCTTAGACAGATCCCACTGCATGCTAATGTGGCAGTTGTAAGGCATTCAAATGGGTAATGGATTGATCATGAACAATCATGCAGTGAAGTGTGGAAAATAGGTGGGACGGTTTGGCTTCAAGGGTCTTTGTGTTAGTCACTAAACTTACTAAACTTCAGTGACTGACAGAATCCCTCGAGGTCAAAATATCTCACCACACTGAATGCTACTTTGCTCCTGATTGCTCAAGAAACAGCACCACTCCTGGCATTCTAATAGTTAACACACCCCATTACTGTGCAGCACCCATCCAACCACCCACTCACTCACCCACCCACCCACCCCCCACACTACAAGTACAAATGCACCTTGGAGCAGATCGACATGTGACCACATCCACACCTGTACCATACTCACTACTCACTGCACACAAGCACAAACCTTTCAAAGTGGGTCTTGCTGTCCTTGACAGACTGCTTATTAACGCTGATTGATTGCAGCAGGCGGTCCGCTCTACAAGAAATAGACACACATTCAATCCACAGCAGAGATACCTCACTCTGTAAATGATTGTTCATTCCAATAAATTGTGTGTAAATTTGTATACGTAGTTTACTGTATAGGGCATAGGCGGAGCCAAATGATAATGACAAGGGCTCACTCGACCTAACTCACTGGTGCATAATGGCCATTACTTCCTCCCGTTGAGCATCACTGACTGGTGAGTTGGGAGTACGGGGGGTGACACGGGGACTGCCCCCAGCTGACTGTTGAGTTCTCCTGATTCTTCCTACATGCTGGTCAAAGATGTCTGCAATCTGTATGGACGTATCCTTCACCCTCTGATCTGCTATTGGCATGGACGACTGCAACAGTGTGTGGGGGAAGGGAGCACTTTGCAGGGCCATCCGCTAGGCTGGGTGGCTGGAACATGGTGTGTGTGTGTGTGTGTGTGTGTGCGTGTGTGTGTGCGTGTGTGTGTGTGTGTGTGTGTGTGTGTGTGTGTGTGTGTGTGTGTGTGTGTGTGTGTCCATCTGTGTTCAGCACACCTGCTCCAGGCGTGTACTCTCCATGCCGTATCTCTCCAACTCCCGCTCAATGTGAATCTGAAGTGCCGTTATCTCATCTCTGGTCACTACAGCAGCACTGGAGTATGACACAGACATGTCATCAACCCTACTGGATACATAAACACACATACACACACACACACACACGCACACGCACACACACACACACACACACACACACACACACACACACACACACACACACACACACATGTATGTGAACATACTTCAGCCAGTTGTGTAGTTTCTTATGCAAGGCAGTGAGGGATGACATCAAGTAGGACAGTCGCTCCTGGCTGTCTGACATGCGTTTGTGGAGTTGTCCTCTGCAAGGAGAGGAGGGAAGAGGAGAGGAGGGGAGAGGAGGGGAGGGGAGAGGAGGGGAGGGGAAGGGAGAAGAAGGGAGGGAGAGGAGGGGAGAGGAGGGGAAAGGAAGGGAGGGAGAGGAGGGGAGAGGAAGGGAGAGGAGGGGAGGGGAGAGGAGGGGAGGGGAAGGGAGGGAGAGGAGGGGAGGAGGGGAGAGGAGGGGAGGGGAGAGGAGGGGAGGGGAAGGGAGGGAGAGGAGGGGAGGAAAGGGGAGGGGAAGGGAGAGGGGGGAGCGGGAAGAGAGATAAGGTGTACAATTGTAACTGTGGACAAGATGCTCTAGTTCAATAGGCATAAGTTGCTCAGTCTTCTCACACCCCACTCACCCCACTCCCCCCACCCTCTCACACCCCACTCACCCCACCCTCACCCCACCCTCACACCCCACTCACCCCACTCACCCCACTCACCCCACCCTCTCACCCCACTCACCCCACTCACCCCACCCTCTCACATCCCACTCACCCCGCCCTCTCACATCCCACTCACCCCACCCTCACACCCCACTCACCCCACTCACCCCGCCCTCTCACATCCCACTCACCCCGCCCTCTCACATCCCACTCACCCTACTCACTCACCCCGCCCTCTCACACCACTCACCCCACTCACTCACCCCACCCTCTCACACCCCACTCACCCCACCCTCACACCCCACTCACCCCACTCACCCCGCCCTCTCACATCCCACTCACCCTACTCACTCACCCCGCCCTCTCACACCACTCACTCACCCCACCCTCACACCCCACTCACCCCACTCACTCACCCCACCCTCCACACCCCAATACTCACTTGGTGAATGCGAGCACCTTGGCATCATGGGGTTGGGTGGCATGGTTGGGGGAGAGTACACTGCGGACTAGTTGCTTTGCAGTCTTTGCATCGTCCTCTACCTCCTTGCAAAGGTGCTTTACCTTCTCAAGGCTACAGAAGAGGACAGCACAGCTAACACGTGAAGTAGATGGTGTACAAGAGATTCTTACTATCCAGTGTATCATTTGGGGGGGGGGGGGGGGGGGGGCAACACTCTACCACAAGTGCAAAATACAGCTCGAGGTGAAGTCAATTTACAGCAACATCTATTACAGTACACTGCAAAGGACCATCTTGTGGTGGTCACTGTATAGGGCAGCCACCTGTCCAAAGCAGCCGGGTTAGGAGGTCCCACTAGTGACTGGATTAGACAGGTTCCACTGTACTGATAGTTACTACACATACATAGAGATTGTGTGGAACCTGTCTATAGTGGTCACTGTATAGGGCAGCCACCTGTCCAAAGCAGCCGGGTCAGGAGGTCCTACTGGTGATTGGATTAGACAGGTTCCACTGTACTGATAGTTACTACACATACATAGAGATTGTGTGGAACCTGTCTATAGTGGTCACTGTATACGTAGGGCAGCTACCTGTTAAAACAGACACAGTGCCCACACAAGCTATATGCACATAATTCTAGCCCATTCCTTCCACACATACAGACCTTCTGTCAAAGGCCCTTCCCTGGTAGGTAACATCCCAGTCTTCTGAGTGTCGTGCTGACTCCAGAACTGACATAGCTTTCAAATGGAGAGGTTCAAACTGACTTCGAAACTGCAGCAAAGACAGGAAAGATATTAAAAGTACACATACATGTACACACACACACACACACACACACACACACACACACACACACACACACACACACACACACACACACACACACACACACACACACACACACACAGACACACACACACACACACACACACACATACACACACACACACACACACACACACACACCTTTTGCAAGTTCTCATGCAGCTGCTGCTTCTCAAGATTGACAGGTGAAATGAGGTGCTCCAAGGCTGTGTTGATGTAAACAAGACAATGAGTTACCATCTGCGCCTTTGCAGAAAGAAAACACTGGAAATTTGGCGGGGATTACATTTTGGTGGATCTGCGGCTTAAAGAGCAATCCACCAATATTTTTCTAACCACCAAATTGCTCACATACGTAATATCGTTATTATAAGGCATGCCCCAAATGCCAAAGTCCGCCAAATACCATAATGTAAGCAATCTAACAAAATATATTCTAGCCAAAATTTCCATCCACACAGGAGTTTACGGAGAGTGCACTGGACCATTAGTAATGTGAGGAGTGGCCAGTGGATAGCTGGCATGGCAGAGGGTGTCATCTTCTTGTGTACAGTGCAGCAGCTGAAGGCATTCAAATGCTATTGTCCACACCACATGACTAGTAGAATCTTACAAGGAGGGTATGGAGCCATGTTTATAGCCTCAAGGAGGGTTCTTAAGGGAGCAAGAAGGGTTCTGTGGCCTTCAAGAACAGTCTAGGGAGAACACACCTATCATCATCGTCACTGTCTCATCCACCATCTCCAGGAATGTTGGTCACAAACATGCATGTGCACACACACACACACACACACACACACACACACACACACACACACACACACACACTACCTCCATCTAGGCAGGAGTTCATTCCATTCAGTAGCTCTCTAGCAGTCCACAAACTGGAGGGAACAACAACAGACAAGACAAACTTGAAATGAGGACACAAGGTTTACAAATGATGTCACTAATAGCAACACTGGTCACACAATCAGCAGCTCATGTGACATTGTATGAGACGTACTCATGTGTATGTACACAATGTGTGTGTGTGTGTGTGTGTGTGTGTGTGTGTGTGTGTGTGTGTGTGTGTGTGTGTGTGTGTGTGTGTGTGTGTGTGTGTTTGGTCACCTTCCAATTTGCCCATACAGTCGCATCTGTAGTGCTTGGTAAACACCTTTGACACTTGCACTGCCCTTCTCAAGAAGTTCACTATCCTTCTTCATTACATAGCTAAGTGGAAGGTGTGAGGGGAAGGTGTGAGGGGAGGGTGTGAGGGGAAGGTGTGAGGGGAGGGTGTGAGGGGAAGGTGTGAGGGGAGGGTGTGAGGGGAGGGTGTGAGGGGAAGGTGTGAGGGGAGGGTGTGAGGGGAAGGTGTGAGGGGAGGGTGTGAGGGGAGGGTGTGAGGGGAGGGTGTGAGGGAAAGGTGTGAGGGGAGGGTGTGAGGGAAGGGTGTGAGGGGAAGGTGTGAGGGGAGGGTGTGAGGGGAAGGGCATGAGGGGAGGGTGTGAGGGGAAGGTGTGAGGGGAGGGTGTGAGGGGAGGGTGTGAGGGGAAGGTGTGAGGGGAGGGTGTGAGGGGAAGGTGTGAGGGGAGGGTGTGAGGGGAGGGTGTGAGGGGAAGGTGTGAGGGGAGGGTGAGGGGAGGGTGTGAGGGGAGGGTGTGAGGGAAAGGTGTGAGGGGAGGGTGTGAGGGAAGGGTGTGAGGGGAAGGTGTGAGGGGAAGGTGTGAGGGGAGGGTGTGAGGGGAAGGGCATGAGGGGAGGGTGTGAGGGAAGGGTGTGAGGGAAGGGTGTGAGGGGAGGGTGTAAGCGGAGGGTGTGAGGGGAAGGTGTGAGGGGAGGGTGGGTGGGAAGAGTTGGAGAGGGTGAGGAGAGGATGCAATAAGATCGATTTTGATTTTTGGTTTTTTGAAATTCAAGTGACAACTCTCTAATGTGGACAACTTAATTCATGAGACTGTTTAAGGAATTTGTGAAACCATTCATACATATAAGAGTGACCCTCGTATTATTTTCATTGTGGAAACCCCTGTTTCTATAGCAACAGTTCTCACCTCATACAGAGTGCCGCTTGATGCATCATGTTGAATTTCCTGTTCAACTCGACTGTCACATGATAGTGGTAATGGATTAGCTTCTGACATTCCTGCCACCAAATGGAAGCGGAATGAGGTGACAATGGAAGTGGAATGAGGTGACAATGGGAGTGGAAATCAACTATATCAAATACTTGTTCTTGTTTATCACAGTATAGTACCTTTAAGAAATTACTGCTTTCTTTGATCTCCTTGGTAGCTGGCAAATTGGGAACAGGTCCTGCAAGAAGTTGGTATGGGAACCTTACAGTAGAGGATCCAAATTTGTACATTTACACTACAGCAAACCCAGTGCAGAGCTGGTTATCGCTCTTTCATATTGTCAATAATTGATGGAGTGCTTGCATGCTCAGTATTTGTAGAGTAGGGAGGCCATCACAGGCGATGTAGGTGTGTGTGTGTGTGTGTGCGTGTGTGTGTATGTGTGTGTGTGTGTGTGCGTGTGTGCATGAGTGCGTGTGTGTGTGCGTGTGTGTGTGTGTGTGTGTGTGTGCATGAGTGCATGCGTGTGTGTGTGCGTATGTGTACATATGCATTGTATGTACATGTCCCATTGAAGTAGGATCGACACAAAGAGACCCTTCTCCCGTACAGTAGTGCAGTGTTACCATACAGCCCTTACTCACTCATTGTGACAACTCTGAGGTGGTCTTGGACCTGTCCACCATAGACAAAGATAGGCTTGTTCTCCTGTGTGCGAAGGAGAGGGTGTGGTGGGTGTGGTAGGAAGAGAGGAAGAGGTGTTAGGCCATTAGGACAAGAAACTGCAAAACTACTGCAGATGTTCTCTCCCTTTGTGCAATGCAAACTCTTTGTTGCACAATCCATGTTATCTGTTGCTCAACTTGCGTTATTGGTCATGCAAACTGTGCTGTGTGCAGGTTACTCACTGATGTTTGAGGGAGTCTGTCGAGGGGAATCATATCCCGAGGGCCGAGAGAGAGGGGGAGATTCTCAAAGTAGAGCTCCATGTAATCCTCTTCGACTGCAGTCTGCGCACGAACCAGCTGTTTCAAGCTGGAGAAGCTGTACAGGAGCAACAAAGCAACAAATAATGGGTTATTCAGCTGATATACATGTTGTGTGTGTGTGTGTGTGTGTGTGTGTGTGTGTGTGTGTGTGTGTGTGTGTGTGTGTGTGCTTGTGTGTGTGTGTGTGTGTGTGCATGCGTGTGTGTGCGTGTGTGCATGTGTGTGTGTGCGTGTTTGCGTGCGTGTGTGTGTGCTGTGCAAGTGTGTATGTATGCAAGAATATGTGTACGTACTATACATGCATAATTACATGCTTTCATGCACATACAACCCACACTTACGGGTTGGGGCTGCTGGGATCCAGGTAGACCTTTAGACACTCACACTTGCTGACCACGAACACATCAAAGACCTGTGTGAGACAGTCACCATGGCAACACTGTTTGACACTCCCACAAAGTATTCTACAAGTGCTAGTAGTGAAGCCATGTTCACACAGTTATGGGGCTTCAAAGTCAACATTCCCTTCCCATCACAACATGTGATTACTTCCTGTTTCTAGCTAGACTTCTTATTTGGGTGGTAGCCTAACAGTTAAACTACTCTGGTGCTATTTGTATATAAAGCACAGACAGAATAATCACTTCCTACTGCCTTGTGACCTCTTGCACCCATAGCAACAAGCACCATGTTTGCCTTTAAATACACCCTAACAGGTCATGAACAGACTAAAGATATTCATTGGTTCGATTGACTTGATGATTGATACTGAGTGCAGGGATTGGTTGATTTTAGCAACATCTAGTCTATTAAACTAGGCTTCTTTCATGTATTAGTATAACTGGAAGGAGAGGCCAAAAGATACATACATACATACATACATTGGTTCAGTTAAATCTGGGAGAAATATCTCCAGCAGTTCCTATCAAGCATAGCTTTCCACAAATCTTGCCGATCTTCTCTCTGCCTGCCACAGTCATTCAGGATGGTGTCTGGATAAGTTTGCTTAGCCCCCATGCCACGCCTGCCCTTTGCTTTGGGCTCCCACATTAGTAGTTGGCATATTGGTTGTGGGACATAGCTACTCATGCGGGCACAGTGACCAACAAACTTCAGCCTCTTGGCTTGGAGTCTCTCTGATGCTGGCTGAATGTTCATGAACATTCAGCCAGCATCAGGCCAAAAGATCATCTCGGAGTCTCTTTCTGCCCTCTCTGGACATGAGAATGTGAAAGAGTTGGTCTTGCTCTATAGATTATGCAAGATCTGTACAAGATCTTGTCAGGCTATTCTTGTCAGGCTATTCTTGTCAGGCTATTCTTGTCCGGCTATTCTTGTGTACAATATGTACTCTACACTATGTAGTGGCTAAGAGTTGGCAAGATCCTACAGGACACTTTGTATGAAACTTGCATTAGAAATCTAGCTAAGCTAATTGTCACATGTTACACCGTGATACAAGATCGAAAGTGGCTTTGTGTTACAGAAGGTGTTAATGCTTGCTTTCATTATGAAGCTGTTGGGAAGGAGAATGAACCAGAAAATGAAGAAGTGTCAAACAATAGCAGTAGATACACTGTCACAAAAACAGTATACAGTACACTGTTTCAGTTTCAATGTACGTATTTTACATTGTACTTCTGCTACACAAGTATTGCTATTATACAAATCAAATGACAGTGTTGTATGTATTAATGTACCATGCTGTGGTTAATAGCTTATGTAGGGCAATCCAAATATGGGAATAGTGCTGGGGAAACCCCCCACTAAAGGGTCATGAGACACAACAATCACCATACGCCAAAGAGTGAGGCTGTTGTGAGAGACTCTGAGAGAGTGGCAGCTGATAAGGTGGTTCAAAGGCAAAAATGGAGGAACAAAGGGCTGTGGAGATGGGTAGACCCCTGTTGGACACACCCACATCAACAGGGAGCAACTACAGCATTGCTGATACAGCTCCAACAAAGAAGAAGAAGTGGAAGATGAACTTGAAGGCCACCTACTTCTCCTTTGTAGCTGCAATAGGGGCAGTTGGCTTTGGCTACAACACAGCTTTCTCCTCCCCCCTCCTGGACAACTCTGACAACACTGACTTGTCGCAGTTCATTGAAGGATTTAGGGAGTGTGAGTTTCGTGTGCTGATTGGGCCTATTGCACCGGTGGGAGCAATTGTAGGTGCACTGTTCAGTGCTGGCGCCATAGCATCTCTTGGTCTGGTGCACACTATGCTGATATCGGCAGTGACATTCGCCCTTGGTTGGCTTATGCTTGGCATCTCGTTCTACTTGACGGACCCTCTCGGGTTTCGTGCGCTACTCCTCGTTGGCCGCTTCGTCACAGGGTTATCGGCTGGATGGATCACAACTGCTGCTCCAGTAAGCACTACTCTTTGACAGTGTGACAATGTTAAACACTTAGTGACACTGTGATACAATGTGACATTCCTAGTGACACTGTCACACAAATTGACATGATGTTCTGTGACACTGTTTGTTACAAGGGATTGTCACTGTAACACTGTGACAGCTATTCAGAACTGCGACACACTGTTACACACTTGTCAACATAGAAACTTACTGTCATACACTCACTGACATAGTTATGACACCAAATAGTATTCCGTTAAAGTTTAATGTATTTTATCTATGCAGATCTACATTTCTGAGGTGTCACCAGAGGGCATACGTGGGAAATTGGAGAGTTTTATTCCAATTGGGATCGGATTTGGCATCTTTCAGACCCTCCTAATCGGTGCCTATGTCCCCTTCCACATTCTTTCTTTCATTCTAATGGGAACGTCAATCGTGCACTTCTTCCTCCTCCTTACTATCCCTGAGTCACCAAGAAGAAGCCGAAACCCAATAAAGAACGTACGAAAGATCCTAATGAAGAGGACGAAGAAGGATGTTCACGAGGAAGTGGAAGGGGAAGATGAAGGGGTATTCAAAGGCACTAGTCTCATCCGGTTCATACGACAGACACTAATCGTTGTGGTTGTCTTCTGTGTGCATGAGCTGGCTGGAGCAGAAGCTATTGCATTTTACGCCGGTCCTATCCTCACAGCGGGAGGGATAGACGGACTTGCAGTGCCACCAGATGTCATAGCAGCCATTGCCATAGGAGTCACACAGACGTTTGGTGCCGCTGTGTCTATCCTGTTCGTGGATCTGATTGGTCGTAAAGTCATCATGTTTCTAGGAGGTCTTGGGATGTTTGTTGGTGTATTTGGAATGGGTCTTTTCTTCACGATTCTGGATGGAATTAATCCGCCAAGGATGATGGCATCTCTAACCAACGCCACCAACGCCAGTGATGTGTGCGATCTGTTTGATCATACAGCGCGTGACGATGTTGGAGAACAGCTGGCTCCTTTAGCTATCCTCAGTATGGCGCTGTTCGTGTTTGCGTTTGCAGCACTCTGGGAACCTCCAGTGTTCGTCTTTGGAACCGAAATGTTCAGCGACAAAACAAGAGGGATGGGGGTGGCGATAGCATTTGCCGGAAACCTCCTGTCCACTACCATCATTACGTTCATCATTCCTATCATGTCCCTTAACGTAGGCGAAGCAGCTGCATTCTACCTTCAGGCAGGTGTAGCAGGTTTTGCAGTGCTTTTTGTGATATTCTTTGTCCCAGAAACATTTGAAAAACCCTTAGGGACCACCTACGATGAAAACTTTAGCATCAAACGTAATTTGAAAGATCTCTTTACGGGATTCAGGGACTGCTTCGTCTGCAAGAATGTCAACTGCCGCAAAACCAAGGATGGGATGACTCTTCAGGAGGCTTTGACTCCAATTAATGAAAATGGCAATTGATTACAGATTAAAACGCTCTTGTGGTTGCATTTCACAGTAATTTATTATCGGTGATGTCGCTCACATACCAATTGTATTTATACACATAAAGTACACACAACAATGCATGACGTTTATGTTGCTCTTGCATGACATGTATTACATAGTACCATTATTGAATCTCTGTGATACATTAGATATTAATTTACTATAGTGCATGCGATCAATTCATATTCACCATTCTGAATTAGACTTAAGAAACACTGCTCTTGATTGACTGTGGGCAGAGAACCAGATCCGCTACATTACTTTGTGCCGTTCACATACATACCACGTAGCAGTGTCTGTTAAGGAATGTGGTATACCAGCAAGTCCTACCGCTCCTATCACAGAACTGGCAGACAGTGCATTTGACCTTAACTGTCGGGCCTAATAAGATATGTATTGTAACTTTGTATGCATAGAAGGTAGCGACAGCACTTGATTGGCTATCACGACACAGTTAGTAACATAAGCTGTATCGTCTTCACCTTGCGCAAAGTCACACCTCATGTACGTGGCAGTCTAGCTATGTGGGATTAGTGAAAACAACTGATAGCCGGGAGTTTCGACCAAGAAGATCTTCATCAGCTACTTAGCAAATGAGGCTCTCTACTATTAGCGATTGTCTTCTGCTACATACGTGCCTTGCTCCAAACAGTTCTCTATACAACACTGCAATGAGGCTCAGCTACAGTCTTGTCTAGACCGTCGGATGGGTGGCTCAGTGAAGCTTACGTATATTGAACTGAAAGGCACACCGAGTCTCTAACCATTTGTGGTACACATACATACACATACATACACATACACACATGCCTACCAGACAGACATGATGCACACAAAAAAGTCATGTATACTTTCTATCTACTTACATTTGAATTTATTGCAGTGTACCAGATGAATGATATTCATAGCATCTACAAATATACACATAAACAAGTCATACATAGGATGCTGTGTACACAGTGAGGTGAGGGGAGTTGCCATGTGTAATGGTATTCATAGGGATGTCAGAATAAGTCCCTAAACAGGTCCCATGACCTGTCATCTGCTGAATCACATGATCACATGATCAGTTGTAGAAAATGGCTGACGAGAAGGAGAACACCTATCCTCTTCTGCAGCAAGAACAGGCTGTACCTCCTGCACTGCCTCCCAAGCAAGCAGGCCAGGAAGACAGGCCCACCCTAGGATGCAAGGTGTACCTGAAGGCAATCTACTTCACCCTTGTGGCGAGCATGGGTGCTCTTTCTTTTGGGTTCACCGCGGCCTTCTCCTCGCCACTACTGGTTGATCTCAGCAGGGCTGGTAACCAGACACCGTATCCAGAAGTGTTTGAGGGTGATGAGAATTGTCCTTACCAGATTCTGATAGGTCCTATGGCACCGATTGGTGCCTTTCTTGGAGCACTGCTTAGTGCAGTCGTGGTGGCCATCTTTGGCCTTGTTCTGGCAATGATGAGTGCAGCTGTGATGTTTGTGATGGGGTGGGTGCTTCTTGGTGCATCTATCTTTGTTGTTGACCCTTTGGGATTTCGAGCAGCAATTCTTCTTGGGCGGTTTGTGACTGGCTTTGCTACAGGATGGATTGCAGCCACAGCTCCGGTGAGCCTTGATGTGTCACATAATCAATGCATCTCCTTTAGAATTAAGTGTATCGATCAAGCCTGGTTTCATTTCTAATTCTACAGGGATACGTGGCAGAAATTGCCCCCAGTGACAAAGTTCGTGGTCCCCTTGGTAGCGTCATCCTCAGTGCAATTGGGCTTGGTATCTTCTTCAGCTTCCTCCTTGGTGCGTACATAGAGTACTGGATCGTCGCGTTCGTTTTCGCAGGTGTGTCAGTGGTGCACCTTCTACTGCTGCTCACCCTACCAGAGTCACCCAGGCGAAAAAGAAACCCACTTACAAACACTAGGAACCTTATTAAGTCTAAGGCAAACACAACGACTCCATTGTCTGCAGAAGAGAGGGAGGCAAACAGCGTGTGGAGGTTTGGACGACAGGCCATCATAGTGGTACTCCTTTTCGCTCTGCAACAGCTGATTGGTCCCGATGTGCTGACGTTCTATGCCGGACCGCTTCTCATTGCCGGAGGGGATGACACGCTGAACGAGCCAGGTTCCCTTCCACCTAACGCAGCAGCATCTCTTGCTATAGGGCTTGTGCAGACCATCGGTGCCTTTGCCAGCATGCTGCTCTTGGAGAGGATAGGGAGGAAAGTTGCACTGTTCATTGGAGCCTTAGGAATGGGTCTAGGCAGTGTCGGCTTGACTGTCTACTTTGGCGTAATCGACACATTGACACCGGTCAATAATGCAATATCAGACAACTTGTCAGTGGCCACTGCATCCTGTCTGTTCTCCCCAACGCCAAACCGCGAGCTAGGAGAACAGCTACGGCCTCTTGCAGTAGTCAGCATGGCCATATTCATCTTCTCCTTCATTAGCTGCTGGGGGCCCCCTCTGTTCTCCTTTGGAGCTGAGATGTTTACCGACAAATGGCGAGGACTGGGACTTGGAATGGCCTTCGCTGCCAACTGGCTCTGTACGGCTATCATCACATATGTCTTCCCAGTAGTAGCAACAGAGATTGGGGAGACGGTTGGTTTCGGTCTTCTGTTTGTTATTGCCATATTGACCGCCATTTTAATCCCATTCTTTGTCCCTGAGACAAGGGGGAAGCCCCTTGGATGGAGCTCCAAGCAAGACTTCAGCATCAAACGCAATTTGATGGAATTCTTTCAATCGTTTAAGCAATGCTTATGCTACTGTTGCCTCAGGAAGTCAGTGAAGCTAAATGATGAAAATGACCTGTAAATAGACACACGTATGTCATGATTTTTCCTTTGCTTACATGAACACACTGTGTTCGTAAATAATTAATTAATTAATCATTAATTGTTTGTGTGGGCCTTGTCAAAATGGCCACTAAACATATAATTAACAGTGTATGTAGTAAGTGTTGCACTCTGGTTGCCTTGGAGATAACTCTGCAGAAGCACATTTCACAGTTGATTGGGGGACAAGCAGGCAGCAAGGCTACATTAACTGTGAGGTGACAACCAGGTGACACCTCTCTATTCCGAATACCTTTAGGTAGTGGCAGGTCCAGGGGAGCTGTTTGGTGCTTCGATTAGCCTTCCTGCTCTCCACCATTCCCAAAGTTATGTACATTATGTAAAAACAACTTTTAGGACAATTTGGGATAGGTCCGAGTGTACTCATTAGAGAGGTGCCCATAATTTTAGAGGTAGTTTTTACACATCACTTAGACCATGTGTCGCTGAGACACCAGGCATTGTCCTCATTAGAGAGGTGGCCTGAATTTGAGGTTCCCTTTGTAACGGCAACATTACACCGTAGTTCTTTGATGTACGTGTCACTTTGCGTCTATTGTTCACACAATTCAAAACAATATACAAATTCACACAGGAAAAGAGAAACTGTACAAAAGACGAACTTTTAAATTATGGAAATGAGAAAATTAGGAGGAACTTGCAAAGAATACTTAGAATAAAAAATACTAACCATCATGCAAATCCAATCAATCTACAAGTTAGAGTTTTATCTCATTGTGCCTTGAAGAGGACGGCTTGGTGGTGTAGGGGGAGGATGAATCTGTCAGGGCCACCTGACGTAGCGGTAGCGAGGTACGAGATGCACATTTTGGGGATGCTGTCTGGATATCTGTCCATTTTCGTGCCGCAGATGAAGTCGAGTACAAATTTGGAGAAGTTGGAGCTCCATCCGTCCTTGAAGCAGCTGCTCAAGTCGAGCTCGGCATAGAGGTCTTGAAGCTGGTACGGAATGCCGATGTCCTCTAATGCCTTCACACCGTAGTTCATTGTCCAGAAGTCATGCCTGCCGTCGTGCCTCCAGAATCGTGTGCTGAGGCTGTTTTGCAAGTTAAGTGGAGATGCAATCACAACACACCTGCCTTCGCTGCTGAGTAGTCTTCTTACCTTGCAAAACGCTGGCTGCAGCTGCTGGAAGTAGTACTGGACATGGACCAGGTAGATGAAGTCAAACGTCTCCAGCTCACTTGCGTCCAGTCTATCAAAGTTCTCGCAAATGAAGTTCTTTGTGATTGGCAAAGGTTGTAGTCTTTCTTTGGTCTCGGTGCAGAGGTGGGGGTTAATGTCAAGCCCAGTATAGCTGATGTTGGCAGTGGGGCAGCTCGCCAAAACCTTGGTGAGGATCATGTTGTCCAGGATTCCGTCCCCGCATCCCACACTGAGCACTCTAAGTTCTCTTTCCGAGCTGTGAGCTTCAAGTGCATCCAGAAGATGACCACTCACAACGTCTGACTGAATGTCAGCCTCGTCTGTCATTCCTCGAAATGTCTGGAACTGCTGTGCGTAGTTCGGGTCTTCTGCATGTCCCTCCTTCAGAGTCAGTACGGGTGTCCGAAGGAGGACAGTCTCTAGTTCTTTCAGAGCCTCTACAACAGACATTGTTCCAAGAATTGCAAGAGTTATCTTCTTGGGATCTTTGCAGAGATTCTTTGAGAGGTTTATCTTGAGGATGCCCTCTTGAACTCTTTCTGTAGCAACCGCCAGGGTTTCGCCTTTGAACTACAAACAGCAGAAACTGCTCGCTTTTTAAGCCCTACAACTGTATGGCAGCGCTGACGGCTCATGTGACACATTACAGCCCCGTGATGCCAACTCATGACCTGCCAGTTTACACATGGAGGGTACTTAATGGTATTCATTGCCTGTCTCAGCCCTTTCAAAATTATGAATACACTTAGAGGATTTACACAACAACATTGTGCAAACTCCCCTTCCTTTATAAGCTCAACATTAGGAACCACTTCCTTTGTCATGGGATAAAACGTGAGACTAGTCACAAGGCAGGGCATTCAGCCCAACTGATGGCTTCTTCATATTAATGAATAAAACATGACTGCCACACAACAACATCATTACAAGATGTAATGATTTCATGAACTATATAGCTATGCGTTTATGCAGAAACCATCTTTACTGATGATCACTTCAACCATAGATACTCGACCCTTCAATTTACAGAAGGATGAATGGTTGGCATCAGCAATGTAATAAACCTTCTAACACACACACACACACACACACACAACATACATTATACCATCATGCCTCAATCTGTAACGTCTGACAAACATCTCGACTTGAAACGTCCTGCCCTTCAAACCTTGATTGACAGTTGTGCTTACGATCGAAAGTTGGATTGATAGCTGAAGGTCATACATGCAAGCAACCTCTTTACATGTACTCTACTACTGTTACAGTGAAAGTTGCATGCACAGTAAACCCCATTACCTGCAGCCATCTATTCTCTGATGGACGCATGCACACACTCACCCTTCGTTGGCTAATGACTTTAACTTGTCTGAAGTACTCATCAAAATCCATCATGTACTCAAACTTGGTCTCCAGCACTCCTTGAAGGATGGGTTCCAGGAGCAGCTTCAAACCACTGAAATGGAAGTGGGACACAAGCATAACAGACCTATATAACTCATTTTCCCACTATAACGCAGTCGAGCCATTTTGTAGGTTCCAAGGGGAATATATAGTAGAAGTGCACACTAATTGAATTATACTACTGAAGCAGGACACAGTATAAGATCCCCTCCAATTCACTTTCTTCCTCATCGGACCCCACTCCTCTCCCATCTCATCCGTCTGTCTCACCCAACCCCACCCCTCTCATGCCTCACCACCCTACATTGCCACACCCACCCCGCTCCCTCAACATTCCATCTTTCCCGCCCCTTCCCATCTTAATCCCCCACCGTGAGATCCTGGTGTCTTCTGGCAAGTGCTCGCTCCAGTCAATTCCTCCCCCTGCCTGCCGCTGCACACCAGAGATGACGGCTCTCCTTTTGGTGGAGATGATCTGAAACCTACAACACAAGACCACAGAAGCATGCATGTTCCGCTTCAAAAACCAATGTGCAATTAAAACCCTAGTGTAATTATTTGGCCCGGACAAAACTGTACATCTAACATACTGTACATACACAATACACATTGCAATACTTCTGCCCTGAATACTGTATGAATGTCATACAGTGATACCTGTCTAAGACAGCCACCTGTGGGCCAGCTCTAACTGACCTTTATAGAGAGGTGACTGCCCTACAGAGGTAGATTGCAATGCTTTAGTGCTATTCGGGGCCAGGGAGGCTGACTGTTTTAGAAAGATGGCTGCCTAACACAGTGACCATTTCGTAGTGTATTTGAGTCCCTCACATTGCTGCCCTGTCCTTGCGTTGTCCATAGGACTGGAAGGGGAGCCTCCCTGTGGCAGCGTGGTACAACGTAGCGCCAATGCTCCAGAGATCCACTTTGGCTGGGAATGCCACGTTCTTGCAAGTGTTGACCAACGCCTTCTCGTACACATCTGGGTGCTGTGGGGGTGAGGAAGGAGAGGGATGGGGAAGTGGCGGGAGGGGAGGTAGGGACAGAAGTTAAGTAGCCCTGGGGATGTAGTATTGAATAGTAAGCGTAATTGTCACCATACACATCAATGTGTGGGTTGCGGTAACCAATATGGCTGACTGTTAGAAAGGTGTGGTTCTACAAGTGGGCCGTAGCCCTTTCCTCGGTGCAGTCATGAAACAATAGGCTGTGACGCTGCAGCACTGCTTCTTCACCTAGCTAGTCACCCCCCCCCCCCCATTATCACTGCCCCAAGCAACATGTTTGTCCCTCTTACCAAGTACTCCTCTGTCCCATAGAGAGACACAAACCGGTCACCATCAGTCAGCTCCCGAGCAGCACCAAAGTCAGTCAGTTTGAAGGAGTAGCCCCCATCTGGAGTGATTGACCTCATGATGTTACCAGGCTTGATATCGCGATGTATGATATCATGCCTCCTCAAGTGGGCCATGCCCTCAGCTGCAGAGGGAGATAAGAGAACAAGAGCCCACTGGGCCTTTAAACAGAGGGCTGCAATAACAGTAATGCAACTGGAAAGGCCTATCAGTTTGTTTGTTTGTTTCTGCAATAATACACAACTGGTACCAAACGCGCAAGGTGGAAATCTCACTAATGTCTATCATGACGGTTTTGAACTCCTCTTCGCACAATCCAAAGGCATTCTCTGGAGCTTCAATCACATCGTAAAGACTTCCAGCTGTGCACAGCTCCATCACTAGAACAGGAACATGCCGAAGTTTCTGCATAATACAGGAGTAAGTGAAACATACTGACATTACTGCACGCACGCACGCACACACACACACACACACACACACACACATACAACACACACACACACACACACACACACACACACACACACACACACACACACACACACACACACACACACACACACACACACACACACACACACACACACACACAACACACACACACCACACACCTCCTTCTCTGCTGCATACAACCGCACAATGTTCTTGTGAGGTGGAATTTGCTTCAACACTTCAATCTCCTGCTCGTGAATGGTGAAGTAGTTGGCCTGACGAAACTCCTTCACGGCTACCTTCCTTCCATCGCCCTAATAAGAACAAGGACACAGAGATAAAGCTCATGCCTAGTGCTGCCCCACCTGCACCATCTGACTTGCATTATCTGCCACTCCACCCCCTACCCGCCCACTCCACCTCCCATTCCACCTCCTGCCTCGCCCATTCCACCTCCACCTGTACCCACCTCCCACCTCACCCACTCCATCTTCCACCCACCCACTCCACTTCCCACCTCATCCACTCAACTTCCCGCCCCACCCACTCCACTTCCCACCCACCCACTCCACTTCCCACCTCACCCACTCCATCTTCCACCCACCCACTCAACTTCCCACCTCACCCACTCCATCTTCCACCCACCCACTCAACTTCCCGCCCCACCCACTACACCTCCCACTCACCCACTCCATCTTCCCACCTCACCCACTCCATCTTCCCACCTCGTTCACTCTACCTCCCATCTCACCCACTCTACCTCCCACCTCGCCCACTCCAACTCCCGCCCCACTCCTCCCACCCACCCACTCCACCCCATCCTACCTTGTTGTATCCAACATATACAGTGCCCCCAGCTCCTGAGCCCAGCTGGTCCTTACTGCTCCACATGTAATTATCTGAGTCAAAGACACGAGTAGTGGCTGCGTAGTGCTGCATTGGGTTAGCCATTCTGGGTCTGAGGGAGGAGAGGAAGGAGGGGGAGAGAAGGGGAAGGGGAGGAGAGCGGAGGGAGGGGGGAGGGGGGAGGAGAGAGGAGAGAGAGGAGGGAAGGAGAGAGGGGAGGGGGAGGGGAGTAGAGGAGAGGGAGGGGGGAGAGGGAAGGATAGGGGAGTATTGTGGTAAAGGTTAACAGTGCAGATGGAAACAGGATGAAGATGACAGCAAGACAGGAAAGGAAATGAATGGGAGAGAGAGAGGGGGGAAGGAGGGAGGGGAAGAGTTAGTGGCACTGTAGTGTGCAGCGCATCATGCAATGACTACACAGTGAAGCCCCGTTAAACCACCTAACAGTTGGGAGGGAGGGGAGGGGGGTCCAGGTCAGAGGACCTGTCTGACCTCCACAATCAGAACACTTAAAAGTGATGACCACCTGGGGAAGCACAAGGGGTCATTCAGTATAATT
Source organism: Ianthella basta (assembly GCA_964019415.1). Classification (NCBI taxonomy): domain Eukaryota; kingdom Metazoa; phylum Porifera; class Demospongiae; order Verongiida; family Ianthellidae; genus Ianthella; species Ianthella basta. The sequence goes on from OZ025876.1 coordinate 890,455, forward strand.
TCAAGAATTCTATACAGCCATTCCTGTACTTGTGTAAATTCCTTGAATGACATAAACAAATGAGGTACTCTTCAGTTATCAGGGAATTACCCTTCAACTCCCTAGCTACTGTGACATCATTACCTACAATGTACACACTGAAACTGAACTATGGCAACAGAAACTATCACGCACACACGCAGGTACGAACACACACACACACACGCACGTGCACAAGGATACATGGACATACCTCTGCACAAACGCCCAACAACCATACCATGCACACGCACTCACAGACGCATACACACACCTGATACACCTCAACGCCCACTGCCTCCACAAACTTCCCACTTTGTTGTGAAGTGGCATTCACACAGAAATGAAATTAATTTTAGTTATAAGACTCTAAACACCTTCCTCTATACAGTTGACCGACCCCATTTGCTACCATTACACACACTCATTGACATGGTCAAGTCGTGGGGGACGTACTAAGCCTAAAGGACTCCTTTCAATGCAGCCAGATAACAGTACAAAACAAGGGGTAAGAAAGAGGAATGGACAACTAATGGACAGGGTGTGCAGCAATCACACATCGCACTGCACATGCAGGTGGTGCTGAAGACTTTGACTGAGTTAGAGGACAGCTGTGCACAGCCACTTGGCTTTCCCACACATCGCATACAGACCACCCGTCTGGCCCAATATCGCAATGATGACTGGTCGCAGAAGACACAGATGCCAACTCAAGTGAATCAAACCACCTTTACACATTTAACGGGCACACTTTGTAAGCCATAGTCACTGAAGAAGGGAGGAGTCACTGAAGAGGGGAGGAATCACTGAAGAAGGGAGGAGTCACTGAAGAAGGGAGGAGTCACTGAAGAAGGGAGGAGTCACTGAAGAAGGGAGGAGTCAGCTACCGTTTGAAGTATTTAGTACAATCAAGGCCTTTAGTTATTGATTTCTACAAGGAACTACCCCGGTGGTACAACCTTGCCAAACAAGCCATTTCATCAAATACAGCAAAACAACAAAAAGTTCAAACAACATTACCTGAGCTTGCGCACACAGAACAAATGAGCGCCACTCAGATATGGAGAATAATAATGACAATATTCACACAATTGGGATTCATCTGTCTAAGTTATCCAATTAGCCAAGTCAGCCGCTTTATTTGGCTAAAGAATGAACAACCTGGGAAAGGCATTCGCTTGACCTTTTAATACTGAAAGTTAAGGGCTATGGCTTGCTCCTCTGCTAACATTTCTCGCTATATCCAGATGCTATGAACATCACAGGAACCTATACAGGGAAACAGCTCGGATAAAGAAGGCAACTACGTTAAAAGTTGCTACTTCTTCGACAACACAGGACTACGTCGACGATAGTTATCGAATTAGTGTAGTCGGCCATTTTATCACAAAGTCCCTTGATAAGAAGCTCAACAACTGTAACTATACAGCCGACGAACTGTGTATTTACAACTACCAAGTAACAAACCACTCACATTAAGCGAAGGAACTTTCAAGCAGAGCGAAGAAACCGTCCCTTCGATACTCCCATCAACGAAGATAAGGGGATTCCCCTGGTAAAAATTCGCGTCCGTACCTATTTTTGGCATATGACGTCAGATTTGCACGTACAGCGCGTGCAGTGTTATCATTACATTACATAATTCGTATATTGCGGGTTCTGGTACAAATTGTACAAGAGTGTTCGCGCGCACCTCATGGTCTGGTCACTGCAAGGGGAGGGACAGGGGATGTGGAGACGCTGGACAATTACACATGTACACACACACACACAACACATGTACACACACACGCACAACACATGTACGTACACACACACACACACACACACAACACATGTACACACACACACACAACACATGTACGTACACACACAACACATGTACACAGACACACACAACACATGTACACAGACACACACAACACATGTACACAGACACACACAACACATGTACGTACACACACAACACATGTACACACACACACACAACACATGTACGTACACACACAACACATGTACACACACACACACAACACATGTACGTACACACACAACACATGTACACAGACACACACAACACATGTACACAGACACACACAACACATGTACACAGACACACACAACACATGTACACAGACACACACAACACATGTACACAGACACACACAACACATACACACAAACACACACACACACACACACAACACACACTACACACACACACACACACACACACACACACACACACAACACACACACACACACACTACACACACACACACACACACACAAGGACGAATGCACCAACTTGTGAGCCTATCACAGCTCTCCTGTTTGGCTTAGCACATCCCAGCTCCACTCCCATGGTGCGCTCAGCAAAGGCTAGAGAGCATAACGACTCAGCAAGGTTGGCCTCAACTGGAGAGAGCTGGATGAACATGAGCACCTTGGAGTCTCCACCTGAGGGGGAGGGGGGGGGACGGCTTGTACTTGTACGTGTGTGATGAGTACTGGTAGATTAGTGTAAGTACATTAGTGTGTATGTGTGTGTGTGTGTGCGTGTGTGTGTTGTGTGTGTGTGTGTGTCTCACTGAGACAGTCCTTTAGGAGGTGGGTCAACTTGGAGTTGCGATATGGCACGTGACTCTTCTTAGTCTGCAATGCATGGATGACATCACCCAGCGCTGAGAGACTCTTGTTGATTGCCTGAGCCTCCTTCAACCGTACTCCAGTGGCACCGGACTTGGCCACACGCTCAGAGCCAGCCAAATCGACTAGGTTGAGTCTCCCTGCAGTAAGGAGAGAGAAGATGAATTGAAAGAAGGGAAGACAGCATAGGGGGAAGTAACTAGTCCTGCACCCGTCAGCTCTCTGGGAGGCGGTGAAGGTAACACTGGCCAGCGGACAGAGTCAAGTATGAGACTAGGAAGTAACACTCTGACATGATACAACTGTCAGGGTGACCACTAATACTGTGACATCTCTCTGAACACCTATGGGACAGTTTGGGACAAGCCCGTGTGCCCTCATTATCCACTGTACCATACACACTAAAGTCACTTATGTGAATGTAGTCATGCTTACTTAGCTATATACTGTGCCTTTAGAGGTGCTTGGAGTGCAGCATCAATTAGCACCAAACTCCCACAAGGCCCCACATGTGGTGCCCCCTCCCCTCCCCTCCCCCTCCCCCTCTCCCTTCCTCCCCTCCCTCTCCCCTCCCCTACTCCTTCCCTCCCCCTCCCCTAGAGATGACACCTACCCACTGATCTGATGCCAGTCAAGGTGTTGTAGCCTTCAACGTGGAGGCAAAGAATGCAGTGACTGCGGCTGCTCTCAATGTTCATTGTAGTGGTAGCTGTAGTGCGTCTCTCCTGGCCACATTGGAACACCTGCAGTGGCATATGTACATATGTGAGGCATGTGACACACACACACACACACGCACACACACACACACACACACACACACACACACACACACACACACACACACACACACACACACACACACACACTGTTATTATCTTTCCTCTTTCCTAACCATCTCTCCATACAGGCACACTGCACTACACCACTCCTCACCCTGTTGGCCTCCTCCATGTCCTCCACCTGAACCCATGTGACCCCAGCAAGGTGGTTCCCCTCGTTACCTAGCTTAATCTGTACCTCCACCATGGACTCCGCCCCCAGCAGGTCGTAGACCCGCTCCCGATACACCTCCACCATTGAGAGGTGCATCTGGTACAACCAGTGGGGGCTCCGCTCCTCAGCAACGGTGAAGAGTTCGGCCATGGCCCTCTGGTTCACACCGGGTTGGTGGGCAGTCCCCTGGGGGAATACAAGCATTAAACAGTACAGACAGTCATCAAGTGCTGCTTACGTAAACTTCCACACACACTATTCGATTCCTCCCCTCTTCCCTCTCCTCCCTCCCTCCTTCCCTCCTCCCTCCCTCCCCTCCCTCCCTCCTTCCCTTCTCCTTCCCTCCCTCCTTCTCTCCTCTCTCTCTCCTCCCTTCCTCCCTCCTTCCTTCCCTTCTCCTTCCCTCCCTCCTTCCCTCCTCCGATATGAAACAGCCACATATACTCCTGTCAGTTCTTAGACAGACCTTCTCTTTCACACACACACACACACACACACACACACACACACACACACACACACACACACACACACACACATGCGCATACACACACACACCTCCATGGTGTATGTCTTTCCAGATCCCGTCTGCCCATAGGCAAAGATGCAGACACTGTAACCATCGGCAACCGACAAGATGACATCACGCACTTCACCATACACCTGCAAAGACAGAACTACCATCAGTACGTACTTCATCACTACCGGTAGCTATCAACCACTGCCATCAGTAATTCATCATTGACAGTAGCTGTCAGCCACAAACATCAGTAACGTTACTTCATCACTGACAAACACAGTTAATACACAGCCGCCAAATATTGTGAGCTGTGGTCAACCTGAGCACGACAGACTTTCATGTACGTCGCCTACTCAATACATCTTGGCCAAGGTTGGTGAGTACACCCACACACAGCTACTCACGCATCCACACTCGACCTTCCAGTGCCCCTCCCCACCCACCTCCTGCTGTGTTGACCCAATGCCAAAGACTCTGTCCATGCTAAACGTCTTCTCCCTGCGGTCCCTCTTGATGGTCAACTGTGAATCGTCCACAGCATCAACATGAGCCACAATCTTGTCATCTCCATCCTCCTTGATAACAGGACGCACACGGACAAACACACGTATCCTCCCACGCAGCTCAGCCAGCTGCCGATGGAGACGCTGTCTTTCTATGATCTCTCTCCTACACTTCTCCACGGCCAGACGCTTCTCACTGAGTGACCGAGCCAAGGCCAGTGCTATCTGTGAAAGGAAGAAAGGGTGTAGGAGAAAGAGGAGGGAGGCACGCTCATTAGGTGACTAATTAGTCTCGTGTGCCAGACCCCCCCTTGCGGAAGGGTCTGGTATTATTGCATTCACAGACTTGTCTCCAGGACGAGATCCTGTCCTGGCCAATCAGATTCACCGATTGCTATATGAAGTCAGCTTAATTTAAAGACATGGCATTGGCTCGCACAAAGGATATCGTTGGACGTGCTGTGACTTTGCTCGGGTGCACTCTTACAGCAGAACAAGAATGAACTGTACTAGCAAAATAATGTGTATAAAATTGAAAAACTTGAGGCATCCCCTGAAAACATTGGACATATGACATTTATGAGCAAAAATTACTGGGGAATATGGCATCCGCTGAAAATATTTGGTTTCTGAAAATCAAGAGTGAACCTTACCGGGGAATATGGCATCCCCAGGGATTTTAGCATCCCCTGTTTGCTGGAGCTATGCAGTCATGAGTGAAGTAAAATAACATTTAAAGGTTACCAGTTGCATGCTAAAAACATTGCAGATAGCAGGGGCTGGTATGCAAGATTAGGTGACTAATATGCTATGATGAAATGTACCTTTGACATCACACGATGTCACATGACATCATATGACATCACAGGCGGTCACATCTGTAAGGCAACTCCCAGATTGGGTAACCCCATAGCTATGCCCCACCCTTACAGTCACGCCCACTTAGCCCCTCCCCCCACCTTCCTGGCGGTGACAGCCATCTGCTGTGGAATGATGGCATGAAGAACAGTCAGGTCCTCCCGTGCATCCTCAATGCATGACTTGAGGGAGCGGAGAGAGGCTGAAGTCGAGAGTAGAGAAGGCTTGAGCACGGACTCAGCTAGTGCAACTTTAGTCACACGCTTCGACTTCAACTCTTGCTGCAAGTGGCCGAGAGATGCTGTGTAGTGTGTCTCATTGTTGTCCAGTTGTTGCTGCAGGGAGCGGGCTTGGTCCTGCCAGTACTTCTGGCCACATTGCAACTAAAGACAGAGAATATAGAGGAATGGAACCTTCTTCTAAGCTGCAGTAGATTTTGTACTAGTATTCTAAACCTACACATTCACATTGTGCTGTGCAGTGAATGGATGTGTGGCTACACAGGTGCTTTTGAATACAGGGTGACCCCCTTATACAGGACACCCTGAATTCATGACACCTCTCTAATGACGACAGCGCCTACTGTCCGAGCTACATAGAGACGTGTACAAAGTAATTTCTGAAATAAGGACACCTCTCTATTGTATAGTCTCTAATGAGGATGCTTGGGCCTGTTCACAACTGTCCCAAAGGTGTCCACAATAGAGAGGTGTCACTGTTCAGGTATGTTGAAGCACAATGGGTTGTGTACAGTTTAAGTGTGTAAGTCGGGATGAGTGAGGGAGACACCCACACTCTCTACCTTTCTGCTCAGCAAAGTGTTCTCCTCCTGTGAGCTCTCCAAGGCCTCTGTCAGGATGGTGCACTGTTCTTGAAGGGCCAGCCTCCCCTCCTCACTCTCCTGGCACCTGCTCTTCCAATGAAACACCTCCTGAAAGAGAGGAGGAATGGAGGAGGGAGGAGTGGGGAGGAGAGGTGGGGGGGAGTAGTGGGAGGGGTGAGGAGGAGAGGTGGGGGGGGAGTAGTGGGAGGGGTGAGGAGGAGGATGAGGGGGGTTGGGGAGGAGGATGAGGAGGGTTGGGGAGGAGGATGAGGGGGGTTGGGGAGGAGGATGAGGAGGGGTGGGGAGGAGGATGAGGGGGGTGGGGAGGATGATGAGGAGGGGTGGGGAGGAGGATGAGGAGGGGTGGAGAGGAGGATGAGGTGGAAAGGATGGGGAGAAGGGGTGGGAAGGAGGATGAGGTGGAAAGGATGGGGAGAAGGGAAGGGGGAGGAGGATAAGAGCAGGAAGTGATCCCGAAAGTTGCATGGATTTTCACATGTTTATCGAAACAGCAGTACTGTATTGACTACACAGCTTCCATTTGGGCCCAGCACTCACGTCCTCCCTCTCCGCAACCTCTTTCTTGAGTCGTGTCACCTCCTGCTGATGTGCTTCACACTCCACATCCACCTATTGGTGCAAGCAGATGGATAGAGAAACACATGTCAGTGCTCAAGGAGGGGCCATACTGAGGTCCAGTGAATAAGGGGGGCAAAAAAAGACACAGGGTGGGCAATATCATGTCGACATATGTCTTGCTAAATTTCTAAGGGAAGCGAGATTTCACGACACATGCTAAACAGGAATGGAACTGTGAATATCAGGAGACAAAAGGAACTTTGCCACTACGGCAGCCATTTTCTGCCATTTTTGGCCCGGCGTAGCCATTTCGGCAGGTGAACGTTTACGCCATGACAGGACAAACTGACAAAAAAATCATACATTTTAGGTGCAACTTGACAAACAAGGTCCCATTGTGTTCTGTTTACGTACCTCCTCCAGTTGAGTTAGAAGTTGAACTATTTGCTGTGACATCTTCTCTCTCTCAACCTCCAGGGCAGTCCTGTCTCGTTTCAGAGCAGACACCTCACGCACAAGGGATGTATTCTCCTGGACCACTTTCTTTAACTCAGCTAACTCTGCCATCTTGCGCTTTGGAAGGAGACACACACACATGCACATACGCACACACACGTGCACACACACGTGCACACATACACACACACACACACATACACACACACACACACACACACACACACAGACACACAAATTTACTATCATTGCTGATAACCACTGGGCAGACACACACCTCCATCTGACAGGTAGTTGTCCGAGGGGTAAGGTGAAGAAGCTTTCTGGATGTCTCCAGCCTGTCCTCCTGGCTCTTCTCCAGGTCTGCTCTGGTCACCTCAAGCTCTATCTTCAACTGAGCGGCCTCGCTTGTAAGTTTGCTGACTTGGCGAACCAGTTTCTGAAGAGAACCTTCCTTTGATGTCTCACACCTACATTGGTAGCAGAGACACCTACATTACATACCCGTATGTGTATGCATGTATGTGTGAATGTGTGTGTGTGTGTGACCATGCAGTGTAAAATGCACTCAACTAGCATGTTGTTCCATATACGTAAATATGTATGCACTTACAAAATGCACAATTTAGCATTCATTTCCATGACATGATGAGTGCCATAGTGTAACACACAGACACACACACACACACACACACACACACACACACACACGCACACACACACACACACACACACAACAAACCCGTGGTATGCAGTCTGTCCCTCCACCCTCTCCTCGCTCTCTGCAATCATGTCTGTCAAGTTCTGTATTGTCCTGTCCTTTGCCAGAAGGGCCTCTTGGTGGGCCTGTTTCATGATCTTCACCTGCACTTCACGCCGATGGCTGAGATCCAACTGCTCCTGGTACATCAGACGCAGCTCATCTCGTCTCTCCTGTTAGAGTGTGTGGAGGGCATTATAGCAATTAGCTGTGCGCACGCGCACGCGCGCGTGTGTGTGTGCATGTGTGTGTGTGTGTGTGTGCGTGTGTGTGTGCGCGCGTGTGTGTGTGTGTGTGTGTGTGCGTGTATCTGCACTATTGGAACACCAAGATTATCCAAATGTGTGCAATACCTCGAGTTTCTTCAGACCTTCCTCTTTCAAAGCCTTGTAGTCCTTCCCTGGTGCATCCCAAGCCTTTCGCAGAGGTGAAACATACACTGTAAGGCATACGTGTGTGGGGGGAGGGGGAGAGGAGGGGAGGGGAGGGGGAGAGGGAGGGGGAGGGGGAGGGGGAGGAGAGGGGGATCAGCACTCACATACAAACTGTTGAATGCACATATGCACATAACAGTACCATTGGTGGAGAGTTCCCTTAGTTAATAGCACATCATGTCAGTACAGGATAGCCTAGCATGTACGTATGCAGTACAAATACATGCATGATCCCGGTTGGAAGTTACTGACATTGCATGCACTGCCATGAGGACGCTTACTCTATGTAAATATTTGAATTAGTTGCTCGCGGGTTGTTGTTGGATGTAGTTGTAAGTGTGCCTGTGTGTGTGTGCGCGCGCGTGTGTCTGTGTGTCACTGTGGCTGAACCTGGGTCATTTTCCTGTGGCACAGGGTCGTTATCTGAGTCTGATGACGTTGAAGAGAGTTCTTCTGTTTCTATGACAGCCGTGGTTGCCAACAAAAGAGGGTCAATTTCAATTCAAATTTAACTGCGACTATCTCTACTTAGCAACAAACCGTCAATGCCCAATTCGCTCATTAACTGCTGTGCTCTCGATTTAGGCTTTTCCAAGTTGGCTAGATGTGGCTTGAACTCTTTCGGATACTTGAATCCCTCCATTCTACGTGCTCCTTGAGGATCGTCCCGACCTTCTCAAAAATTCAAAGAACCGCTGGTTCCCATGACAACCATGGCCGCTCAGCTGATTAAAAATTCCCCAGTGGCGCGCCATTACTCAGCAGAAAATGGCGGCACCTACTGAGAAGGCCACGAGGTATGATCGCCAGCTCCGCCTGTGGGGTGACCATGGACAGACAGCGCTGGAACGCGCACACGTATGTTTAATAAATGCGTCTGCGACAGGGACGGAAATTCTGAAGAACCTCGTACTTCCGGGAATTAGAGCTTTTACAATAGTAGACCCCAAAACCGTAGTTGAAAAAGACTTGGGGGCGAATTTTTTCCTAGATGTGAATTCTGTGGGGAAAGGAAGGGCTGTGTGTGCTGTAGAGCTGCTCGCTGAGCTGAACAGCGAAGTAAAAGGATTTGCTGTCGAGGACGACGTGGGCGCTATTTTAGCAAGAAATCCCTCCTTTTTCAAGCAATTCTCTGTGGTTGTCGCCTCGCAGATGCACCAGCCTACCTTGCTAGAACTTGCTGATGCGCTATGGAAGCAATCGGTTCCCTTGCTGGTAGCCCGAAGTCATGGGATGTTGGGTTACGTCCGTCTTGTAGTCCAAGAGCACACCATTATTGAGTCCCATCCTGACAACCCATTGGAGGACCTACGGATGGATCGACCTTTTCCTGAATTAATACGCTTTACAGAATGCATTGATTTAGAGAAGCTGTCTGACACCGACCACAGGCAGGCCCCATACCCAGTAATCCTCCTGCACATGCTTAAACGCTGGAAACAAGACCATAGTGGCCAGTTTCCCAAAAACTACAAGGAAAAGAAGGAATTTAAAAAGGTGGTTGATGCGGCACGACGGTCCATAGAAGAAGAAAATTTTGATGAAGCAGTGCAGTCAGTCAACACTGCCATTTCGGTCAGCTCCATTCCCTCAAACGTGCAAGAAGTGCTAGAAGACCCACTCTGCATTGATGTAAGAAAGGGATCGAGCGACTTTTGGATCCTAGTTAGTGCCCTACGAGAGTTTGTTGGCAATGAAGGTGACGGCCTATTGCCTGTACGTGGTTCTATCCCCGACATGTTCTCCAGCTCAGACAAGTACATTGGCCTTCAGCGGCTCTACCAGGCGCGTGCCAGTGCGGATGCTGAAGTTGTTTTGCGTCACACTCGGACACTGCTGGGTAAACTGGGCAGGCCTCTGGATTCAATCTCCGAGCAAGACGTTGCCTGGTTCTGTCGCCACAGTGCATTCTTACGTGTTGTACGGACCCACTCCCTGCAGCAGGAGCATGACCCTGGAACAGTCGATGCAAGCGCTCTGGAAGCATATCTGGACGAGTCTGGTAGCATTGTGGCATATTACGTTCTGCTTCGAGCTGCTGAGAGATTCCGACTGGCCTTCAAACGCATTCCGGGTGACACAGAGGAGCAGTTTGAAAGTGATGTGGCTGAATTGTCCAAGTTTGCAGTGGACACCCTGTCAAACGACCTTCGCTTGCCAACCAAGAGCATTAAACAGGATTTTGTAATGGAGTTCTGTCGCAGTGGGGGAGCGGAGCTGCACTCTGTTGCAGCATTTGTGGGCGGAGTTGTTGGACAGGAAGTAATTAAGCTTGTTACATGTCAGTACGTACCAATTAACAATACCCTCTTGTACGATGCTATTACTTCATCATCTATCACCTTGCAGCTATAAAGCTTGTGTATGAAGTGTTTCATTATAGGGTATCTCTAATTCTTAGGCTCTGTAGTAATTATGTATTATAATACTTACATGCTATATGTACCATATTAACTGGTTAATAACATTAATTATCACAGTACAAGTGACAGCTGTTGATGGTGGTGATGTAAGAATGTGAAATACAGAGTTGCATGCAACAAGTATATACATGCATAGCTAGGACTTGGTATTAATGCAGTTATTGACCATTTGCAGTAGGTTGGAGTTTTCCAGAGCAGCTGCTACTCGTTCTTTGTCTGCCAGCTGCTTGTTAACTGAGAGATGAACAGGGAGAGCATGTCATACATGGACACCACACATACAGTCACACACTTTATGCACCAGTGCTTACTGGCAAGTTCAGAAGAATGTGCTCCGGGTTGAATCCTCACATCAACCTACAGGGAACAAAGCACTTTGAGAAGGTGGTATACTTCAAAGGAGCGGCTCTTGGATGTCTGGTATGGCTGTACACAGCTGAGTACACTATCCACAAACTATACTCAAAACACAGACATTTTGACTGTCAAGATGCCAACATAGAATGTATTTCCGTTGCACAGCCTTTCACCCCACAAAATGCAGCACCTCTAAATACAAGACTGACACATCTATTTCAGTGCAACCTTTTTACAGACACTGACCAATTTGTGAAATTTGCTAAGGTAAATTCCAACGAGAATTTCAAAGCTTATAAGAATACAAACCAGTTACTCTGACCTTGAAGCGTTCCGGAAGCACTCTTAGCAGCTTCACCCGAATAGACAGCCCGATTAATGTTGCCATGCTGCAGTGTGGGATGGTGGGCGTGAAGAGAACACTAACTGTGCTTTGTGCATCGTCCACCTCGATGTGCGCCTGCTGCAGCACATTCAACTCCTCAAGTGTCCACGGGTGCTCTGGATCATTAATGCTCTTTATCATGTCTAGGTATACAGGGGAGGAGGAGGGAGAGGGGAGGAGGGGGAGGGGGAGGGTGAGAGGGTAGAGAGGGAGGAGGAGGGGGATGGGTAGGGGGTGGACAGGGAGGGGGAGGGGGAGGGTGAGAGGGTAGAGAGGGAGGAGGAGGGGGGTGGGTAGGGGGTAGAGAGGGAGGAGGAGGGGGAGAGGGGGAGAGAGGGAGGGGGAGGGGGAGGGAGGAGGAGAAAGGGGAGAGACAGAGGTAATACTCATGGTGAGAAAGCAAGATTCTCTAAATTAACATACACTTGCAATCACACCATTTTGTTAGAATCCTGTGCCATTTACATCTGGCAGCGTGCGTGTGGATGGGTGTGTGGCTGTGTACATAGCGGATCATGTATACTAGTATACAATGCTGCCAGCAATGCTTAACATTCACTATGAAATTATCTAAGTCACCGTTCGTCAAAGAGGGAATCATGTTTTAGCAAAGTACACGTCTTCACAGCCTTCATCCTCCAGACTTAAGCTCACCAAATATCTCTCTACTGTCGATAGGGTCCGCTACGTCATCATCATAATCCCCGGGGCTCTCTTCTCGGGGCTTGGACTTCACAAACACTTCAGGACTAATGTTCTCAAGTGGCCCGGCCATTATTTTATAAGCGCCTAATAGACGCCCACGAGGCTGTTAATACCACAGCAACGTAAAAACTGCTGCTTTCAAAATTCAGGAATGCTTAAACTACATGAGTGCTAGTCAGCGTGACCACGCGACGCCTGACTACATGAGTGCGCGCAGAACCTAATCACCAGCAACTTTTACAGTGTAAATAGGGAGGAAGCTGAAAGAAGTTGCAAAAGAGTAGATTTCACACAGTGGCTTTTCAAGCTGGATACTAGCAGATTGTCACCATTGCAAGCTAGGGATCTGGACAGTGTGTCCAAATCCTGCTAAAAGCATCGGTTTTCTTACTCTCCCCATTTATCGCCACCTGCCATTCATTAACTTGGCAGTCATGGAAATCGTAAAGTTTCTGTCACTAACCTTAAGTCATTAGATGACAGCAGGAGCACTCCCAGCCACATTGATACACGCACCTTTACACAGTGCTATAGCTAGCTGTATATATCCACAGTCAATGCTGTAGTATCACGCACATGCCACACACTTATTCCCCATCGCATGCCATCACTAGTCCAAATCATGACTGTAATTCACTGTTGAACAAGACAAAACTGCACGGTGCACATACTAGTGTATTCAGGTGGCAGATGTGGATGAGGATACAGTACAGAAATGACTCTGGTGACAAATATGTAAAACAGTGCATACAATAATCTGAACTGCCATGAATAATTTACTACCAAATACACACAGTGATGTACAGTGTCTGTCTGTATAATAATAGGTTGATTATAAGATGGCTGTAAAATGGCGTGCAGAGGTGGACATTAGTTATTTCTTGTGGAATTATTATTTTCAGTGTAGTTCAAGACCACATTGATGCCATTCATATCACAGGACACGCGTGTATATATACACTTTGCGGGAGATCCGCTCACGGTAGCATTGCAGTGACATTTGTGTACTACAAAAAAGTCCACTGTGCCTGTGACCAGAGATGCGGTCTTTACACTCACAGTACCATCATCTCCTGCTTTGACAGAACACCAATGTGCCAGATGGTTAGGCTGCATGGAAAGAGGGAATTAGCAGTGATTGAGACAACTCATAGCACAAGATGAACAGTGAACATGACTGCCTCATGTGACTAGAATACTACAGCATTGTCTTGCATGGTTAAAACAATATGTGCAATTAAACGTGGCACCAGGGCATTTGACTGATGTGGAACCTGTCTAAGATGGTCACTGTGTAAGGCAGCCACCTCTCTAGAACAGCCAGCCTCCCTGGCCACACATAGCACCAAAACAGTGCAACCTACTTCTGTAATGTAGCCAGCCACCTCTCTATAAAGGCCAATTATAACTGGCCCACAGGTGGCTGTCTTTAGACATGTTTCACTGTACCTCCTTCATTGCTGAGTACTTCATGTACACTACTGGTACCCCTACTTGTTTCAAACCCTTGTAAGCCAATATAAAGGTGCATGTGCTCTTCCTATGCAGAGCCTCAGCCTTGTTTACATTCCATTTCTTAACCAGTCCAACACCAATTTCAAACTGAACTGGGTCAGTACGTACACACAGTATATAGCTATTGATGGCAGCTACTGTGGTATGTCGACCCAGTGCCAAAGAGCTTGGATAGCAGCCACTGTGGTACGTCGACCCAGTGCCAAAGAGCTTGGATAGCAGCCACTGTGGTACGTCGACCCAGTGCCAAAGAGCTTGGATGGCAGCCACTGTGGTACGTCGACCCAGTGCCAAAGAGCTTGGATAGCAGCTACTGTGGTATGTCGACCCAGTGCCAAAGAGCTTGGATGGCAGCTACTGTGGTATGTCAACCCAGTGCCAAAGAGCTGCTCACACCGTCTGCCAATGCCAAATGTACATGCACCTTGTGCAACTGGCATCCAACACATCCCAGTAATGAGCCATCACCTGGGAACAGAGCCAACCACAAGCTATGCCCAGTCAGGCCAGCATGTGATCAGAGACCTGTGACCTTTGAACTCTGAAGCAGCATGGGTTTCATATATAGTAGCACAGATCACCTGATGCACATACCACTATATACACTAGACTGTAAGGTTGCATTCTAGCAGCTACTGCACAAAGAGTGTGAAGAGAGTGTCTGCATGAATAAAGACATCCAACTTGTACCTTCTACAAAACTAGGTGTTTCTTTCAGGTACAAATGGTGGCATTGTCATGGACATTGTGCTGGTGATGTCTGAGAGTGCATTGAAGTCTGTAATACTGATGTACAGTGTGTGTGTGTGTGTGTGTGTGTGTGTGTGTGTGTGTGTGTGTGTGTGTGTGTGTGTGTGTGTGTGTGTGTGTGTGTGTGTGTGTGTGTGTGTGTGTGTGTGTGTGTGTGTGTGTGTGTGTGTGTGTGTGTGTGTGTGTGTGTGTGTGTGTGTGTGTGTGTGTGTGTGTGTGTGTGTGTGTGTGTGTGTGTGTGTGCCTACATTAAGGGACAAACTTCCATAGCTTTACAACAGAGTGACATGGATGTACATGTGAAGCAAAACATCCCATCAATTGTTGCTAAGAACCAAAAAGTGAAGAATCACCTATAAAGTGCCATGTAGGCATGCAGGTGATACACTGTGCTAGCCAGGTGCTCCTGACTCAGCTTCCCTCAATGCAGCTATCTAAGCTTCCCCGTTTTCAAAATCATTAAACAGGACATTCCACTCGTGTACTTGAATAGCTGCATAGATACTACTGTCTTTGATGTGTACAGCAAACCTGCCCTCAATACTGGGGAGCTCCTTACACGAACAAAGTACCCCCCCCCCCCCCCCCCCCCCCCCGCCTTAGGAATGTAGTCCCTTCCCACTGTGACGTCAATAGCAATGCCTTAGTTCAGGTACGTTGTGCCAGATTCCTCCAGTCACCCTCAACAAGGTGTCACCAAATCACAAGGCGTGCCAGCTAATCATTTCACACCATGCCAAGGTTTTTATACTAATACACTGCTAAGGGTATTGCACTAATTAATATTAAATTGCCAAGCTGGCACATTTCCTGATTCTATTGTTAAAACGAGTCTGTGTATGACTCAACAGCTTTACTCTGCACCCTATGCACCAAGACCCACAACTAACAGCCATAAAAACAGGTCCGTACTTTTTCCCACTTTCTATTATTACCATGTTTTCTGTATGTCATTCTGACAACGCACACACTGCGAGTGGGAAAGGACACACAAGGTCCAACAACAATCACTGTCACTGAACACATTCCCACAGCCATACTTAACAGCAAATGATGTCAAGGGCACCCCAGTTTACTGTACTCATGTTGAGCGTGTGCCGGCCGTCATTGTGTGTGACATGATTGTAAGAAGCGGACACACTGGGCTTCAGGTGTGGAAGAAGCTCAAAGAGGGCGTCATGCTCTAATTGTTCATAACAGGATTACCCATGTTGGCAGTGGCACATACCATGCCCACAGGTGTCCACTTGGATGTCAATATAGATTGTTTTCAGGCCAGCGCAGCCAGTCTGTCGTATTGCTGACTACAGTACACAGACAGCAGCTAATAGTGCAAATGGCGCCATTTGAAGTCCTAAGTTAAGAGGTGTTTAAACTTCTGGCAGACATGACATACCTGCCTCACCACTTAGTCAATGATAGCAGAAAGCTAATCAGTACCTTCCCTCCCACTCCCCCCCCCCACACACACTTTCCAGTGCATGCATGCTCACTGGTTGCACAGTATCCATGGTCTCACATGACGACGACTCTCCCACTCCCAAGTCACATTCCCATACTCTAGGTTTGCAGTATTGATTAAGATTGATCACTCCATTGACAGCCTCTGGTCCTGCCTCCCCTTGTGGACCTCGAGGTCCGGCTGAGCCGTTGTAGCCCCTCGGTCCTTCTGGACCTACATTGAGAGTCTGCAGGGAGGTAGAAAGGTGCGTGACTCACATCAACACACACACACCACGCACGCGTGCGCATACACACACACACACATGCATGCACATACACATGCAGACACACACACGCATGCACACACACACCACACACCCACACACCACACACACAACTGACCACAAGTTCTGTGAAAGACGCATTTAATTCTTGTAGTGCAGTGTCAAGCTCAGTTCGCAGAGCCTGTTGGATGAGTGAGACACAACATAGTGAAGTCACATGTTTCACACATGGCAGTCACATGCTTGTCACATGACAGCCACACTCACTTGGACTTGTGTGTTAGTACCCTGTCCTCCTGTGTGTGGGTGGAGAGAGAGGGGGAGGGGCCAGAGGTGATGTACGTACATGCAATGGTAATACTCTTATACCTCTTAACACAATTGGCCAATTACTGCACTATCAAATAACACACTCACACACACGCCCCCTGACAGGCCATGGCTAAACCACACCACATACATTCGCATGGCACACACGGTTTCCCCCAACCCCCACGCTGTCCTTCACAACAACATTAAGGGCATTTGTGAGTGCGTGGGCTTAATGGAAAGGAAAGGCTTCCCAACCGAGCTGCAATAACAGAGTTGAGGCCCTCCTATAGTTCCAATATCACCCACTGCTGGCAGCTGTTGTGGCTGTGGTATATAACCACTTCCTCTACTTAAATGGCTGACGCTGCTAGGTAGCAATTGGTGTGCTGCCACACACTGCGCTGCCTACACCTTCAAAAGACTACACGCCTGGACATTGATTCTCAGTATTGCACACAGAGGCCAAATTAAGGCTTAACGGTTGTGTGGTTGACTGTTCAAATGCTGTAGCACGGCTGAATTTGATTGGTCATCTGCACGCCCGGCTACCGCCCACATTTGATTATGTGGTAAGTCTAAGTACTGAATTGAAATTGATTGGTGGCTGGCCATTATTTGACAACTGTTTTGAATTACAACGCTCTTAGAGCGAAGATTGAATCTGCTTCTCCATTTACAATGATTCACCTATGAACCGTTGCTATGGAGACCGGTTCATGTCTCCATGGCCTACACGCATGATGCAACTACCACGCCCAAATTGATTGAATTGCATCACTTGTAGGAAGGAATGTGTGGTATGTATACATAAACGCCTTTTACACACCTCCACCAAACACGCAACACACCCACTTTTATGGGATGGTGTTTACTGGTTGGAGCTTTCTGACATACACTTAGCTTCTCATCCACACAACACCAAAACCTCAACTCTCTCCTTCTCCCTCCTTCCCCTCTTCCCTGCTTACCTGTACACGACGCACACCCAGACAGGTTCAGACCTCCGAAGAGCATAAGAAGGTTTAACATTAAAGAAGCTGCACTCATAAAGAATAGGATGAGAAGGAAAAAGCTCAGAACCGTTGCTTTTATGTCACAGCACTTTCTTCTTGATTTACTCTCGTAGGTAGCAAGTACTCCTTCGGTTTCCCCACTGAAAACGCGCTTGCGGTCGTTGCCTTCCTCCTGATTCGAATAGACAGGATTACTCGATTCTTTACGGCACACGGCATCGTTGTCTGCCTCCACCGGAGTCTCCATTAGTGGCCTTGACGGATCGACAGTAACTGGTGACATCGCAGACATCCCGCCACTGACCACAGAGTCCATGCGCTCATAAACGGGCATATTGCTGACTGGGGTTTGATAGTGCTGCGCTCTTTTGTGGGGGATAGATGGTACAGGTGGTGGCACGTCTTTCTTCACTGCCAGAACGTAGCCATAAGTAGGGTGTATCGCGCCTACCTGCGCGTCTGAGGCACCCTCTGGTGATGGGCAGTCCAATTGCACGCCTTCGTTGTCTTCGCGCGTAAAAACCACAGCGTCGCCTGCCCCTGGATGTTCTGTGTTCACATAGCTTGCAACTACCGACATTGTATTTGCAATTCGGGGTAAGGATGTGAAGATGTGACTGTGCTCTTAGTAACAATACAGGGTGAAGACGCTCTCAACTTCCGAGCTTTACCGTTCATAAGCAACAAACCTCCGACACACCCCCGACTATTCCTTATAAGGCACGACAGACCACAACTGGCGTCACCTAGTCACGCCACTGCATGCCAGTAACTTGTCAGATGTCCCGACCGGTATTAGCCGGCTATAACTACGTACCGCGTCGCCGTGCACGCACGGACGACCCCCCGCTCTAGCAGACTACATATGGTCTTCTAGGCCCCTAGACGGCGCACTGAAGTGCATCGAACATGCCATTCTGAATGCATAATAGTTGTAAGAATGTAGCTTATGCGTCCTTATTGAGTTATAACCGCAATTTTCAGAGTAGTTTAGTACAGGAGCACTGCGGAGACAATGTTTGTTTTACAGAACATTTGTGTGAGAATGGAATGTGTTTGTGTTGGGTGTACATCCAGATACAGGGCTCAACGCTTTGTGAAGCAAGAGTCTCTTTCACCAACAGTAGCAGTGATCGTTGCCACCTAGTTTGTTGGCTGTTCCTGTGTGTGCTGACTGGACTCATCCCATCTGCTTGAAGTTACAATAGCTACACATTACAGCTTTGCAGCTCATTGGCATTGCAACAGGTAGAGGATCAAAGTGTTTGTGTTGATAACCAAAGATCAAATTAGGGGCATTAACCTAATTATGACTCACTTCCTTGGGAAGTTTGGAGTGGACACACACCAGCCAACATAAAAATTAATGCATAATTATACATTATTCGTTTTCCTAAGACAGAATTACAATCACTTTATAGTCAAATGATCTGAGGTATGTATTACAGTAGGGAAACGCACTTTTATCAGTTTAGATATGCAAAGTGGGTGTGTAGTCTGTGTGTCTGCTCTCTGTGTGTGGCCCTAAGTTAATGATATTCATTACCTCAGAATAGAATAGACTAACAGGAAGTTAGACAATGCTTGGATTACTGCTAAGGACAAAATGCCACACACACAGCTACATTATGGCTACTGTTTTAATGGTGTATGACAGTGTCCAGCCGGCAGGTCATTGTACCATTCACAGGGTCCATCCTGCACACTGACTTGCACATGACCACCATTAGTGTGTGCACTAACATAGCATGTGATAAGGTCAAAGTTCACAGAGGGCAAGGTTCACATGCTCTTCCCTCACACCACATACACACCAGAACTCACCTGATGGGATGACATACAAAGTGACTCACCTCTCCAGGCTAACACCACTATCAGCAACAGCAAACACAACCGTCCCTCTTAATCAATAACCCCAGGAGACTTGTTTATCCCTCCTCTCCCACCTATAGCAGGTCACCTATCATGCTCCACAGGTATACATATGGAAGCTACACATTCCTTTGGCAAACAGAGTCAAGGTTCATTGCTCGCCTGACCCATCTCAGCAGCGTCCTATTAAAGTGATTCTTTGTCATCAGAGTTGGCATGATGCGACTAAAGGGAGAGGTGTGTGTGTGCATGTGTACGTACATACACAGTGACAGAAGGGAACAGACTTCCAGACTGCTGGTTTGACTCTTCTTCAGTTCAAGTTCCTGTCAGCATAGGATGTTTACCTTCCCAGGCTGTAGCTCCTCCCCCGTCTGTGTTGGCCACTGCCCCACCCACCAACACACACCTGTATTATGCATTATTCATGCAGCATGCACTGCAGCAATGATCTCAGTGGCATTCAGTCACATGGTCACACCCAAATCACCCCTTACACAATGGGAATGGGATTGAGGGTTCATTGGGAGACTTCTCCAATGCAGTGAAGCCTTAGCCAGAAAGCTACTCCTCCAGGCATACACATGTGATTAAGTAATCAGTCTGCTAATCAGTTTGTGTTCGGTGGGGGCAGCAACTTACTTCAATGAAGGCAGATGTGTGGTCCCTTGCATGACACTAACACTGTTAAATG
Organism: Ianthella basta; assembly: GCA_964019415.1. Lineage (NCBI taxonomy): Eukaryota > Metazoa > Porifera > Demospongiae > Verongiida > Ianthellidae > Ianthella > Ianthella basta. Next base: position 910,804 of record OZ025876.1, read on the forward strand.
ATCACCAATACAGTAGTGTTGACCATAGGTGCAGGCATGCATATTGTATGGTACGACCTATCTAAGACAGCCACCTGTGGGTCAGTTATGCGTAGCTGGCCTTCATATAATTTTATAGAGAGGTGCGTGGCTGCACTATGGAGGTAGACACAGTGTGTTAGTGTTCTGTTGGTGCTATTGGGGGCAGGGAGGCTCCATGGCTGTACGTTTTAGAGAGGTGGTTGCCTAACACAGTGACCATCTTATATAGATGTACAGCAGGTTCTACTGTACGTGTATAGCCACATACATTATGGAAATGTGTGCTTTCAAATTTTTAGCTACACATATGCACACATGCAATTTGAATTCATGTAGTCAGGCATAATCAATTGATGCTAAGGTACAAAATGGTTGTGTTTGTAAATAAGTGCATGGCAATATGCGTACTGTGTCATATGACACAAAATGTATTGCAAAGGTCTGGTAAATAGTACACTTAGTATAGTGTATAGTACATGTATTATGTAGTACAGTTAAGTACTCCCTGTGGTGTGTGTGTGTGTGTGTGTGTGTGTGTGTGTGATCCACTCAGTTCTCTTCCAGTTCTCTATACGCTGCAGTCTTGCCCAGGTCCACCAGGGGAAACCCCTTTATTGTTGTATTTCCAAAAGAGGTGCACTATATCCTGATACACCATCTTGTGTGCATCCATACCCCAAATGAAGTCCAGGTGGTCGTAGTAGCTAATATTCGTGTGGCAGGCAATGTTGGGCAGTTTGGGTATGAGACCAGCGACATCCTTCGGGTCTGCAAGCCAGTCTTGTGAGCCAGTGAAAAGTGCAACTGGGACGGCCATTTTGGTGACATTATAAGGAGGGGGTGTGGACTAGCAGTGCAAGGCGACAAAGGAGACAAAGAGAAGTGAGTGTGAAGAAAGTATAGGAGACGACCCATCAAGCCAATTGACTATATGCGTACCTTACTGACTGCAGCTGTGATACATGTGAACATACATAATGGCTTGCCATCCACCAAGCTTTGATTTCCACCCCTTCCCTATCCACTGTAACAACTTCTCCCCTCCTACTCCCCTCTACCCTCCACACTCCCCTCCCCTCTCCTCCCCTCCCATCCCTCCACTCCACTCCTCCCTCCCCTCCCCTCCCCTCCCCTCCTCTCCCCTCCAACTCTCCCTCCCCTCCCATCCCCTCCTACTCCCCTTCCCCTCCCCTCCCCTACCCTCTCCTCCAACTCTCCCTCCCTTCCCCTCCCCACCCCTCCCTCCCCTCCCCTTCTACTCCCCCTCCCCTCCCCTCCCCCTTTATCACGCACCTGGTTGTAATGTTGCTTATTCGCATCTGGGCTGCCAAAATTGTACTTCTCAAACTTGCCACTGAACACCTCCTACGTATGTTAGTAGACACACCAGAAGAACCAGATAAAGCTGCAAGCACACACGAACACTATTTTCAATGCTGAAAGTGTGCGGAGGCACCGGAGCAGAACATGGCTGTATCTCAGACCTTACAGGCACATTTTCAGCAAGGCCACCAGAAAATGCACCGGAAGAGCTCATGGACTGCTCCTCACAGAACTACTTCCCACTCTACGTAGTTAACTTGCAATGGGGAAGACTTTCTTCCCTTTGATCTTGTCATAATTATGTGAAAATAGGTACTCTAAAGCTGAAAATATGCAGTGAGGATAGATAGTGTGGGGGGCAGTATCTGGCTCAGTCCACTATAGTACATTAGTATACGCATAATGTATGTACATATGTGGTGTGTGTGTGCGTGTGTGTGTGTGTGTGTGTGTGTGTGTGTGTGTGTGTGTGTCAGTGTGTGTGTGTGTGTCAGTGTGTGTGTGTGTGTGTGTGTGTGTGTGTGTGTGTGTGTGTGTGTGTATGTATGTGTGTGTGTGTGTGTGTGTGTGTGTGTGTGTGTGTGTGTGTGTGTGTGTGTGTGTGTGTGTGTGTGTGTGTGTGTGTGTGTGTGTGTGTGTGTCAGTGTGTGTGTGTGTGTGTGTGTGTGTGTCAGTGTGTGTGTGTGTGTGTGTGTGTGTGTGTGTGTGTGTGTGTGTGTGTGTGTGTGTGTCAGTGTGTGTGTGTGTGTGTGTGTGTGTGTGTGTGTGTGTGTGTGTGTGTGTGTGTCAGTGTGTGTGTGTGTGTGTGTGTGTGTGTGTGTGTGTATGTATGTGTGTGTGTGTGTGTGTGTGTGTGTGTGTGTGTGTGTCGCATGTCTGTCTGTCTGTCAGCGCGCGAGTGACCCACCTGAGAAAAGTGCACAACATTCCTCACTGAGGTGCCAGCAGGAGTGTGAGAGATGTAGACAGGCATGCGGGACTGCAAAGGGAGAAGACGGAACAGTCCAAGCACAGCTAGCAGCCTTGACTGCAGCAGGCACTGAGGGTCACACAATAGTATAAAGTACAGTAGCTCTTAATCCTATTTCACTAAACAATGCACACACACATTAAGTGGACTGAAAGAATGTCAATGGTTGTGTAATCGGAGATGGGGTCAAAATTACGCCAACTAAGGAGTATAACAGTATATCACCTACAGTTATGCATGCGTACACAAGCACACTCACGTCATTCGTATTCTTTTCATCAAATCCGCAAATGAGAAAGAGAACATTAGCACAGACAACGTCCAAATCAGAAGGACACACTTCTTTGGCAAGGAACTTCATGAGCTGGTCATTGGGCAGAAACTCTCCATCACCAAATAGGTCCAGAATCACCTTAGTGAAATTCACAGGTAATTCAATTGGAAACCATGGAAACAACCAACCAGATATGATGTTACATGTTACTTTAAGCCCAGTTAATTCGATTAGGGTTACATACCCAATTTAAGTAAGTGTATTAAAACACCATATCCTAACCAAATAAGGAGTTGCATGTCACACACACACACACACACAAGGATTGCTTCAAACCGTTTCAATGCACACCTACGCCATCTCACTGAAAGCGTAGTAGCCGTGTGAAAACATATCCTAATTGACTAACAAACATATGTTTCTTAATTGCATTATTACATGTTTTCGTTTTGAGTCAACAACAACAAGAAAGTCACGCCACGAGACATTGTCACATTGGCTGGACAGGGAGACCGATTTCCAGCCTCCATTTTTATGACGTTTTATGACGTCGTCAGCTGAATATTTAGTGACTGGAAGTTGGTCTGGGTACATGCGGAAGGCTACCTATGACACGGCCTTGCTTGCAGCCAACTTACCTCCAATTCTTTGTAAAAATCTGTAAGGAATTTGAACAATCCCTGGATGTATGTTACCGTGGATACAGGTGCCAGTGCCACAAACAGCTTAATCTTTGATGCTAGCTCTGGCATGGAGGAGAACCCTGCAAATCCCATGACAGTTCCCTGGGAGTGACCCACGTAATATATCTGTTCCTGCTGTGTTACATTGAGGACAAGGTCTACCATCGCTGGGAGATCCAGCAGGGCGTGCTGGTCAAAACTGAAGGAGACAGAGAAAGAGGGATGGATGAAGGGGGATTACAAGCAAAAACTGTTAAAATCTGTGAATTTAGTACAATCCTACAGCACATCAAGGTACACACGTGCAAGCTATCTATCACACAAGACAAGACAGCTATCAAGTACTCGATCATGCCTGACATTTCCATCAACAGTCTGTGACAGTGGATGGGCTGTAATTCTGGTTGGGACAGCGATCAGAAGACGTGGCATTCTTTCAACATTAATCCGTCCAATCAGCTTTCCAGCTGGGCCATCCAACATGCGGAACATGTGGATGATCACAAATATACAGATGACTGCATTGCAAAAGTGCATGCAGCAAGGTGGTTGGGCCAACAGAGGCTCGGTGCTTAGTCTGGTCACGCCTACTCTGGTGTAGCCGACTGTTTTCCTGCTGACGTCATCCACTATTGCTGACGTCATCGCTCAGCAGGTATTCCTGTCAAGCGTCAATGTCAGCATATAAAATTGGGGCGGGAATGGCAGCCAGGTAAGTGAGACTAGGTGACAGCCTACATTACACAGTGACCACGCTACTATATTTAGTAGCAGATGCAATTATACTATTTGTACCATTCATGAGGAGACCTTTGAAGGTTGCGGACATTTATGCTGCATAATCAAGTTTAAACCCCTGAAGTGCCAACACAGAGGTAAAGGTGATCTTGGTGGTGGCAATTATTCATGAGGATGTAATCCAATTCAGATTTTAATTCCTGACCTTCTACCATCCCTCCTCCACTTTGGACGTCAGAGGTGAAAGAAGTGACTAAGTCATGCAAATACAGCCTCCCCCCCCCCCCCACACACACAGTGGTCTGTTTGATGTGATGACCTTCAGCATGACCACCACACGAAGCTGTTTGCTCTGTTAACATTGTCAGCCGCTGCACAGTCCGTTTAGGGCAACCACTCCAAAGTGGATGCAAGCCCTGTTTTGAGGGACATGTCTACCTCTGCTGACCAGCTCAGCAACGGCTTCCCCTCTCATCCTGGAAGTCGTGTACTGTATGGTATGTCACTGAAAGCTGAATGCTTGTCTCACGGAAGGGGGAAGGCATTGGGAGACTGATCAAAGGTATTCGACGCCAGATTAATGACTAAACTATTGGTTATTTCGCATTCACAGCATATAATACCATTCACATTTAAGTGTATCATGCAAACAATTCATTCTCTGCTTCACTGGAGTGGTTTCCTTTTTAGAGCTTTTCTCTGGCAAAGATATTAAACCAATTGTGAGTCATTTTGGCAGACAAATACTACCATTTTACTTCTACCACATTTTGGCAAGGTTTTCTGCCTAAACTGAGAACTCGACACAATGAAGGGATGTCCACACACAATCCACACACAACTCACGAGAATTCCCAAAATTCCTTCTGGTTTGGCTTAAGAGTCTGGTGTTTGCGTGAATAGGTGTTTCCCCTAATGTTACCCAGCCAGACATCAAAGCCAGCATCGGCCAGGATGTACGCCAGTGACTCTGTCTCCAGATTAGTGAGCCAGTTTGTACTGCTGCACAGCAAGCCGTGTTGGAGGAGGACAGCTGGCCTTGGTACAGTGGCTATGGGTGGGGAGGAGGGGGAGGGGGAGGGGGAGGGGCAGGAGGGAGAGGGGCAGGAGGGGAGGGGGAGGGGCAGGAGGGGGAGGGGGAGGGGCAGGAGGGAGAGGGGCAGGAGGGAGAGGGGAGGGGCAGGAGGGGGAGGGGAGAGAGAGAAGAAAGGAGGAACAAGGGAAGGGGAGAAAGAGGGAGGGAGGATGAGGAGGGAAGGAGGAAGGAGGGAAGGGGGATAAGGACGACAAGTCGTGAAGAGCTTATGGAATGCGCATATTATACAGTGGAATGTAGTCTATGCCATCCTCCAGAATAGTGCCACCCTAAGTTGCCACCTTTTGCACTGCTGTAACAGGCCAACAAGAGAGAGAGCATGCACAGTGCACAAATTGGCTGGCAAGATCAGGCGGAAATGAGCAACCCTTTCATCATCTCCTTTCCGGTCACCTCTGAAGGTACGTATATCAACCCCGGGGGCACTTACCGGTTCCCATCAAGAGAGCATTGCTGTAACACTAATACTAGTCCAGCAGGATGGTATAACACCTAATGACTGACTAGACTCATAACAACAGTCATTCCACAGAACTGCAGGTGGTGGCCTGCATCGCCAATGGCAACCAAACACTGAAATTGTGACACATTTGTGAAAGTGCCCACCAAATCAGCATTTAACTGAGACACAATGGCCATCTCTCAGAAAGTGAACGGTTGTGGTGTTAGTTGTGGTCACTGAAGCAATCAGAGGTTAATCCCACAACCCAGAAACCATTCACCTGAGAGGCCCAGAACAGCATGGGAACAACTCACACTAATTGGCCACTAAGGGATGCATTCAAGCAATCAACTATCCACACACTCCCATTCAAGGCACTTAATGTGTTAAAATACTAGTTCAGAGACACAATGCAATATTTATAAATAATGTCCCATAATCTGTTCCACTCATCATAAATAAACAAATAAGTAAACAAGTAAACAAGTTGAGTGCCAGCACAATCCATGGCTGATGATGCTCAGTGTGCACAAACTTACTATTGCGTTTTCCATACGGTATACGCTGCAGCCCCAGTATGTAGTGATCAGGTGTTACCACGGTGTACTCCTTACAGGGGTAGCCTTTACTGGTGATCAACTGAGACTGTGGGGCACATACGTACAGACACACACACACACACACACACACACACACACACACACACACACACACACACACACACACACATACACACACACACACACACACACACATGCACACACACACGCACACACACACACGCACACACACACCAGAGAGAGAGAGAGAGAGAGAGAGAGAGGGCAGGGTGATGCAAATGTATGCGCACATGTGCATGTATGTGTGTGTATGACAATCTGCCACATGCGACAAACTACATAGCTACAGAAAGCAACGGTCCACTCGACATTTTCAACTTGTTGCCAGTGCACAGCCGAAGCCATACGGTCAAAATACATAAGCTAACGTAAGACGTACACACTACACAATATCACTTGACCTTGTACACACACAACAATAACATTAGATACACGCTCAGAGGAAGTTAGCCATGTACAGCTTCTGCGAGGACAACATCGTCCAGCACGCGTGCGCGAGCATTTTTACTTTCCCTTACCGCGTTCATGTTGACCTCTGGATCCAAAGCAGCGGAAAATGCCGCCAGAGTGAGTAAGAACGCGATTCTCAGACTGCTGTTCATCTTCTTCTGCAGAGCTGACCAGATCATGTGACAAAGGGCGTTTAAATCCACATTATACGCCCGTAGGGGAGCGCCTAGATAGGATAATAAGCCGGTTTGGTTTTCTGCTCAACTTGCGCGAGAATGCGGTTGGCCCACTTTAATACAACGGACAGCTATAAATGAATCAACTGTTGGTCAGCTGCTATTTGTATTCAGAACGTCAGCGCATTATAGCGTGTAGTGCCCTATAACAACCATCCCATAGCCATGATAATTGCCATGTGCAATAACAAAGGCTGCAGTTTTAACGTTATGCTTGTCTTTGCAATTGGACAGTGTGTGTGTTTGTGTGTGTGTGTGTGTGTGTGTGTGTGTGTGTGTGTGTGTGTGTGTGTGTGAAGGCAGGCATTAGGGTGACTGTTAGGGTTAGGGCTAACCCTAAAACCTTCATGTCCTAGCTCAATGGATAGGCTGCCTAGCACAAAAGCATAGACGAGTGGGAGTGGTACACAATTCTGGCTTCACCATGGCTGCAAAATGTGCAGATCTAGCGGTTTTGAATTCTGCAAGCTAGTTCAAAATGGGCACGCACAGACACAGGCACTATATCGATGAACTTGTATTTGGAAGAACAGCGCTATATTCTTCATCAAACAAATGGCTGCAATCATTATAATCCGTGCCGTTGTTCATGTGCAGCTGACACATCACTGTCCCCTGTATGGGCCAATAATTGTTAATGTCACTGACTATTGTGCTTTATATTACACAAAAATTGTTTGTCAATGGTCATCAAATGAATCAAAGTTCAAAATGTGTGTTTCGTAAAATTGAATAAAATGTAAGTAATAAAAATTAATTCATGCACTCTGATATGCTAGAAGACACTAATATAATATGTACATTCTATAATAAGACACTAGAGAGGCCAAAGTTCTAGCTCCCTGTGAGCATGTGATCCACTCAGTTCTCTTCCAGTTCTCTATGCACTGCAGTCTTGCCCAGGTCCACCAGGGGAAACCCCTTTATTGTTGTATTTCCAAAAGAGGTGCACTATATCCTGATACACCATCTTGTGTGCATCCATACCCCAAATGAAGTCCAGGTGGTCGTAGTAGTCAATATTCGTGTGGCAGGCAATGTTGGGCAGTTTGGGTATGAGACCAGCGACATCCTTCGGGTCTGCAAGCCAGTCTTGTGAGCCAGTGAAAAGTGCAACTGGGACGGCCATTTTGGTGACATCATATATAGGGGGCGTGGACTAGCAGTGCAAGGTGGCAAGGGAGACAGAGAGAAGTTTAAAGAAAGTACAGAGAGAAGTGAGTGTGAAGAAAGTATAGAGACGACCCATCAAGCTGTGTAATTGTAGATGCTGAGGCTGAGACAAAAATGTGTAACTAATGTTAAGGTTGGATGTAAAACTTCACAGGGGCAAACTCTCTTTGCCCTTCTCATAACCTTCCCTCCACTCGCTCCTCAGTCTACTCTCCCCTCTCTCTCCCTCCCCTCCCCCTCCCCTTACCCCTCCCCCTCCCCCTCCCCCTCCCCCTCTCCTTCCTTTCACACACCTGGTTGTAGTGATGACTATTTGCATCAGAGTTGCCATAGTTGTACATTTGAAACTTGCCACTCCTCGCCTCCTGATTGGAAAAGAACAGCAGTGGAACAGAAGTGACCTGTTGTAAGCATGCACTGAGTGGTGTGTGTGTGTGGGGGGGGGGGGGGGGGGGCACTGGAGCAAGTACACATTGTGGGACATGATGGAGGTTCCCCATTTGATAACTTGTAGTAGCAAAGACTCCCTTTCCTATGATGTTGGTACACATGAGATGGTGCTACTGTGTAACTAAAACCGAATGTCACACAAACGGTGCTGGCATGTGTGTACAACATGTCTGATTATGATGTGTGTGGTTAAAGTTATGCATAAAAGTATGTATGTATGTATGTATGTATGTATGTATGTATGCATGTATGTATGTATGTGTGTATGTATGTATGTATGTATGTATGCATGGTATGTATGTATGTATGTATGTATGTATGCATGTATGTACGTATGTATGTATGTATGTATGTATGTATGTATGCATGTATGTATGTATGCATGTATGTATGTATGTATGTATGTATGTATGTATGTATGTATGTATGTATGTATGTATGTATGTATGTATGCATGGTATGTATGTATGCATGTATGTATGTATGCATGTATGTATGTATGTATGTATGTATGTATGTATGTATGTATGTATGTATGTATGCATGTATGTATGGTATGTGCACATGTGTGTGTGTCTGTCAGTCTGTGACTGAAAGTGGACCCACCTGGGAACAGTGGACAATATTTTGCACTGAGGTGCCTGCCGGAGTGTGAGCAATATAGACAGGCATTCGGGACTGCAAAGTAAGAAGAAGATGGAACAGTCCAAAAGCAGCCTTGGCTATAGCAGGCACTGCATGGCACACAACGCTCTGTGGCCCTTAATCTCACGTTGGGTACACATACACACAACATATGCACTGATCTACTCACGCATATATTGACACCCACACTGAAACAAATATAGGATTTAGTACATAGCACTGACATCAGACATCTTTCATAAGTTGAGGCAGCAAATTCACACCACACTCATCAAATGGTGAACTAGCGAATCAGATTAATAGTATATTTCTACAGCATTGCTAACTGAAAAGGATGTCCAAGATTTGTTGACCTCTCCATCTCACCATTATGGTACAGCGGGACACTCACAAACTGCCATCAAAGAAATGATCACACTTACTCAACCAAATTAGGCACACACGCACATCAGGCAAGCTGAAAGAATGTCAAGGATACTGTGGGGATGTTATCTCCATTACATGATGAGGACACACTCACATCATTCATATTCTTCTCATCGAATCCACAGAAGAGAAATAGAGAATTTGCACAGACAACGTCCAAATCGGAAGGGCACACTTCCTTGGCAAAGAACTTCATGAGCGCATCATCAGGGAGAAATTCTCCATCACCAAACACATCCATGATCACCTTGGTGAAAATCACACATAATTATATAATTCAAATGGGAACAACAGACTGCTCATCAAAGGCAGAGTTACATGAGTCACACAGAAGTCTGCTTCAGCTTCTTTGACACACCCATGTATTACGTATGCATAACAGGTGTAATGTATATGTCTGTATAGAGGCTGGGCTCAAATAGAGGCTGGGGCTTGAACAGAAACTGGGGATCAGAGCAGCAATTCTTAAATAGGGACCCGGGCCTCTATTCAGACAAATACAGTACCCAATTGTTCCTCAAACAATAATAAAAAAAGAATTCAAAAAATATATTCTCTACATTTACAATCAATTTGACAACAGTGGGAAAAAGATGGATTCTATGACAAAGATTCTATTCCTAGATCAGCTTACCTCCCATTCTTTGTAAAAGTCTGTTATGAATCTAAACAATCCTCGGAAGTACTTTACGGTGGTTATAGGTGCCAGTGCCACAAACAGCTTAATCTTTGATGCTAGCTCCGGCAGCGAGGAGAACCCTGCGAATCCCATTAAAGATCCCTGGGAGTGACCCACGTAATATATCTGTTCCTGCTGTGTTACATTGAGGACAAGGTCTACCATCGCTGGGAGATCCAGCAAGGCATGCTGGTCAAAACTGAGGGAGATAGAGAAAGAGGAATGGATGAAGGGGGATTACAAACAAAAACTGCTAAAATCTGTGAATTTAGTACAGTCCTCCAGCACAGACAGAGAAAGAGATTATAGCCAGTAGTAATTTAAGCAGCTAATGTTGTTTCTTTGGAGGGAGTATCACTGCATGCTATGTAATTTGAGTAAATGTAAAATAAAATTTCTCTGTCTTGTTGATTTAGCTGTCTGATCAGGGTAACCAATCAATTGGTACTGACCCAGCACTTTATGAATTGGGTCATATACCATAAAAAAGCAAGCAAATTATGGCACTTAACACTTGAGGCACACAGTTGGTTCCTTCTCAGTTTTATTGAAACAGCTAGATTCCCTTTTACAGCTCTTCCGTGATGAACCTTTGTGAACCTCTGTAATGGCATTCCAATGGACAGACCTACACATGCTTCAAACCCGCTTCTATGTTTTTCACAGTGCCTATAATCACTGCCCAAAATCTCCAAAGACATACGTACACTAATCCCAAGCAATGCATGGATTCAGAGAAGTAGTGCATGTGTAGAAGTGCATGGATGTCCACACACAACTCACGAGAATTCCCAAAATTCCTTCTGGTTTGGCTTAAGAGTCTGGTGTTTGCGTGAATAGGTGTTTCCCCTAATGTTACCCAGCCAGACATCAAAGCCAGCATCGGCCAGGATGTACGCCAGCGACTCTGTCTCCAGATTAGTGAGCCAGTTTGTACTGCTGCACAGCAAGCCGTGTTGGAGGAGGACAGCTGGCCTTGGTACAGTGGCTATGGGTGGGGAGGGGCAGGAGGGGGAGGGGGAGGGGTAGGAGGAGAAGGGGGATGGGGAGGGAGAGAGATGATGGGAAGGAGGGAGATACAAAAGCCAATGCTACATCAGTTCAAACTGAATTCGTACAACAAAGAAATGCTTCAGTTCAGGGGGGAGGCTTGTTCACAGTGACGCAGTCCAGACACCCAAGTTGTAGGACATGGAGTGTCTTTACTTGGGCTCAGATTCGCATTACAAAATTACAAATGGCACCTGACTTGCAAGCACTGCTCTGCTCGGTCATAATTGCAAGGCATAGACAAAGAGACATGCATTGCAGAAAGAGTGTACACAAACTTACTATTGCGTTTTCCATACGGTATACGCTGCAGCCCCAGTATGTAGTGGTCAGGTGTTACCACAGTGTAGTCCTTACAGGGGTAGCCTTTACTGGTGATCAACTGAGACTGTGGGGCACGTACGCACAGACACACACACACGCACACATTCACACATTCCAGAAGCTTGGTAAATGGGCATTCACAGTGTGTGCTTGTGATAAATATATATCTATGCGAGTGTGTGTGTTTGTATGCAGGTTAGCTCAAAGTTAGCAGGGGTCGGTCTGGGGTTCATTGTCAACTCTAAGGCGGATCGAGAAACTTTTATGACTGGTTTCCAACACATAAAGGCATAGCTATAAGGAAGCATAGACATTAGAAGACTGATACATGCAAATACTAGCCAGAGGTGATCTGACTAGTTTCTGGAAACCTTGGAAACACCCCTGGATCCGCCCTTGCAACTTGCTAGCTAGCTACCACGGCACTTCTATAGCGGCACTCAAAGGACACAAGCCAACGCAATGCGTACTACACAAGATGGCAGCTCGCTCGAGCAGCGCATACGTGATCTGAAGTTAGCTACGGCTGCGAGGCAACCTTTGTCTAGCAGAGCTAGCTACTTCCACCATCCCTTACCGCGTTCATGTTGACCTCTGGGTCCAGAGCAGCTGAAAACGCCACCACAGCGAGTGAGAACGCGATTTTAAGACTGCTGCTCATCTTCCTCCGTGCTCTGGTGTGGCCAGCGCTTGGCTGACCTCGATCACTCATGCGTTAGGGCGGATGGCCATGATATCAGGTGATTCAGCACTGTAGTGTTAAAGTCGTTGATAGTCACTGACCAATCAGATTGCAGGGATAAGTCGCGCCCGACATTCCTGCGGTTGTCCTGGCGGCCATGTGAGATTGTGGAATTGCAGTTATTTGACCAGAGACTCGGACTCCGTAGATTCAGGGAGACTGGATGAGCAGCTGCAATATTATACACGTGCCTCCCTGAAGATGCCTCATACAACGAACTGGGAAGTAACTTGTGCTCTATTATTTGGTGAACATCTTGTGGCTACTGACTGCTTGCATGCATTAGTTAGCAGTTGAGGAGTTTCGAGTAGGATTCATACCCTCTGCAGAATGCCACTCACCAAATCTAATCCACCCAATTGACCTGGTTTTGACACATGTGCATTAGCGCCACCCCAAAGTGGCCCATGTATGCACACATGTACAGTACATTTTAGCAAGGTATCGCATCCTTCAGTATATGCAGCACTTGTCGTGGATTCTATTTTTCCTTTAATCCAACTGAAGAACAACACATCATCATCACCACTGATAAAAATACCACCCTGAGAAACATGGGGACATTCAGTCCAGAGAATATTAGCTATATAAGAAAATTTTAATAAAGAAATTAATGATGTAATTGAACATTAATGATGAATTAAACAATCAAATTATATGCACATTCTAACATTACAGAAGCTAGGTAAGTAAGCATGCAGAAATCATCATAGCAGCTAAACTATCACATGCAAGCTTAGCTAAATTATTGTGTCAATAATTGTGCAATTATGAAGTAGTTGCCAGATACACATGTACATGATTACAAAGCACATTTTGTACACAATCAATAAGCAGTACTCCACTGCTTTCTTCATGTCCCTCTTCTTCCTGCTCCTCCAAAAGGTTAAAAGCTCCAAGTTACAGCCATCTCTGGTTGCAAGCTTGGCATTAGTAGCTTCATCAAGTTTACCCATACACAAGGTGGATCACAATAGTAGAATCACCATAACCATGCATACCACTGGCATTATTATGGCGATTCTAATATTAATTGTTCTACAAACAGCTGAAATGACGTACCAGAGGAGAATGGAAGTGGCGACAAGGCTCGATAGAGTAAGGAATGTGGATATGAGGCAGGTGCTGAAGCCAGAGAAGGCAATGGAGAAAGTGTAATGCAAAGAGCATGGAAAGATGAGCTGAAACAAATGAAAGACACAAGGCCAGTGCAAAGGGTGCACAGTGAAGAAGTTGAATGGAAAGGACCAAAAGGGTGACCGAGGAAGAATTAGAATGACTGTTTTCTTTAGAGATTGATCATTGTCATTCAATGAAAGCGTGGCTAGCTAGGACTTATTCATGCTAGCAAATATTTGTACATAATCTGAATATGTACAGCATGCTTTAGCTATAGAGGCGATCTCCTACATAGAAGAGTTGCTGTGATTGGTTCATTGATAAATATTAAAAATTGCTCAATCAACCGTTGACGTCAAGATAAAACAGAGTTCAATGAGCACAGATATGAAGGCAATAGAGCATTTCCACTACTAGCTACTTAGTCCTAGTGGAACATATTGAACTCAAACATGCTGCTTAGCGAAAACATTTCTCTGCTTTTTGCGGTTTAGGCTATTCATTACAACAGGAGAGCATAATGAGAAAAAATGGAAGGGGAAAGGGAGGGAACCCCTTTTTTCATTATGCGCTTTCAGCAATCTGTGGCAAACGCAAGGCCCTAATAGCTCCTCTCGGCGGCATAATATTTTCTGCCACTGAGAACATGGATAATAGAGGGAGAACGTCCAGGGTGGGTCCTGGCCACCCCAGGCACCACGCTGAATCCATCGCAAAGAATCCCAACAGCGCCGCCATTTTTCAATCCGGACGACTTTAATTTTTGGCGGTTGAACCGATTTGCGGCGGTTATCGTCGATTACAAGTACAAGAGCTTCAATATGCCCTCGCGTGTCTATGGAGTAACCTAGCCTCGTACCCAGTCCCTATTTCCATTCCGACTTCCCGAGCGGAAGTCGGAATGGAAATAGGGACCGGCACGAGGCTAGGAGTAACCAAACCGACTTAGCTGTACAAACTTTAAATTAAATCTTACGTGACGAGGCTGAGGCGGCTTCCGCTAGTTCGTGTGAAGGGGAGCAGACGGTCCACGCATCATGTCGGTTCTTCGCTCCGTTCGGTCGGCCATGGCCCAAGTAACATCTTCTGTGTTGATGATTCGACCGCTTGCCTTTGGATTTGACGTTGAAACGTGTAAGGATAACGTATATCAGCGGGAGGACAAGTCGTTGGACGCGCTTACTACAGCTGTGAAGGGTAGGGAAGAATTTGACAGCTTTGTGGGTTGTCTAAGAGGCCATGGTGTCTCTGTCAAGGTGGTGGAGGACAGCACAGAAGCCCCGGGCGCTTGTTTCCCCAACAACTGGTTCTCTTGTCATGCAGACGAGCGCATGGTAGTGGTGTACCCCATGATGGCAAAGTCACGCCGAGTTGAAATACGGTGGGACGTGATCAAAGAGATTACCCAGTCTAACAATTGGGAGGTGCTAGACCTGTCTCACTATGTCAGAGAAGACAAGTTCTTGGAGGGCACAGGGAGCTTGGTTCTCGACCGAGTGAACAAGATTGCTTATGCCTGTCTTTCACAGAGAACGGACCAAGAGCTCGTAGATGTGTTCTGCACCAAACTGGGCTACAAACCTGTCATGTTTAATGCTGCGTCAGTGGTAAACGGCAAGACGTATCCTGTCTACCACACAAACGTGATGATGTCTGTGGGCACCACTGTAGCAGTAGTGTGCCTTGATGTCATTCAAGACCCTACTGAGAAGGAGGCCGTCATGCGCATGTTAGAAAGCAGTGGAAAGGAAGTTCTTGCAATCACAGAGGAGCAGATGAACAAGTTTGCTGGAAACGTGCTTGAAGTTTGCAACCAGCAAGGCGAGTCCATCATGGTGATGTCCTCGCAGGCGTACGGTTCACTTGATACTAAGCAGTTGCAGAAGCTGCAGCAGTATTCCTCCGTCCTGCATTCTCCTATTCCTGTCATCGAAGCCAACGGAGGAGGAAGTGCAAGGTGCATGATAGCAGAGTTGCATGACAAGTGACACTCATGAAGAAAAGAACTTATTATGTTTGATTAATTTAAGGATCAATGAATTTGTATTCAATGCAAGTTCACAACCACAGACATTTCTCATTGAATTTGAGTTACTGTAACTCATTGGAGCTTTCATTGTGTCTGTTTGTGCATGTGAAAGTACCAAGAATTGAATATGGGCTGGACTGTATGTAGCCATTCTTGTAGTGAATAGTATAATAGGTTTATAGCAGACTGCATGCGTGTGTCCCAGTTATGAAGTCAGGCATGCATGACTATCTTAAGACGTCACATTCTTGGGGTGGCCTGGAATGTACGTGTTACACCCCTCAACCACCCTCATCACACCCCATGCAATCAAGTACTAACTGTGCAATCTTGTGTAGTGTACGGGTAGTCAAAACAAACCTTGGCCTATGATAACAGTGCATATCGGCAACAGATTATAATCAGAGGATACCATATACACTTAAACTTGTGTGGGGTGAAACTTTCGCAGATGGTTGCTGATCCGCGAAAACCGCGAAAGCTAAAGCGTATAATTATGGTATACAGTATGCAACCAAGTGCCCCAATACTGGAATTAAATAAAAGATCAAAAGGTTGATGGCGAATGGTGCACAGTTGTCCATATGTATGATTGTAAACATATAGAGAATTAAATCAATGTTGCTGAAATTGGCTTTTGATGCATATGCTGTAAATGCGTCATAATGTCTATGTCTAAGCATGCTTGGAGCTGCTCTAACAGTTGTGAGAGGTCATTGATATATGTGCCCAGATGTTCAAGGCTTAAGGGAGTTAGTTGCAAAGAGGTAACTATGCACTGCTAGCTCTGCTAATCCTCTATTCAAGTGTAAGATTCCGGCATGTGGATGAACATTACGATTAATTAATGCAATACAATAGAAATTTTCTTCGATTTTATACAATTAATGTCATGCATGTCATATAAATGCCTATACAACATACAGCTACTTAATACAATGGCATCCACATACAAATTAACACAATAACACACAGCTACAGTATAAGTGTCTGCGATACGGGACAACAACAGAGTTAGTACACAGGCACAAACAACAACAGAGTTAGTACACAGGCACAAACAACAACGGAGTTAGTACACAGGCACAAACAACAACGGAGTTAGTACACAGGCACAAACAACAACGGAGTTAGTACACAGGCACAAACAACAACAGAGTTAGTACACAGGCACAAACAACAACGGAGTTAGTACACAGGCATAAACAACAACAGTAAGTGAGGCAACACATCTGAATCTTTGCCCTAATTGCGCTTGGTATGTTTTTGTGCAAAAGTGAGACTTGTGATAAAACTGAGTGAAATTGCTGGAAAGTCCTTGAGACGGTAAGGCGCATGTCCTTCCTTCTCTTCTCCCTGCATGAGGAAGCATGGAGGGCAAAGGGATGTATACAAGATGTTTTCTCCACTCTTCAGTGAAACAACACACAAATCTATGTCATTATGCCAGCACACACACTAGTACATTTTTTCACCAGTCAGCTAAGGAGACTATTGAACTCTTGTGTGGCAGAACTTGCTCATGTTTAACCCTTTATGCCCGAAATTCCAATTTACCCACAAGAATTAGATGTTACAAAATAAAGTGGCCGAAAACAGTAAACACAGGCGAAACACAATTTTGGCCTCGCAGTTCAACAAACGAATTTGACGCCAGCTATGCATTGGTGCGGAAGATGAAAGAAGGCCTGGTGCTTGACATACGACATGTTGAGGACGATTTTGGGCCTTTCCTGCTGCCGTTAAGCAACTTTCACGGGTGCGCATGTGCAATAGCATTTCCAAGTTACTCGGCTGTGCTTATGGCTCAGTGGAAGCATTTCCGTCTCATTTCATTGTTCCATGGCCACCAGACTTGCCATGAGCATGAAAACTGCCCTTCCCTTCCACGATGAACTTGAGATATTGCATACATTCACAGTGTGGGGAAGCGACGCGATTTTGGCAAACTGAAAAGTTGACTGTGTCTTCAGTTTTGCTCGTACATTGTAAATAAACTCTTGGTAAGTAAATGAAGTCAGTAAAAGAACAGCGCTGCCCTTCTAGTTGGCAGTAAAGCTCGCTAAGTGAACCCTATCATTAAAATGGTCATTCGTAGTTTAAGTGCATTGCACAATATGACCGTTAAAATGGTCTATCAGGCGTAAAGGGTTAATACACAGTGAATGAGCTGATGTGCCTCCTTATAAAGGGTTAATACACAGTGAATGAGCCGATGTGCCTCCTCACCATAGTGTACAGGAATGGAGGTAGCGTGTTCTTTCCCGCCAGTAGAAGATTGACTCGCTCCAGCTGGTCTTCAGGAGTGGGTGTGGTGATGTAGATGGTTGCCGTGGCAACATCAATGTGCCTTACAATCCCTGCATAATAGGGAGCATACTCCATAACATGTATTCAACACCACACAAAATCAGTGGTTGCCATGGATACAGTATGTGTGTGCTGTGTATGTGATGTGTGATTGGTGGGTATGTTTGTGTGCGCGCATGTACATGCACGCACGCACACGTGTGTATGGTGTGCACTTGTGTGTTTGTGTGCACATGTGTGTGAGTGTGTGTGTGTGTGTGTGTGTGTGTGTGTGTGTGTGTGTGTGTGTGTGTGTGTGTGTGTGTGTGTGTGCATGTGTGTTTGTGTGTGCGTGATACACTGTCTCTCTCACCAAATCCTATGTATTCTGTGATTGGATATCTTGTATTGATAAATTTCAGCATATCAGGATACTGATCCTCAAACGATGTAATCTGTACGAACAGCATGCAATAACAGCAATACTGCACTCAAACAATAAACAGCACTACCACACAAACATCATAATATAACAACAACAAACAGCACAGCCACCCAAGGGGTAGAGAATGTGTCCAATGTGTGACGGAGAAGGTTGAGTGCGGATGTACACACCAAACTCTCATCTGCAACTGCCAGTGCCACTAGGCTGGAGTAGAAGCTGTAGAGGATCTTTGAGCGAGGAACCTGCACAATGCCACACACAAGGAGAGACATACCGTATGTCAGTAGGTGTCTGCGAGCTGACTGTATCAGGTGGCAAAGATATCCAACTTCACAGCTCAAAAGAAAGAGGCGACAGGAGGAAAATTAGCTGGGACCATTGAGCTCAAACTTGGCCTTAAGTTAGTCTCAAGTTTGAGCTCAATGATTGCGACGATTCTCCTCCTGTCGCCTCCTTCTTTTGAGCTGTGAAGTTGGATATCTTTGCCACAGAGACACACTGTAGTTTTACAGGGAACTCGTGCATCTGTGTACAGTACAAACACACTAGAGCAGCCTTGGCACTGACTTTTAAAAGAAATGTAGTAGAAAACATTCAATGACACAAGGCAGTTTGAATGTGAGTTGTTGTTGTATACGTAGTCCTGAGTGGCCAGGAGGGCTCACGTTTGGATTGCACCTGTGAGACGCTATTTGACTGGAGCTTCCTGAATGTCTAAGAGAACCAGGTTCATGTAATTGGCTAGCATTCACAAGCAGAATCCACATCTGTACACAACTGCCATATATCACTGCCAAAGGCAGTTGCAGTCAAAATGTCCTGAGCTGTTTCCTGTTACGTTTCTGCTCAAAAGTCAGTACCGAGTCCACTGGACATAGCAGCAAGCCCTACGACATCACACACACGTGTACTGGAGCAGTTTGTGTAATGTCATAGAGACTCACTCCAATGTTGTTGCATGTATGTACATGTATTACGGTTATGTATGGTCATGTGTATAACATTGTGGTTGTATTGTATCAATATTGACACATTGATCTTGGGCAACACACAATGTATGTGTGTAACAGAAGCAAGCAACTGACACAATGATAGAAGCAAGCAACTGAGTGCATGACATTTTAGTCTCATATAGGCCTTCTTCAGCTGCATACACGACTCAAAGTTACAACATTCTAAATGGTTGTACGCAGCTGGCGAAGGTTCAGGAGGCCGAAATGCCTTGAACAAACTCCAACGACTGCAAAAGCTCGCACAGTCACAACACACACTGTCCATCCATACAGCTTACCTCACATCGCATGGTGTGCACCGCGACATCCTTGAACTTCACCTCATAAGGGCGAGCAGCTAGAATGGCATGTGGCGAGGGAGCAGTGAGGGGAGGAAGGAGGGAGCTCGGGCCTCCATCTTCCTCAGAGAAGAACCGACTGAAATACACCAGTAGGCTTAAGAGTCTGTTGTCTGCTCCTCTGGAGGAGAGAGAGAAACCAACAGAGGCTGTTATTCAACTGTTCAAGACAAGGACAAACACCAGGGAAGGGGAGTGGAGGGGAGGGGGGAGGTAGGATGAGGAGGCGGAGGAGAGGGAAAGAGAGCGGGGAGGGGAGTGGAAGGGAGGGGAGGTAGAATGAGGAAGGTGGAGGAGAGGGAGAGAGGGAGGGAAGGGAAGTGGAGGGGAGGGGGGAGGTAGGATGAGGAGGCGGAGGAGAGGGAAAGAGAGCGGGGAGGGGAGTGGAAGGGAGGGGAGGTAGAATGAGGAAGGTGGAGGAGAGGGAGAGAGGGAGGGAAGGGAAGTGGAGGGGAGGGGGGGTGGTAGGATGAGGAAGGTGGAGGAGAGGGAGAGAGGGAGGGAAGGGGAGTGGAAGGACTCACTGTTTTGAAAACTGCACTGCTTGTAGGTTACACACAAAGAACCTCCCTGCTTTATTCCACAGTTGGCTGGGTGCAACCTCTCCAGCACCAGTAGCAGACGTGGCTGCTTTCTTTGGAGAAGTAGTGGGGGAAGAACCTTTCGTCTTCTTCTTCTTCTTCTCTGGACTATCCCCAGAACTCTTGCGTCTCCTTGGGAGAAGCAAAGGCTCAGGGGCAGACGGTTGCTTTGTGACCTACACGAGCATAAAGCTAACTGTCAGTGCTACGTATGTACACACACACACACACACACACACACACACACACACACACACACACACACACACACACACACACATGCGTGCATGCACGCACGCACACAGCACACACATGTGCACACACACCTGTGCCAGATCCTCCTCCGAGATGCCACTAATCTCAAAGATCTTCAAGATGTCCTGTTCACTGCAAACACCTTCATTCTCCTTCCCTTCCCACAGCTGCGTAGCATCACCTATCACCGGTGAACAAGACCCATCACGACCTGTCTCTCCACTTTCCACAGCATCTCCTTCGGATGGGCCTGAAAGCTTCACATCTCCTTCAGAAATCTTCTCCTCCAAATACGCCTTCCAGAGTTCAGACTCTCCACTGGTGAAGAGACCCGGGATAGTCTCGATGTAATCGGCAGTCAGATCTGGCAGGGTACCGTGCAGGAACTTGCTTTTGTGCAAGCTCTCGTTTTCAAGCTTTAGGCGGATGACATGTGTTGGCTGGACGATACGTATCACATCGATAGCCAGTGCAACACCCATATCTGTGGAGTGAGGCAGGGCAGAAGGGAGAAGATAGGTGTTCAGTGAGACCTTTCTATACCCGACACTTTTGGGACAGTTTAGGGACAGGCGCAAGTGTTCAAATGTCAGAGGTAGTTTTGTACACATTTCTGTGTAGCTGGGACAGCAGGCGCTGTCCTCATTAAAGAGGTGTCCTTGTTTCAGAGGTAGTTTTGTACACATCTCTGTGTAGCTGGGACAGTAGGCGCTGTCCTCATTGGAAGGTGTCCTTATTTCAGAGGTAGTTTGTACACATCTCCATGTAGCTAGGACAGTCGGCACTGTCCTCATTGGCGAGGTGTATAACAATGCTTACATTCCAATATCATAAAATTGTGTACACACTGCCTGTGAAATAAGGGCACCTCTGTAATCAGGACACCCGGGGCTGTTCCAACTGCCACAAAGTGTCCAAAAGTGTCCAACTAAAGAGAAAACTTCCACTTGTACAACAAGCACACATTTGTACTGTTTCCTGTTACATTGTGTACTTTGTACTAGAAACAGCTGCAAAATGACTCAAAGTGTGGACAGCTGCTGAACAAGACTTTAACATGTTACAGAAGATAATGTTGTTCCTACACCAATGTACCTGTAGTAAATATGTACAGTGTGTATGGGAGCAGGTGCTCACCTCTCAACCAACCACATGTGTTGACAATCAGAGGCCAATGAGGGTGCCGCTGGCGCACCTCCTTTCGGTGGTGGGCAGCGAGAGAGTGGATGCAGCGGACGTAGTACTCCGGCTGCACACTGGGGGTATTGTCACCAAAGTAGTGTGCCCTACAAAAAGTAGCAAAAAGTAAAAAAAAGCAAAAAAAATAAGGAGTGTGAGGATGTGGTGTATACATTCATTGTGTTGTGCTCATGGCTGCAAGATGAAGCTATATTCATTTATTCAGATAACTCAAAGTTGATCTGTGATATGCTGAGATGTGGCATGTGCACTGTAGAATACAATAGAGAACAGTACTAAATACCAATGACTTCTATTGCTTCAAGTCATTACACTAAGGGGAGGTTGAGGGACTAGTTTCTGTAGAGAGGTGCTCTTGTAGCAGAGGTGCTTGAAGGTTGAGGGACTGGTCTCTGATGAGGTAGTGGGTATTCACATGCATTGGAATAGACTGTGTGCAGAAGTTGGGGGCCGCTTCTAATGAGAAGGCTCACCTCAAGGGGTCCCTCTGATGAGTGAAGGGTGGGCCTAAAGCAAGAGAGAGGGAGAAGGTCACAGCACAGGTCTGCACAAACGCAGTCTAAGGGTGGCATAGAATGGTTGTGAATTGGTGTCATTCAACTACCAATTCACCACTGTCGGTTGACCTGTCTCTTTGCCAACAGAGGATATCTAAGTTTTTTCAATGTTTTCAAACTATAACATCTCCTTTGACCCATACTCCTATAACATACCCATTTTCTGTATACATTAGGGCTAGAAATTTTAGCAAATTTAGCAAGAAGTCCAAAATCAATAAAAATTGTACCTGCAAAAAATTCTTTGTACAGGCAAAAATGTTTTATATACAAAAGCTTGCAAACCTCTAAATTTAGTACCTGCTATATCCTAGACTTTTCAACTACCTCTGCAGATGACTTGTTGGCTAAAATATCCTAAACTTCATTTACCGTTAGATCAGATTCTGCTGCTCATACAGTAAATTTACAAATGCTTCCACAAATTGAGTGTGAATTATGAGTCCATTGTTACAGTATTATAGTAACACCATACACACATCCTTACTTTGGTAACCATGGCAATGGGATATACACATACATACATAAATGCAGTAACCATAGCAACACTCTAGCAATGCATAATGTGTACCAATGATTGGTTCATCCACCAAGTTGAGAGCCAAAGTGCCAAAGGGTGTGAACTCCGCCTGTCCGACATCACACTCCAAGAAGGCCACCTTGGAATAAGAATTGAGGAGGAAGTTTGTGAGAAAGCGGGCCAGAGTGGATTTGCCAAGGTTGGCCTGTCCCAAGAGGAGGACAGTAGCTCCTGGGGGAGGGGGGAGGGGAGGGGAGGGGGAGGGGGGAGGGAGAGGGAGGAGGGGGAGGGAGGAGGGGGAGGGGAGAGGAGGGGGAGGAGGGAGGGGGAGGGGAAGGAGGGAGGGGGACAACAGAATATTAGAAGACAACCACAGCACATCAGCAGTTATAGATAGCTTAGGACTAACTTCAAGTCTTGAATGACTAATGCTAGAGCTTATGTGTACGAGGTGTAGTCTCCACTAGTGGTATGACTGTGCTCATACCACTAGTGCATGTGCGTGCGCGCGCGCGTGTGTGTCTGTGTGTGTGTGTGTGTGTGTGTGTGTGTGTGTGTGTGCACGTGCACGCACACACACATGTGATGTACAATAGTGCTTGTATGTGTGCATGTGTCCTAAATGTTCTAACTCACCTTTGTGCAATGAGATGTCATGTGCCAGTCTGAACCATGTCATAGGCACTTTAAGGGAGCCACTGGCGTCTGTACGAGGCACCTAGATGGACGCATGGATCAATGATTGAAACATTGAAACAAGCATGTGCACACACACACACACACACACACACACACACACACACACACACACACACACACACACACACACACACACACACACACACACACACACACACACACACACACGCACGCACACACACACACGCACACACACACACACACATGTGCACACACCACACATGCACACTACACACACACGCACACACACACACACACACACACACACACACACACACACACACACATACCACTCGCATGTACTCAAACACCTTATCGTCCTTGACCTGTCAGCAATAGAAAGAAACAATCAACTTAAACTGATCAAAACAGCAATGCAACCGTACAATGGCATAGGTTCAATCTATTTCAGCCGTCTAGGAGAATCCTTCAAACTGTCACTGAGCAGAGCACATGAGCACAGAATTGGAGAAGAAATGCATGCAGCTGGTTCCTGTCAAACATTACTTAAAACCGCCATCTTGATTGCAGTACCTGGAAATAGTCTTTGTAGCTGGGGCAGTGAGGTGCACAGCTGATGACAAACGGAATGAGGGGGGACGTGTTGGGCTGAAGGACAAAAACAGCCACCAAACGAAGCCCTCTGTACTCGGGGCGACCCAGGACAGAGTTAACAGCACAACAGTCCACCTCTGGAAGGTCCACTTCAATATTACCACTTGGCGGCGGTTTCTTCAGCAGAGGAGTCCCAACGGTAGCCGAGGGAGGCTTGCTCTGTTTGGTGTGGAAGCGGAGGAATCTGTGGTCCAGTTCCCTCTGTACTGCCTTCTCATCCCTGTTTAGATGCATCCCATTGGGGACGTCACTCAGTTCGACACTGGTGTGGGGAGCGGGGGAATAGAGGTTGTAGCTTCTGTCCGATGGCTGGAATAGGTGCCCATAGCAGTACACCAACCCACTCACGACCCTCAGACTGAAGGTAGTTTGCAACAGTATACTCTGCACGGGTGGGAGGGGTTAGTTGGCTGATTGATGTATAATCATTAATTAAGAATCAATTTTTAACATCGCAATTTCGCTGATCTTACCCCTCTTTCTGCTAAGAGAACTATGAAGGCGTCTTTAATGCCTTTTGATCTGAACATGGCGACCTTCTCCACGGGAACCCTTTGCTGCTCCGTTCTTGGCCTCTGTTCCAGTGGAGGAGGCATGAAGGAAGGAGGACGGGGCACAGGGGGGAGGGGAGGCATGAGAGGCCTAGGGGGAGGGGGGTACTCGCGCACCTGTACCAAACGGTTAGGCATGGGTCTCCCGTACTCCAGCCGTCTGATGTCGAAAGGATTCAGGCGGTAAATGGGAGACAAAGGAACGACGGGTGGCCGCCAATACGCATCCCACTTCACCCCGCGACTCTGCTGGTAGTAAGCCATGCTCTGCTGCTATGCTGGAGTCTGCAAGGCGAGCGAGCGCGCAGGTAAAAAGCGCGTTTCAACGCGCATTAATCGTACACGTTACCGTTCCAAGCAAATTTGGGAAGTTTCAATTTTCTTTCATAAATTGTACAAAATTGAACATTCACTTTTTATGATCTCTACAATTTCTAATTACAATAATAATATACAAAGAAGATAATAAACAATGTCAAGATTATACCTACTTCATTGTACTACTGCAACTGGTGCTCCTGTAGTGCTGAATCAGTCTACTGGCTTCCCGGACACCACTCTCATACGCACCATGTGTGGTGGCAAAGCGTCTGGCATTGGTGGCCTCTCCGGCGAATAGCAACTGGAGGGGTGCAGTGCCTGCCACTGGCTGAGCCAGGATCTCACGGTGCTGCGTGTTTGAGCATGGAGAAGTGAAGGAGTAGCTCCCAAGGAAGCAGGGGTCTGTGTCCCAGTTAGTGCAAATGACACGCTTCAGAGGAGGGAGGGTCTTTTGGAGGAACTTTTCCCCCAAGGCTTTAAGCAACACTCCTACTACCTCTTCTTCAGGGAGTGAGGCAACCTGTTGGGCATCCAATCCTGCAAAGTACACACAGTACACACAAGAGTTGTTCACTCGCTGGATGGCACAGAACGATGCAAGCCAGGGGTACTGCTTCACAAGAGGGTCATTGTGAATGTCCTCGGCCCTCCACGAAAGATACACCGATTCGCTTAGAATGGGCTCCTCAAACTCCAGGATCACTTTGTTCAGAACTCCAAACCCGATTGCTGAAATAGCCTCCAATTTGTCTTGCGGAAGGGGTGGAGTGAAGAACGCACTTGCGGAGGTTTGGCTAGGCTGTGTCACTGCTTTTAGGACACCCAAAGACACTGTGACAATGACATGATCAGCAAAGAAGTCACCATTGGAAGTGTGGACAACTATTGGGCTGTTCTGATGCTCCTTGGTAGCTTCGCTACCGCCACGAACATTCCATTCAATGGAGTACACTTCAGTGCCACATCTCACTGTGTCTTCAGGAAGATCCTTACTAAGCTCCCGGACGAGGTCACCGTAGCAGAATCCCTCAAGGAATAAGGTAGTCTCTGGGCCTTCCGGCAACTCATAGTCAATGACGCTGGAAGTCCCCACTCCTTGGCACATACGAGCCCCTTCATCCAACCCAGCGTCAGTCAGCAAACAGTGAAAGACTGGATACATGTATGAGTCTCTTACCGCATGCAGTGCCACGCCACCTTTCTGTTCTTGCTCTCTTTCCGCCTCTTTAAAGAACTCCTTTGTCAAGTAGTCGTTCAAATCTCCCACGTTATCCTTCCACTGCTCTTCCTCTAGCTTATCCATCACTTCGTCGAAGATATCACCGTAGTAGTCAAACGCCTCTGTGGGAACTGTGGTACCGTCGCTCAGTAGCAGTGGGCTGTCCTCACTAGGGAAAAGGACAGGTTCCATAGGCGCGAAGCCCTTTTCTTGCGCCATTTCGAACATCACATTTCCTTTACAGCCGTGGAAATAGCTCGCTCCAAGTTCAACGCTGACACCAGAGACACGAGTGCTGTTACATCTCCCTCCCAGCCTGTCCTTCGCTTCGAGCAGTTTCACATCAAAGGACCCACTGGATAAAAGCGCGGTTGTGGCGGCTATCCCTGAGACACCACCTCCGACAACAACGACACGCTTCATCCTGTGTCACAGCTATGCACGTGTACCTAGTCTAGCACGCTAGACCTCCACTATCTATGGCTAGACTAACTTGTACCGCGCCTCTCAAAACAAAGAATGCGCATGCCTCGCCATGAAAGGCGAGGAGCAGGACATCAATGCGCTTGTGGTTAAGTTAACCCTTTAGAGTCCAATAACACCTTTAGGGCTGTGATACGTCATGGTCTCCCAAAACGAAAAAGGAAAGTGTACATAAAAACGGACTGCATAAGAAGTATACGATGTCACTGGGCCTATAGTACATCTTTAAGCCAAGTGCAGGTAAGCTTTGAGTAAAACCAATTCAGAGACATTTCTGTATGTTGGAGCTGATGTCTTTCCATTTTCTGTGTATGAATGGTTCTAAGTGCCAGGTTTGATGGACGGACATGTATGACTAGAATACATTAGCATTAATTTTTGCAGGGACTGGAAATGTGAGAGTGTGACTGTGCCAGAGCTAGAGCTGATGTTGCACCTGAAGAGCCCCAGGCGATATGCAGCCTTCCAGTAGCTCATGATGCGCGTCTAAGCAGATGCAGAACTGCTCACTTTTGTTAATGATGATGCTACTGCATGAGCTGTAGACAGTTTGACTCATATGTAGCTAAAGGTGTGTTCTCATTAGAGCTGTAATGCTCATTGAATGAGCATTCGATCTGGGTTCATGTGTTCATACTGGATGTGCATTGGTTTCGATGCACATTCTAATGTCATCAGCGAAACCACCTCCAGAGGTGGTTTCATGCGTGTGCATGCCTAATGCTTTCATTCATGCAAATGCATCCACTGGATGCTTCCTTTGGGTTACACATACAGCTAGCATGGGATTCATCTCTCACTGCAGGTGTGCAGGTGGCCCAAGATTTATGCAAAGTGGGCTTGAACTATATGCTTTGATTGGCAAAATTGTTTCAAAAAGGCTTCAGATAACTAGCTACTTTCTTCATATAAGCCTCTAATTTGTATTCTAATTGTAAAACAAACATGGATGCTGTATGTGTGCTACTAAAACTCCACTGGTAACAAATTCTTGAGCAGGACAAAACTGTTAATGATAAAATCAAATGCAGGAAGCTTTGATCTGGTGGTCTATGTCAACTGCGTACAACTTGGTCTGTCAGGTCCTGGTCAATCCATCAACAATGGTGCTAATTAGAACCATTCATACACAACAAACGGAAGGACATCAGCTCCAACACATACACGATTGTATTATGGGCATGTGGTTATGTAAATCGTAACTACACAATGGTTTGATCCATGCATGGTTTCATTGTCATTGTATGTACTTTACTCAGGAATGCACAGGTCTAGGGTCAGTTTGCAGTCTGTCTGCAAGCATCTATCGCTGATCTAGAGTGATACATGACTCGAGGCAGGATAAGATACAATGGAAATTAAATTGGCATTTGATAATTTCATTTGGTGTGCTCGGTTTCAATCAACACAAAACTATGAGCTATGACATTTTGTTCACATCCGTACACTACAATCATTCATTCAATTTAGTAGTTTAAGTGCACCCAATGTGTGTGTGCTCTAGTACCCAATAGCTGGGTACTAGAGCACCACACGGTCCAATTAAGCATTGCCCATGTTACATTCATGCTATTGAATTAAGAAGCTGCTGTATACATGTTGTCATTGAATGCCCAATGTGGGCGGCAGCACTTGAAAAGGATCTAGGAAGCAGAATAGGAGGAAGAGGTGACATGAGAAGGAAAGGGGTACTTGCACAGCTGTATGTACCATGCAAGCAATTTGGTACAGGTTTCCTGTACTCCAGCCACGCATATGTTTGTGTATGGATTCGTTTGGTGGTAGGTCATGTTCTGCTGCAGTGCTGAACTGCATGTACTGCAAGGCAAACAAGTAGTTTAGCACATTTCAATGCGCAGTTATGACACACGTTGCTGTGCGCTCTACTGCAAACTTGGGAATCATAAATTTAATTGTAGCTACGCAAATTCAAATTGTTTGATTCACATATTATTACAATAATTGAAATACATCATACGTACAAATTACAATAAATAATGTCAAGAATATACCTGTGTAAGTATACTACTGCAACTGATGCTCCTGTAGTGCTGAATCAGTCTGCTGGCTTCCCGGACACCACTCTCATATGCACCATGTGTGGTGGCAAAGTGTCTGGCATTGGTGGCCTCTCCGGCGAATAGCAACTGGAGGGGTGCAGTGCCTGCCACCGGCCGAGCCAGGATCTCACGGTGCTGTGTGAATGAGCAAGGAGGACTGAAAGAGTAGCTCCCAAGGAAGCAGGGGTCTGCGTCCCAGTTAGTGCAAATGACACGCTTCAGAGGAGGGAGCGTCTTTTGGAGGAACTTCTCCCCCAAGGCTTTAAGCAACACCACAGCTACCTCTTCTTCAGGGAGCGAGGCAACCTGTTGGGCATCTGATCCTGCAAAGTATACACAGTACACGCAAGAGTTGTTCACTCGCTGGATGACATAGAGCGATGCAAGCCAAGGGTACTGCTTCACAAGAGGATCATTGTGAATGTCCTCGGCCCTCCACAACAGATGCACCGTCTCGCTTAGAATGGGCTCCTCAAACTCCAGGATCACTTTGTTCAGAACTCCAAAACCAATTGCTGAAATAGCCTCCAATTTGTCTTGCGGAAGGGGTGGAGTGAAGAACGCACTTGCAGAGGCTTGGCTAGGCTGTGTCACTGCTTTTAGGACACCCAAAGACACTGTGACAATGACATGATCAGCAAAGAAGTCACCATTGGAAGTGTGGACGACTGTTGGACAGTTCTGATGCTCCATACCAATTTCTCTATTGCTGTGAACATTCCATTCAATGGAGTGCACTTCAGTGCCATATCTCACTGTGTCTTCAGGAAGATCCTTACTAAGCTCCCGGACAAGGTCACCGTAGCAGAATCCCTCAAGAAATAAGTTACTTTGTGGACCTTCTGGAAACTCATAGTCAACAACACTGGAAGTTCCCACTCCTTGGCACATACGAGCCCCTTCATCCGTCCCCGCGTCAGTCAGCAAACAGTGAAAGACTGGATACATGTATGAGTCTCTTAACGAATGCAACGCCACGCCACCTTTCAGTTCCTGAACTCTTTTCGCCTCTTTAAAGAACTCCTTTGTCAAGTAGTCGTCCAACTCTCCCACGTTATTTTTCCACTGCTCTTCCTTCAGTTTATCCATCACTTCGTAGAAGACATCACTGTAGTAGTCAAACACCTCTCTGGGAACTGTGGTACCGTCGCTCAGTAGCAGCGGGCTGTCCTCACCAGGGGAAGGAATGGGCTCCGAAGGCGCGAAGCCCTTTTCTTGTGCCATTTCAAACATCACATTCCCTTTACAGCCGTGGAAATAGCTCGCTCCAAGTTCAACGCTGACACCAGAGACACGAGTGCTGTTACATCTCCCTCCCAGCCTGTCCTTCGCTTCGAGCAGTTTCACATCAAAAGACCCACTCGATAAAAGCGCGGTTGTGGCGGCTATCCCTGAGACGCCACCTCCGATAACAACGACGCGTTTCATCCGGTACGTACGTGTCACCAGTCTATTGCAGTTGCAGTGCCCCTCAATGGAAGCCGCCTTATATACTCGTGGTTTCCGTTGACATTCTCGACCCGGGGTCGCCTGACCGACTGGTCCTGTTCGGTTAATTACGACTTGTTTAAAGTTGACCGCTCCTTGCAATTGTGGCCTATAATGCGTCAGTGACGTCATGCCATCCACACCAGACAGGAAGGGACCCCAGATGGTGGCATTTTTTGATAAATTTTATTGTTGATCATAAAAATGCATTTTTGATGAAGAATTCGTCATGATGTGATCATTTTTTATACAATGTGTGGTGTCTTGCCCAAGGCAGACAGAAAGGCCCGGCCATCCAACTGCAAACAGGTAGCTATATCTGATAGATAGCTGTGGTTTGCTTGCAGACTCAAATCAATTTATGGATGAACATGGAACTCTCGGCTGGCTGTTGTGAGAGCTGGAAACAGCTAGGGTTGGGCACACACATTGCACTTCTACCCTGAGGATTGTAGACAGGCTATAGCACCCAGTCAAATAAACATCAGCAAAGTTCTAACTCTGTTGTTTTAATTAAGCAGGTTCAAACCACCAGGTATTCAGTGACGTGTGCATGAGGCTCAAAGCAAGACCTATGACGTCTTACTCCTATAGCAGGCAATCAGGAGTGGATTCAGTAGTGGGAATTGATGAAACTCCTTCCGTACAATTCTCTTCACCATGAGCTGCAGGAATTCAAGCAAGTATTAAATTATGTTTTCTCATTAATTATGTTTATCCTACAATAATTCATAGTTAGTGCACGGAGAGGCAATGAAAAGAGTTAATGGCCAAATGTAATGATCCCTAGCACTACAGTATTCACAGTTCATCCTTTGCACTCTCTACTTCATCTTCTCCAGTGCCCTGTGGCAGAGGGGAGGGAGAGGGAAGATGGGTAGAGGGATTGGGGAAAGGGAGAGAGATGGGGGAGAGGGAGGAGTGGAGGGAGTGGGAAAGAGGGGTAGAGAGATGGGGGAGAGAGAAGAGGGGAGGGAGGGGAAAGAGGGGTAAAGGAGGAGGGAGGGATGGGGATCGGGAATGAACAGTTGTGTAAACCTACACAAGTGACTCAACACTAATCTTTCACTGAACGTACCACCTCCTGCTTGTCCACCACTGCGTCCTCTGTTGGCTCCTCCACTTGTTCAACTTCTTCATCACCACCATCTGCTGCCACCTCCTCTTCCTCCTCCTCCTCCTCCTCTGGCTGGTCTGCTACGTCAACGTACTCTGTCTGCACATCAGGATCCACCCCGAGGCTAAGCTTCATCATACGCTCAATCCTGCTCGCAAACCCAGCAGAGTCCTACAACAGTGTTCACACACATGGTCACAACACACACGCACTTATTGTGAAGAGAAATGCAGCCGAGGAAGACGATTAAACAAGACAGCTGTAGATGGCTACTTCTAGTCGTGCGCAGCCAGGCAGCCATTTGTAGACTCCACCAACAGTAACTGTAAGATTGTCTGGGAGTTAGCCCTACCTTTTCTCTTAACAGAGGTATGCAGAAGTTGGGTGAAGTCTACAAATGGTGGTCTGGCTCCGCGAGGCTAGGTCACTCCTGTGTTGCACAGTGTAGACTAATTACTTGTCACACCAGACAAAAGTGTGATGTGATACTTATGTGATACTGATAAATCCCGAGACTAACTTGGGTGTGGTCTAAATAGTATAGATTTCTTTAAAAAAAGCCTTAACTGTGCCAAACTCCAGGTTTTTACTTTGGTTACCATAGCAACAGGATCCACCTATTGCACACCTATGGTTAAGGTGACAGATTAGTGACCACTCCCCCACGGAACACAAGTCCAAGTTACCCAGTCCTGACCCCACCCACGTCACCCACCCACACACGCAGTCGGCTGTGCTACCAAAACACATGTGTACATGTACACACACACCTTGAGGGAGTACCCGGAGCGGAGGACTGCTGTCTCAAACATGAGTTGAGCACTGGCCATTGCTGTTGGGTCATCTTTGCTGTTCTGTTGTTGAGAGAAGGGTATGTGATTGCCACAGTAAAGGGTGGTAGGTGGTTGTCATGGTAATGCTAGTATACAGTAGCGAAGCAGCATGCTTGCTGCCGATGGGAAGTTCAATGCAGGGAATATTGATAGGCTACATGCATTTGAACATATACTTATATATACAGGCACATTACACCCATACTCCCCACCCTCACTGCTCACCTCACACCCTCGCACCCTCATCATCACACCCTCACCCCTAACTCCTCATCCTCCCCACCTTCACCCCTAACTCCTCACCCTCACACTCCCACCTTCACTCCTAACTCCTCACCCTCACTCCTCACTCTCACACTCCCACCCTCACTCCTAACTCCTCACCCTCACTCCTAACTTCTCATCCTCACTTCCTCACTCCCACACACCAACTTACAGTAACTCTCCTCATCAACTCCTGTACCAAAGGGTGATACGGATTGACCTCAAGGATCTTCTTCTGGCTCAGATAGAAACTGCACAGATGAACAGTTCCAAGTGTCACAGTCGTGCTGACAGACTAGCAGCAACACACTTCAGTGCTGGAGGAGCACACCTGTTGCCTATAACAACAGCTCCTCTGGTCCAATTGGGCATATCAGGCCATACTCTAATGTAGGCTCATTCCCCAGGCTGTCTGCGTTGATTAGTGTAGTGCAGAAAGATGCCAGCGACATCCACCATCCATCTGCCCATGCACTAATTAACACAGACAGACTGGGAACAAGGCTAATCCTAGTCTATCTGCCTACACCAGTTCCTCTGGTCCCAAACACATCAGTCCATGCCATAATCTACCCACACTCACTCGCTCATCGAGTCCCTTAAACACATCAGTCCATGCCATAATCTACCCGCACTCACTCGCTCATCGAGTCCCTTAAACACATCAGTCCATGCCATAATCTACCCACACTCACTCGCTCATGGAGTCCCTTAAACACATCAGTCCATGCCATAATCTACCCACACTCACTCGCTCATGGAGTCCCCTTGTTTGGCATAGGCTTGGGACCGCATGATCCGATCCATGTTGCCAGACCTGGGGGGGGGGGGGAAGGAAAAATGGAGGGGGATGGAGGGGAAGGGACAAAGGAGGAGGAAGTGGACTCCACAGTATATTACAATCCTAAGACTCTAACTGTCATTTAGCTTGTATAAGATACGTAAGGATGACCTCCAGTATTGGAGAAACATCTGTATTGATTGATTGAAGACAACAACTGTGCCAAAACTTGTGCAGGTTTGATTTCGTCACTGTAGCCAAACTAACTGCCCTTAAACCACCCAACCACCTCCATTGCTGCACACTGTAGCATAGGACCAATAGACACACTGCACTCACCATCCATACTGCGTAGCCACTAGGGCACATGGGGAGTCTGTGAGGCGGTTGGACAAGGTTGCCTTCTCAATCTGGTCCTTCAGAGCTGTGTCCTTCAGCCAGTCAGTAAGGGGCTTCATTTCCTTTTCCATCTTCTCCATTTGTTCCTTCTGCTTCTCTCCTTCGTCCTCAGCCAAGGTCAGCCCTTCCTGCAATCAAATGGATGTGTTACACATAATAGGTGTGTGTGTGTGCGTGTGTGAAGTGTGTGTGTGTGCGTGTGTGGTGTGTGTGTGTGTGTGTGTGTGTGTGTGTGTGTGTGTGTGTGTGTGTGTGTGTGTGTGTGTGTGTGATGGACCATGTGTGATGCGTTCCTGCCCACAAGGTAGATCCACACTCATCTCCCTCCTCTCCCAACCCACCTACCTTGGCTACGTTCTGAAACTTCTTCTTTTCATATTCGTCCATATTCTGAACAGTGTACTCATCAACTGGCTCAACGAAGTAGAGAACCTCATAGCCGCGACGAAGAAGGCGTTCAACGAAAGGAGACTTCTCCACTTCCTCCCTGGTTGCACCTGCCATGAAGTAGATTGCTTCTTGCTTCTCCTTCATCCGACCCACATAGTCATCCAGACTGGTAAGCTTCTCTGGGTCATTTGAGGAAGGGAAGCGAAGTAGTTTTGACAAACGGCTGCGATTCTTCTTGTCTTCAAGGATTCCCAACTTGACGCTCGTGCCAAACTCCTTCCAAAAGGCATCGTAGGTTTCGGCATCCATCTTCTTGAACATGTCAAGTGCCTTTCGTATCAGTTTCCTCTTGATGACCATCAGGAGTTTGTTCTGTTGTAGCATCTCACGAGATACGTTCAGCGGGAGGTCATCGGAATCAATCTGGAGGAATAGAAGACGGAAGTGGTCGTCATGTAGGTGCTTCTGACTACGACTACCACAACTATTACTAGCCAAATAAGGGTGACAGCTCCAAATGTGAACCATGAAATGTGCATGTGACAGTCACATGACCCCTGCTCTTACCACTCCTGAAATGAATCTCAAGTACTTGGGCATCATGTCGTCAAAGTCGTCAGTGATGAAGACACGCCTGACGTAGAGCTTCATCTTCTCTCTGATGCGTCCAGTGAAGTTGTTGTATAGATCAGGAGGGGCACGCTGGGGCAGGAAAGGGAGAGGAGACACATGTAAACATACTGTACACACACACACACACACACACACACACACACACACACACACACACACACACACACACACACATACACACACACACACACACACACACAGCAGTAGCGTCCTCGGAAGGGCTCTCTAACCTTTGGCACAAAGAGAATGGATTTGAAGGTGACTTCTCCTTCGGCTGTAAAGTGGCTGTGGGCAAGGGGTGCTTCGTGGTCCTGATGAAGAGGGAGAAAGTTGGGGGAGTGGCTGGCACTGGAGACAATGAACGCATGCACCCACACAGGCACACAGCACCCACACAGGCACACATGCACCCCCACACAGGCACACATGCACTCACACAGGCACACATGCACTCCCACACAGGCACACATGCACTCACACAGGCACACATGCACTCCCACACAGGCACACATGCACTCCCACACAGGCACATGTTGTCAAACCTTTGAGAAAGACTTATAAAACTCTTCATATTCAGTGTCTGTGACATCCTTTGGACTGTAGAGAGAGGCAGAACAGAAGCACAAGTGAACTTCAAAATCAGTCAACACAGGGTGATAGCAACAGGCAGTTCCCATTCCAAAGTCACCGGTCCCCATTCCCAACATGCCAGCCCCCTTCACACCCACCCTCTCAGCCAAATGGGTTTGCTGTTGTTCACTTGGACCCAGTCCCAGATTGTCTTCTTAACAGTCTTTGTTTTAGGCTTCTTCTCCTCTTCTTCCTCCTCCTTTACTTCAGCTTCATCTTCATCCGCCTTATCCTTCTCCGCCTTCTCCCCTTCTTCCTCAGTTACATCTTCTAACTCATCCACAGGCTCCTCAACCTCTTCTTCCTGAAATGGGAGGGAAGAGTCATGCGAATGAGTCTGTAGCGGTCATTGCATAAGACAGCCACCTCTCTAAAGCAGCCAGCCTCCCCTGGCCCCAAATAGCACTAGCATAGCACTAAAGCAATGCAGTCTGTGTACCTCTGTAATGCAGCCACCTCTCTGACTACTGTACATAGCCCACAGGTGACTGTCATGGACAGGTTGCATTACTCTAGTGTACATCACTGTTCAGCACAAGATGCTGAGAGCAGTTGACACAGATGACCCTACAGCCGTTGCTGTAATGAGCATGTCAGTACCACTACCACCACAGGTCCCCCTCCCCCTCCCTCCCCTTCCCCCCTCCCTCCCTCCCTCCTCCCTCCCTCCATCCTCCCTCCATCCCTCCTCCCTCCCTCCATTCTCCCTCCCTCCCCCTCTCTCCCTCCATCCTCCCTCTCTCCCTCCCTCCATCCTCCCTCCCTCCGTTCTCCCTCCCTCCCCCTCTCTCCCTCCCTCCCTCTCTCCCTCCTCCTCCCTCCCTCCTCCCTCCCTCCCTCCCTCCCCCTCCCACTCCCTCCCTCCACCCTCCCCCTCCCTCCTCCCTCCTTCCTCCCTCCCTCCCTCCCTCCCTCCATCCTCCCCTCCCTCCCCCTCACCCTGCTCTCCCCCTCCCTCCCTCCTCCCTCCCTCCCTCCTCCTTCCCTCCCTCCTCCCTCCCTCCTCCCTCCCTCCCTCCATCCTCTCTCCATCCCTCCTCCCTCCCTCCGTTCTCCCTCCCTCCCCCTCTCTCCCTCCATCCTCCCTCTCTCCCTCCCTCCATCCTCCCTCCATCCCTCCTCCCTCCCTCCGTTCTCCCTCCCTCCCCCTCTCTCCCTCCATCCTCCCTCTCTCCCTCCTCCCTCCCTCCGTCCTCCCTCCATCCTCCTCCTCCCTCCCTCCGTTCTCCCTCCCTCCCCCTCTCTCCCTCCATCCTCCCTCTCTCCCTCCCTCCATCCCTCCTCCATCCTCCTCCCTCCCTCCGTTCTCCCTCCCTTCCCTCTCTCCCTCCATCCTCCCTCTCTCCTCCTCCTCCCTCCCTCCCCCCTCCCTCCCTCCATCCTCCATCTCTCCCTCCTCCCTCCCTCCCCCCTCCCTCCCTTCTCCCTCCCTCCCTCCCCTCCCTCCCTCCACCCTCCCCCTCCCTCCTCCCTCCTTCCTCCCTCCCTCCCTCCCTCCCTCCATCCTCCCTCCCTCCCCCTCACCCTGCTCTCCCCCCTCCCTCCCTCCTCCCTCCCTCCCTCCATCTCCTCCATCCCTCCTCCCTCCCTCCGTTCTCCCTCCCTCCCCTCT
Organism: Ianthella basta; assembly: GCA_964019415.1. NCBI lineage: Eukaryota > Metazoa > Porifera > Demospongiae > Verongiida > Ianthellidae > Ianthella > Ianthella basta. The sequence continues at coordinate 947,587 of OZ025876.1, forward strand.
CTCCCTCCATCCTCCCTCTCTCCCTCCTCCATCCTCCCTCCATCCCTCCTCCCTCCCTCCGTCTCTCCCTCCCCCTCTCTCCCTCCCTCCTCCCTCCCTCCCTCCTCTCCCTCCTCCCTCCCGTCCTCCCTCCCTCCATCCTCCATCTCTCCCTCCTCCCTCCTTCCTCCCTCCCCCTCCCCTCCCTCCTCCTCCTTCCTCCCTCCATCCTCCCTCCCTCCCCCTCACCCTGCTCTCCCTCCTCCCTCCCTCCCCCCTCACCCTGCTCCCCCTCCCTCCCTCCCCCTCCCTCCTCCCTCCACCCTTCCCCTCCCCCCTCCCCTCCCTCCCTCCCTTCCCTCCTCCCTCCCTCCCTCCCCCTCCCTCCCTCCCCCTCACCTCCCTCCCCCCTCACCCTCCCTCCCTCCTTCCTCCTCCCTCCCTCCCTCCCCCCTCCTCCTCCCCCTCACCCTCCCTCCCCCCTCACCCTGCTCTCCCACACGTAGATGGGGAAGTTGATGAACTGGCTGTACTTCACAATTAGGTCCTTCAGCTTCTTGGGTTGTAAGAACTCCTTTGTATCCTCCTTCATAAACAGGCTGCAAGAAGGGAGGGAGGGAGGGAGGGATGAAGGGAGGGATGAAGGGAGGGAGGAGGGAGGAAGGAGGGAGGGAGGGAGGGAGGGAGGGAGGGAGAGAGGAGGGAGGGGAGATGGAGTCTAGTGTAAGAGGTGGGAGTGAAGTCAAGGGTCTGTGGTGCTCAAGGTCAATGGACACATGCAGCCCACATGCAGGACTTGAGGAGACATGGTGTACATAATGCTGACCCACAGCCAGTTTCAACATGCACCATCCTGAAGGCTTCCCACTTCCATTTCATTAGTATTTTTGAAGGTGAAAATGAACAAACCACAAGTCAATGAAGACACAAAACAGATAATTATGCAAAGCCCACCAAAACCAATGGCATTGTGGGAGAGACCCTTTTAGCAACCCCACTAGGTAGTAAGGCCCCTAGAGGAGACATCACATCACAACTAACAGGTTGTCATGTGAGACATTGGAGACGTTGTGTCAGGAAATGGTTACCCCAGCTAAGGGCTATCATGCTTGCTTTTCCCCACAATTTTCAGTAGGACTGTGAGTTTCGTGAATTCCACAAATCAGCCGACAAACGCAAAAATAAGGTCTTGCTAAACACACTGTACATTATGCTAAATCAATAGGCAGGCAGTTGTGAAAATACAGGTGCAAAATTACCTCTTCAACGGCCATTAAAGAAATATTGGTTGTAGAAAATTTGAACGAGTAGGGTACTTTCCCTTTGCCATGGCAACACTGTCACAATTGGTGAAGTATGCTGCAATAATACATACAGATAACAATTACCTGATTCGTGTGCCCCTGAGAAGGGTATTCCCCCTTGGGTCAACCGCAATGGAGAAACCAGTAGCGTCTGACTCCCAAATGTGTTGCGTATCGTCATCGTTGCTCTTTGAAGTCACAACAACACGGTTGGCAACCAGGAAGGAAGAGTAGAAGCCGACACCAAACTGA
>OZ025876.1:954121-961601 GCA_964019415.1 Ianthella basta
ACCTTGTTGCATGGACTGGCTGGCCCCCCTCCTTGCATGGACCTGCCCTCCTCTTGTTTTTGGAGGAAACATTTTTACACACCCTTTGCATAGATGATGTCTTCTAGTCAAGGAAAGGAGAGATTTGTGCTGCCTAGCATCATCAGAGAGACAGCCAAAAAAAAACACTAGATTTCGATTTTTAATGTGCTATCTTCTTATTTCAATGCACTGTATTACCTGTTACATGGCACTTGATTGCCTTTCCTGCTGTAAGTGCCTGTTGGTCTATGTTACACTTTTTTATACTCATTGAAGTGCTACTGGGCCTAGAATTGCTCCAAAAGTACTCACAGAACATCTAAATTTCAAACATTTTCCTGGGGGGGCATGCCCCCAGCCCCCCTAGTTTGTGTCACGTCACCTATGGCCTGACCGGTTTTTATCTTGGTGCTACGGCCCTGCATCTAGATTGTTGTGTTCCCCTCTTACCTCATCGCTGTGGCCTGTTCTGTCTTCCCTTTCCTGTATAGGGTGTCCCGGAGCTCCTAACAACACCTGTGGAGGGAAGGGCGAATGCTCAGTACGTGATGCTTCTCTTTCAGCTCATCCATTAATTAATGCAGTGCGAATCTTTAATCCACCCTTTGATGCACACACACACATGCCCATATATGGAACATGGCACAGCAGCTACTTTCACTGTTTAGTCTCATGTGGTCCAGACCGCTTCTACTTCAATTTAAATTCTGACATCATCAGTTGAAGAGAATCAAGGCAATTCTCCCCTCCGTATTGCACAATATTGCTCACATGGGACAGTATAGAATTGGTGACGTGTGTTTGTGTAGATGCCTTGAATGTCAGTGTTATCCTGTGATCATTTCCATTCCCATTTTGTGTTAGGGATCTGGAAGTCGGGATGGCAGTGGCGAGTGTCAATGCACAGAAGGGTACACAGGAGAGATGTGTCAAGTCTGTGTCCCCTCTCACTACAAAGATGGAGATGACTGCAAAGGTCTGGTACCAGTGACTGTGTTGGGTAGTGCTGTATTGTGCTTTTGTACTGACGGCTGTACTGACGGCTGTACTGACTACTGAGTGACGCTGTATTGTATTACTGCACCAATGGCTTCACTGGGTCGTGCTATATTGCATTCATCCGTATGTAGCTGAACCGGGTTGTGCTACGTGTATAGTGCTTATTGCACTGATAGCCGAACTGTTACCGTGCTGTATTTGTATATTGCACTGATAGCTGCAGTGGCTTGTGCTATATTCTATGTACACAGGCAGGGTGGTGTGTTGTCTTGAACCAGTGCGAACAGCACACGTCCCATGTGTGTGTGTGTGTCCCTCATGATGACATGCTCTCGTTGTCCCCTTTATCGTCCCCTCAGCTTGCTATGTTGGCTGTACATTGACATGTGTGGAGGGTGGTCCACTGGGATGTACTGGCTGTGCAAACGGCTTTCTGTGGAGCAATGAGGAAGGCTGCATGGGTAAGGCTGTCCTAACTGGCACTAATCTCTCCCTCCTTGCTTCATTCATTGCCTGTTGTCCTGTAGCACAACTTCTAACAGTTTGAGGTATTGAGTCTACTGCTACTCTTCATCCCTGACATCTATTTCTCTCCTTCCCTTCCCTCTCTCTCTCTTTCTTCCTCCTATACTCTCTCCTCTCCTCTCCTCTCTCCTCTCCTCTCCTCTTTTTTCCTTTCCTCTTTCCTTTCCTCTTCTCTTATTCTCTCTCTCCTCTCTATCCCCTCTGTACCAAGACATTGATGAGTGTCAGTACCTCCATGTACACAAATGCCCTGTGGGGACATACTGTTTGAACTCACTCGGCTCTTTTTCTTGCGAAGGTAGGCAGGGCTGGACATTTAGGTGGGCGGGGCTGGACATTTAGGTGGGCGGGGCAGGACATTTAGGTGGATGGGGCTGGATTTGTAGGTGGGTGGGGTTGGATGTGTATGTGGGCAGGGTGGGATGTGTAGGTGGGCGGGGTGGGATGTGTATGTGGGCGGGGTGGAATGTGTCAAGTGGTATGTGAAATATGTAGAGACTTGCTAATCTCTGAGAGGTTGGTTCATTGCAGTAAGCCACTGCAACGGCCAGGCCGGGCTAGGTTGAACAAGGGTTAATCACTGGATATTACGCCTACCAGCCTTCTACACCGAAGTGTTTTGCTAATCTCTGTAGCAGTTTCCAGTGCAGATCTCGCGATAACCATCTCTACCATTCACTGTCCACCTTGCTATTATTGATGTCATCCTAGTCATCAGCATCGCTATCACTGTTCTCATTCTCGTTGGCCTGATTGCCATTGCCACTATGCACTGTCAGCATAATCACAATATTCAATTGTCATTGTCCTTAGTATGTACATTTCTCTCCCCTCCCCTTCTCATCCCTCCCCTCTCCCCTCCCCTCCCCTCCCCTCCCCTCCCCTCCCCTCCCCTGTCTCTCTGGTCAGCATGCCACAGTGCGTGCAAGGCAGGCTGTCTTGGTGCCGGTCCGTCTGGCTGCATTCGCTGCTCCAACGGCTATGAGAAGGATGAGTCAAATACAACGTGTGTGGACATTGATGAGTGTGTTGGTGAGGAGGAGGTGTGCTGGGAAGGGACCTACTGCTTGAACCAGCCAGGGAAGTATCGGTGTGAAGGTCAGTTTTAGGAGGAAGGAGATGAGGAAGGCAGTGTTCTCTCTAGGCTGTTCTGAAGGATACAGAACCTGTCCCCCTTGTCCCCCCACCCACCTGTCCCACCCACCTGTCCCCTATCCCTCCCCCACCTGTCCCTACTCTAGTCATGTGGCATAGGCTTGCATTCCTTACATTCTGTGCCATGATGCTCTCCATGCATCCTCCCTACTGTGCTGTGCAAAGGAAGCTGACACCCTCTCCCACACTCCACCATCCACTAGCCAGTCCTCACGTGAACTATTTCTGGGGAGAGCACTGGGGGAAGGGGAGTGTGATTGCTTGCTGGCTCTGTTTTGTGTGTTGTAGCTATGTGGAGTGTATTCTAGTGATCTTAACAAATTCATTAATTTTCTTTCGAATGATTAGGTTGAAAGTGGAATTTGCTTTCTTATGCATGTATGCATGTTCTGTCCGCCTACTGCTTGACATGTGAGTACCTTTCTCTCTGATGTGTGCATGCACACACACACACACACACACACACACACACACACACACACACACACACACGCACACACGCACACACACACACACACACACACACACACACACACACACACACACACACACACACACACACACACACGCACACACACACACACACACACACACACACACACACACACACACACACACACACATACAATCACACACACGCACGCACAGCATGCCACATCTCCTGCAGTAAGGGCTGCACTGGTCCAGGCCCCAGTGGTTGTGTCGAGTGTCTTGAGGGCTACGTCAAGGAGGACGAAGGATGTAGAGGTGAGCCCGAAACCTTCACACCTCACCAGTCAGAAAGTGAATGCAGAAATGTGTTAAAGGCTGCTTTAATGCAATAGCGTCAACTTCAAACTGTAGCCCTTAACGTAATTTACTGTTGATAATGTGAAGAGGCTGATGTGTGTAGCTGTGTTAGAAAAATCAAAGGGGTAATCCACTTCTTGAGCAGAAGCTCTTATTGAAGAATTCAAGTACAGGATGCTGTGACCTACTGTAAGGGTCCTTGCCTACTGCTGTCAGGGGTTCTATCTAGGATAGAGATGTTTGGGGGGAGCTGTAGTGGCCAAAAGCATGCCCCCTAGGGAGATCTGGGGTCAGGCGGTCTCCCTGGGGAATTTGTATTTTAGGCCCTCTGAGATTGATTTTGATGCATTGCGAGAGGTAAAAATTGCATTTCTGGCATTTTTCCTGCAATTGGCAAACAATTTAGGTGTGTGTGTGGGGGGGGGGGATCCCCTTAGTAGTAGGTTGAACCCTGGTCATAGAACTGTTCTGATATAGATATTGTTCACAAAGTGTGTATCAACAATACAGCACTGTACTTGTCCGAATCTGTGATGCTCAATGCTTTGGGACATTAATTTTGTCAGACATCTTTTTGCAGCTGTAATCGGGTGAAAGATGTCCTTCACTTTCCCATTCCCAATTGGTGTAGATGTGAATGAATGTGAGTCTGAAGACTACCCCTGTGACGTGGAGACTGAAGACTGTGAGAACCTACTGGGGTCCTTCCGGTGCTCCTGCAAGGATGGCATGGAGTACAGCGATGGAGGCAAGTGTGTCCCTATCCTCAAGACCAAGAAGAAGTCAAAGAAGAGTAAGAAGAGCCAAAAGCCGCCCATAGGTACGTCATCATCAACATCCTCACAGGCGTCGGGGGCAGACGTTGAGTCTCCTGATGCGGACAAGCACCGCGTCCCTCCGTGGTACTCAACTCTGGTACCTCTTGTGGTGTGTGTGTTTGTGTACAAAAACTGTAAACCAAACCTGTATACATCCATTGGCATACTGACCACTGGCATCCTAGTTGCATTTTTTGTTATTTAAAAATTTATAAATTGTAGATTTTCACCACAGTCTTCATGACAATCTATGTAGTTTATTTCAATTGAATAAATAATTTCATTGAAAAAATGCATGAACTGCTTTTGCTCAACCTGCATCAACATTCAAATATCATACAAATGGACATGCACTTCAACTGGCCTCTATTCTGTATTGTACCAGGCTGGGAGCCAGTATAATTATAAAGGTGCCCCTCCCCCTCCCCTCCCCTCCTCTCCCCTCCCCTCCCTCTTCCTGATTTGTCACTCACATATCCAACTTAGTTCTATTGTTGCGGTGAATTCAGAGCTGGTTCATTTGGCCTATTTGTCATTTTCCTAATTGCTACTACAGGAGAAAAAGGCGGGAAAAGCAAGAAAATTGTCAGCAATGACTCTGGCTCTGATGATAGTGATGATGAGGACTTAGGTCAGGAACTGTTTTCAGATGAAGTTGTGAAGATGTTGCATGAGGAGTTGTGAACTACTGTACATCAAAGACAAACACACAGCACTATTTATTTCTGTTTCGCCATGTCCAATTCCCATATGGGCGTGGTTAAGTCTCGTGATCATATGACGTTGATACTATTCTGGTACAAAACGCGCCATCCCGCGGGCATTTCGCGCCATTTTGCTCAATCGTAAAGGAATGGCCGTAAGTTGTTTCTTGCTCGTTGTGCGCAAGCCCATCTTGGCATGCCGGATTAGCTAGTATCCATGACGAATTAGCCCTTTTCACAGTTCTCCCACATTGTCTAGCTCCTGTGCGTGCTGTACCTTCTGATGAAGTTCATTCGCTCGTCTTCTTCTCTTCCGTCCTTCCTTACTGGACCAGGGATCTTCAGAAGGACCTCTAAGCGAGCTTACCAGCAGCCCGCCAAGGAGCCCCGGATCACGATCTGGTAAGCCGCGCAGTGTCATTCATTAAGCAAGAACCCAACATTACGTACGCTCCTGCAGCTGTAACTCCCTCTCTCCATCCGTTTGTCCCACCGTACTACGGTAGGGCTGGAACCGCCCAGCAGCCCCGGTCGAGACATGCCTCCATTCCAGGACGAGACGGACGCTCTCCTTGGTGAGGACGACGGTGCTGTGGACGAGGAGGAGGAGGAGGGGGAGGACCTCTTTGGTGAACACGTAGAGAGGTGCGTGTAGCGTGTTTCCTCTTCCAGTAACAACGAAAAATGGTAGAGGGCTACTTGAAACAGTGTATTAAACAGATTGTGATTCAGGCAAGCTGCAAACCTCCATTGGGCTGACACTGGTTGCACAGCATTGAAAATGTGACCGGCCAAGGTCACTTCACAGAGTAGACCTGGTCTTGTAATTTGACTACCACCTCACTGCTAGTGGACAGGATTTGGCTGGAGAGGTGACTGTCTTAATCTTCCGCTCAAGATCACTGCTGTGCCCACCAATCCATGTAGATGGCGTTACAGTAGATTACATTTCAGAAGGGTTGGAAAAGGTGGACTGTTAAGGATGGATGAGGCCACCACCCAGTGTGTCAATTGTGCAGTTTCGTCCTCCTGTCTTGCTTTATGTCACTGCATGATGTTCTTGTACCTGCATCTCTCTACGTATGCGCACCTGCACACTCTTCTCTTTACTTGCTGTCACCCACACTCCACACTTCCTCACACATACCTTTCTGCAACCTCCCTCCTCAACTCCCTCCTCCTCCTTCCCCCCTCCAAACTTCTTCTGTCTTGTGAAGGGAGTACGCCCCAATGCCAGAACTGGATGCCTATGCTTCAGAGGGCATGGACGATGAAGAGTATGAGGCCATCACTGCTGAGCAGAGAATGCGGGCGGAGAAGGAAATTAGCAAGAGGGAGAAGCAAGAAGCACTGGCCAGTGGACGACTGAGGCCTGGATTACTGTATGGTGAGGATGGATAGGAAAACACATTCTCGCGCGTGTGTGTGTGTGTGTTTGAGTGTGTGTGATATCCTTCTCCTCTCTTGCACAGATGAGAGTGAAGAAGAAGACCTCAGTCCCCTTCCCAAGCGCAAGCGACCTAGGGCTCCAGATGAGGTGCCTGGCGAGACACTGGAAGTTCTTGAAAACTTGGAGGACCTGAAAGGTCACACCGTCCGAGAGTGGGTCTCTCTCCCCGGCCCTCGATTGGAGGTGAAGAACCGCTTCAAACGCTTCCTGAGGACACACACTGGAGAAGACGGTGAAGTGTGTGTTTACAAGGAGAAGATCAGACAAATGTGTGAAGGTAGGAGGCAAGGAGATCTGTGCAGAGCAGTTTGTTGCCTACATGCCAAAGAAGGGTACATTGTCTTAGCCAAAATCTAAACCATCACTGGAATCAGTTCAGTACCTGGTACATGTGTATATTGTGGTACACTGTGTTCTCCCCACTCCTTCCCTCCCCTCCCCTCCTCTCCCCTTCCCTCCCCTCTCCTTACACAGCTAACAAGTCAAGCATTGTGGTCGACTACAGCCACCTTGCTCAGGAGGAACACTTCCAAGCCTTGGCCTTCTTCCTCCCCGAGGCTCCCGAAGAGATGCTAACCATCTTCGACGAGGTACTGCAGTGGCAAAAGATCTGAAGTATGCGTGTGATCAATATTAAGTTTCAGTGGTTGCTTGTCTCCCTTCACCTCACCTCCCTCTCAGGCAGCGAAGGAGGTTGTCCTCTCATTCTTTCCGCTCTATGAGCGGATTGCTAGTGAGATTTATGTCCGTGTAGCGGAGCTGCCGTTGATGGAAGACCTGCGAGCATTGAGGTACATTATAGACTTCTGCTGGGGTTCGATGTCACGTCCTGAATTACTGGGATATGTCCTACCACCACATACCCTTTAGTCTTATTGCCTGCCTTACACGCACATAAGATTATTTCCGTGTCCCTCTCACCCATCCCACTCCATCCCTCCCTTTCCCCCTCTCCCTCCCTCTCTCCCGCCCCCACCCTTCCCTCTCTCCCCTTTCCCTTCCTCCCTCCCTCTCTCCCC
>OZ025876.1:961801-986801 GCA_964019415.1 Ianthella basta
CTCTCTCCCCTACCCACCCCTCCCTCTTCCCTCTCCCCCCACCTCACCCTCTCTCCCCTCTCCCATCCCACCCTCTACCTCTCCCCCACCCCACCTCTCTCCTCCCCCACCCCGCCCTCTTCCTCTCTGTGTCACTGTGTGTGCACATGCTCCCTGGTATACACAGGCAGCTCCACTTGAACCAGCTGATCCGTACCACTGGTGTGGTGTCCAGCTGCACTGGAATCCTCCCTCAGTTGAACATGATCAAGTATGACTGTGTCAAGTGTGGCTTCGTGCTGGGTCCGTTCTACCAGCGCCAGGAGCAGGAGGTGAAGCCGTCTACCTGTCCAGAGTGTCAGTCTAACGGCCCCTTTGACATCAACATGGAGGAGGTGTGTGTGTGAGGGTGTGTGCCAGTGTGTGTGAGGGTGTGTGTGTGCCACAGTGTGTGAGGGTGTGTGTGTGTGCCACAGTGTGTGAGGGGTGTGTGCCACAGTGTGTGTGTGTGTGAGGGTGTGCCACAGTGTGTGAGGGTGTGTGCCACAGTGTGTGTGTGTGTGTGTGCCACAGTGTGTGTGAGGGAGTGTGTGACTTGGTGAGAGTGTGTTGAGAATGACCAGTGAATGGGAGAGAGTGTATGTGTACATGTACGTATGAATAGTTTGCATCGCACCATTGCCCATATTTAGTACATGTACAGGGTGGTAACAGCTTAATAGCCAGTAACTGGGTCACATGCTCGTATTCTGACTGACAGGATAGAAACACTTCCCTCAGGTCAGTCATGTTATATTGGTAAGAACCTTTAGAGATACAGTAGGTTGTGTCCTCCGCTTGTGTTGGTGCAGACTGTGTACAGGAACTACCAGCGGATCACCATACAGGAGAGCCCAGGTCGGGTGGCAGCCGGGCGTCTTCCTCGCTCCAAGGATGCCATCTTGTTGGCCGATCTTGTGGACACGTGCAAGCCTGGGGATGAAGTGGTAAGGGGAGGGGAGGGGAGTGAGGTGGAGGGGGAAGGGGAGGGGAGGGGAGGGGAGGGTAGTGAGGTGGGGGAGGGGAGGGGAGGGGATGTGTACTGCAGCAAGGATGGTTCAAAGTGACTTGCATAGAGTTATTGCCAGACACGCCATTCTCTTCCTTGAGCTGTGCATGGGCCCCTTTTACACACACACACACACACACACACACACACACACACACACACACTTGTTGCGTCTCTTACTGTGCAGGAGATAACAGGTGTGTATGTCAACAACTATGACGGGTCACTCAACACCGCTAATGGCTTTCCAGTGTTTGGCACTGTCATCAAGGCCAACTTTGTCACCAAGAAGGATGACAAAACAGCTGTGGCTAGTCTCACGGATGAAGATATTCGGGCCATTCACCAACTGGCAAAGGAAGAGAACATTGCAGAGCGGGTGGGCTGAAAGGGAATGGGTGGGGCTACTGGAGAGTGGGTGGGGCTACTTGAGAGTGGGTGGGGCTGCTGGAGAGTGAGTGGGTGGGGCTACTTGAGAGTGGGAGGGGCTGCTGGAGAGTGAGTGGGTGGGGCTACTTGAGAGTGGGAGGGGCTGCTGGAGAGTGAGTGGGTGGGGCTACCTGAGAGTGGGTGGGGCTGCTGCTAAATGTACGTATCTTCTTTTTCCTCAGATATTTTCCTCTGTTGCTCCATCCATTTATGGTCATGAAGATATTAAACGTGCCATTGCGCTCTCCCTCTTTGGGGGCGAGGCTAAGGACCCCGGTGGTAAGCACAGGGTGCGCGGGGACATCAACCTCCTGATGTGTGGTGACCCTGGGACGGCAAAGTCACAGTTCCTCAAGTACATGGAGAAGATTGCACCAAGACCTGTGTTCACTACTGGTGTGTGTGTGTGCGTGCGTGCGTGTGTGTGTGTCTGTGCGTGCGTGCGCACGCGCGTGTGTGTGCATGTGTGTGCGCGCGCGTGTTACTTATCAAGCCTGTTTGCGACTGCACTGTTTCTGAATCCCTTCTCTCTCCTCCCTCCCCTCCCTCCCTCCTTCCTCCCCTCCCTTCCTCCCCCCTCCCCTCCCCTTCCCCCGCTCTCCTACTCTCATTACTTGCAGGTCAAGGAGCCTCTGCAGTTGGTCTCACTGCTTATGTTCAGCGCAGTCCTTTAACAAAGGAGTGGACCCTGGAGGCGGGGGCCTTGGTCCTAGCCGACAAGGGGGTGTGTCTCATCGATGAGTTCGACAAGGTGTGTTGTGCAGTGGGGGTGTGTGTGTGCCCATTTGTGAGATTGTGACCTGGTGTGTGCAGTAAAAGTGTACACTTAGAGAAGCAATCACAAATGCATTGTCACTTTCTAACTCACATGCATGCATGCACACATGCACACACGCACGTGCACACACACACACACACACACACACACACACACCTCACATTGCCCTAATACCTCCCCACCTTGCTCATCAGATGAATGACCAAGACCGTACCAGCATCCATGAGGCTATGGAGCAACAGAGCATCTCAATCTCCAAGGCTGGAATTGTCACCTCCCTGCAGGCACGCTGCTCCATCATTGCTGCCGCCAACCCAATTGGGGGAAGATATGACCCCTCACTGACATTTGCTGAAAATGTGAGTTTCAGCAGATGTAACTGATGAGGGCTGGTGTGTGTGTGTGTGCGTGTGTGTGTGTGTGTGTGTGTGTGTGTGTGTGTGTGTGTGTGTGTGTGTGTGTGTGTGTGTGTGTGTGTGTGTGTGTGTGTGTGTGCGCAGGTAAGTATGTTTTACTGCTCAGTTTTAAACCTGTGTTGTCATAGCGATGTGTGCTCATTTGTCTGTGCAGGTAGACCTTACTGAGCCCATTCTGTCCCGTTTTGATGTCCTGTGTGTAGTCCGTGACACAGTGGACCCCGTGGAGGTGGGTGGGTACAGTGGCACAGTGTTCACCGCACTTGTGTAACTAACAGTTGGTGCCTGACCCCATCATTCTAACACTGATGCTTCAGTAACTTTAATTTAAGCTTCATTTCAAACTTCATCTTCATTATTTTGCGCATTATCTTTCATGACTTCACTGGGTATTTGTGTGGTAGGAGTGTACCAGTAATGACTGAACACTGGTTTGGAGTGTCTGCTGAATTCATTTATGCTTGAATGCCAGTTTCTTGGTGATCATTTTGACATCATTGTCTGCTCTGTTCTCGTGATCTTTAGGATGAGATGCTGGCCCGTTTTGTGGTTGACAGTCACATGAGGCACCATCCTGCATCTGACACAGTGACAGAAACACCGGCAGTGAGTCCTGTTTTCAAATTGCGGCATGGGAATGGATTTGGGAATGGGATATCTACTAGGATCTGAACCTGTGATGATAGTGTAGTTGTGCAAATAGTTTTGTTAAGAAATTGCCTTTTGTGATGCATCTTGATGTGATCTGAAGACATGTTTCTAAGGCTTTCCAATTTTATATTTTCATGTTTGTTGCCCCTTTTCCTCCCCCACCCCTCCCCCTCCTCTCTCCCCTCCCCCTCCTCTCTCCCTCCCCCCCCCCCCCCCCAGGGAATGCCGTCACGCTCTGGTGTTGAGCCCATTGCTCAGGAGCTCTTGAGGAAGTACATTGTGTATGCCAAGGAGAGGATGCACCCCAAACTGCACCAGGTGGACCAGGACAAGGTTGCCAAGCTGTACGCCGAACTGAGGAAGGAGTCCATGGTGTGTGTGTGTGTGTGTGTGTGTGTGTGTGTGTGTGTGTGTGTGTGTGTGTGTGTGTGTGTGTGTGTGTGTGTGTGTGTGCACGTGTGTGCACGTGTGTGCATGCATGTGTGTACATAGGTTTGTTACACCAAATGCTTACCCGAGCAACTCGTTCTTTTCTACTAATCAGAGAACTGGCAGCATCCCAATCACTGTGCGCCATATCGAATCCATCATCCGCTGTGCCGAAGCCCATGCCAAGATGCACTTGCGAGAGTACGTACATGATGATGATGTCAACATGGCCATACGCGTGATGTTGGAGAGCTTCATTGACACGCAGAAGTATTCGGTCATGAGGAGCATGAGGAAGGTCAGTAGACGGCTTACCTCGGAGAGTGCGTGCTAGTGGTACTATGCTGTGCTGTGTGTGTGTGATGTGGTGTGGGTATGTACTCCTGGGAAGATGAGGTTGTGTGGACATCAAACTAGCAGTAACTTATACTTGCTGTTTGTACACCACACACACCACACATCACACACACACATACACACACATGCACACACACACAATACGACACACATGCACACACTGCGAACACACGCAACACACATTACGACACACGTACACACACTGCGAACGCACACAACACACAATCACACACAACACCTACACATCTCCAGGCATTTGCTCGCTACCTTGCGTACAAGAAGGACAACAATGAACTTCTCTTGTTCATCTTGAAGCAGCTGGCCCAAGAGCAGCTGAGTTACAACAGGGTCCGTTACGGGGGCACCAGTGACGTAGACACCGTGGAGGTCCCAGAGGAGGACTTCACAGAGAAGGTAGCAGCTGCTGTGTGACATCAGATGTCATCACTAGTGCCAGATACTGTCAGCTGTCAGTATTACATTGTTGTCATGGCGATGATGATGATGATGATGATGAGAATCATTGTATCATCATCACCAGTGATTGTCATTTTCGTGTCATCATCATCACCAGTATCATCACAAACATCCTCATCTGTATCATCACCTCCATCATCATTTCCCATCATCAGCACATCCTATCCTCTCCCGGTACAGGCTCGTCAAATCAGCATCCAGAACTTGGCCACATTCTACGAGAGTGAGATATTCAAAGCCAACAAGTTCGTGTATGACCGAAAGAGAAGAATGATTGTTCAGTCTTTCGACCATTTTTAGTACCCTGCCCTATGTATCGGACATACATACATACATCCACTTATTGTGATAATTGTTAATTATACAATGTTGCTGGGTAATTGTATTCATTGATACGTCACTTAGACGAGACAAAATGGCTGCTGTTCGGGTTTTGTTTCGTCCTCGTCCGATAGTGCGCATGTCGCGTTATTGCACGCCGCGCTACAGCACAGCCAGTGCACCTGAATTCGAGGTGCAGAATTTGGATGACGAAGCAAAGGGTATGAGATATTTAGTGACTGCGTGTTGTCTGTATTCAATAGCATGGTAGGTTGGTAATTAGCTAGTATACGTAAGTAGCAAGAAGTAAGTTGTCCATTTCTTCTCAAAGCAATCCTTCGACCTATGTGTATTGGTGGCACTTCCTGCTGCAGTGTTAGTGCAGTGTCACGTATGAATCTGCTGTGTGGCTTCTTCCCAGTTCACCAAGCTTGTAGTGACGTCATTCCGTATCACTCCCCCTCCCCTCTCCCTCCCCTCCCCTGTGCAGGCGTGACTGCTTTTGTAATGAGAAGGCCAGCTGTCATGAATGCAATGGGCAGGAACCTGATGAAGCAAGTTAGTCCTGTGCATACATCACACCCCTAAGATGGTGTGTCTATGTTTGAATGCATGCATATACGCTGTGTGATAGCTGCTGTGTTGTGCGTTCGCAGCTGGAAGAGGCTGTCCAAAGCACTGCAGTGAATCCCCATGTCCGAGCGGTGATTTTGAAGAGTGATGTCCCTGGGGCCTTCAGTGTGGGAGCTGACCTCAAGGAAAGGGTTACCATGAAGGTACATACGTATGGGAGACCGAAACACCACACTTGCTTATATAGGTGAATTAGTCACAACTGATGCTGGATTTTTGGGTGCCTCATACACTTTCATCTACTGCATACTAAATTGTTTTGCATGACCAAGGTCTACTGTGTGCCTAAATATGCTATAAGTAACGGCTTGTGAGGAATTTGCCTTATCAAGCAACATGCCAGTGAGCGTCTATGACAATGCCTCACTTGTTGCTTATAGTGTTAAGGTCCACATGTGAACCAGAAGTACAAGAACTGGTGATGTTTCAATTGGTGATACTCACAAGATTGTGGGATTTTCTTATTTCTTTTTATTTCACTCGATGATTCCAATACAGTATGTGTGTATCTGTGTTAGGCATTTTTGTTTTTACGTATGTCTCCTACGGGGTGGGTTTTTGTCTCTATATTCTCTTGAGCTGGCAGTGTCACCCAATCACATTCTCTTACTGTATGCCACTGCAGGAGGAAGAAGTGGGACCGTTTGTGAGCCGTGCCCGAGCCCTCCTCTCAGCTCTCTCCACTCTGCCAGTCCCTGTTATAGCTGCTGTGGATGGTATTGCAGTAGGTGGAGGCTTGGAGATGGCTCTGTGTGCCGACATGCGAATAGCAGGTATGGACACAGTGGTGGATCTAGAGGGGGATCCAGGGGTGCAACCCCTTTTGCTAGTCTTATGTAGGATTTTGGGCAGTTTTTAGACCAGAAAGAGGCGTGGTGGCCATATATCAGGGGCACTGTGTGTGCACCTAACTTCTTTAGAACCCACCTTTTGGGAATCCTAGATCCACCACTGGGACACCAGCTGGCCTGTCCTCCTTTGTGCAAAGTGCTTTTTATTTAAGACAAGGGACTCAATTTGTATAAAGCGTTATCTATAGGTAGCTGCAGGCTGCTACAGCAAGCACTGTTTGTTTAAAAAATGGCTGAGTGTGACAAATACCATATTCCTCTTATTGTGTGTTCCATGTCCGTTAATGTTTCAGCAACAAATGCAAAGATGGGTCTTGTGGAGACCAGACTGGCCATCATCCCTGGCGGAGGTGAGTAGTTAGTTGCAAGCACTATCTCTTCAACTACTGTATCATTCACAGAGTGTACATGCTTTATATTATATTATGTATAATACCAGTGGAGTTTGTTGAAAAAACACTCATACAGTGTACCTCACAAAACAACATCAAAATGGAGTGTTAATGTTTGTGTCCTGGACAACATCTGCATGCATGGCTGCGTTAACAGCTGTGGTTGGCATCGCTCAGTGGCCTGCTACCGCTGCATACAGCTGTTTTCTTTCGTCCGCTGCAAGATTTGCACAATTCAATGAACTTGGCTATGGCAGTTCTTGGTAGATAAGCAAAATCTTCCTGAATCTGTAGTAAAGAGGTGACATCAGCATACATCAAACCTTCCGCACACACACACACACACACATTGTAGCATGCACCAACAGGTAGTTAAAACTATGCATGAATATTGGGTAATAGCAGACTCACTCGTCCGTATGTCTTGCGGATCCCAGGGTGTCCTGTTGAATCGTTGTGATAAGTGGCAATGATAGTTGCAAAGTCTTCCACTCGAGCGACAAGTCTGTAAGTTCCTGGTATTGGATGGCTCTGCAGCCCCCGGCCCTTCACCATTGGGACAGCAATGGTAGAACCCGCTCCCTCCCCCTTGTGCAGCATGAAGAACTCGCTCTCCTTCGCCCAGTGCCTGATCTTGGGGCTAACCTTTTCTCCTCTCAAGCTGGCGGCAATCTGGTCGTAAAGAGCAGCTCTCACTACCCCGCAGCCTCGCTTCTGACTGTTAACTGGCCAAGTCTCAGCGAGGTAGTCGTCATAGACCTTGACGCATATCATGCGGTCCACTTGGTGCGCCGGCTGCAGCGGTGATGGCGAAGAGCGTTCAGGTGTAAGCGGAGGGGTAGGGAAGTTGGGCGCGTTCTCTTGCGCTGTTGTCGGCGGCCCTGGCGTGAAAAAGCCAGACATAGGAGGATAGTACGATGCGCAGAGATAGGGGTAGTAGAAAGGCGGTGGGGTCACGGTTCTTGTGGTGTCCGAGTCCGGTGGTAGCTCCTTCTCCCTTGTTGTAGGCAGATTCTCCGCAGCTTGACAGACGTTCGCCAGAACCTGAAGAGCGGTTAGTGAAGAACACTCCATCGTACGTGCCATCCAGTCAATTTGGGCTTGCAATCAATGGGATCGAAGTAGACATTAGCAGGATCAGCAAAGGTGCGGCTCAAGTGCTTCGCTTCCTTTTATCTCGACTGATCTGAAGAGTTAAAGTGATATAACTGTGCGCGGTACGCGCGTCATTCAATAATTGAATTTTTGTGTGCGTCAACGCTAAAATGGCGGGTTAATCTTTAATTTCGCTGGGGGCCTGCTTCACTGTGTCATGGCACTTGTTGCACCGTGTTCCACGCGCCATAGCTAGTATCGCCCATACATTGTTGGTGCCTTATTGTGAATGCACAGTTGGAGAAAGTCTCATGTGCATCAGGTCTGGAGGAAGCACTTCAAAGGTGTTCAGGCCATGTCAAGACAATCTTACCTAGATGGCCACATGCACAGGCCAGCAAGTATCTTTGCCATACAAAAGAATGGCCAGGCCTAAAAACCTGGTCAGGCCATGGCCTGGGCAGCCTGGGCTGTTCCGCAGGGCAAGTACATTGATGTATCACTAGATTTGTTTGACTACACACATGCACATGTGAAATGAATGAAATATTTCCTGGCTATGCAAGATTAGGCAGGAGGGGGTGTCATGTGTGCTTCTCATATCATCTTGAGCTCACAAACACATCCATCCCTGTCTGACTGGGTTAGGTGGGACGCAGCGTCTGCCGAGACTAGTGGGTGAAGCAAAGGCCAAGGAGCTGATATTCACTGCTCGCATGTTGAGTGGAGAGGAAGCGGCTGAGATTGGGCTAGCAGAGTATGTTGTGCCTCAGAATGAAGCTGGAGACGCTGCATTTCAGAAGGCCCTTGAGATTGCCAAGGAGATTGCAAAGAAAGTGAGTTGTATTCCACTGTATGCTAAAATGTGTAGCCAAAAGGTTT
This sequence comes from Ianthella basta, assembly GCA_964019415.1. Lineage (NCBI taxonomy): Eukaryota > Metazoa > Porifera > Demospongiae > Verongiida > Ianthellidae > Ianthella > Ianthella basta. The sequence continues at coordinate 970,540 of OZ025876.1, forward strand.
GATGGTGTGGGAGTGATCTTTAATTTAGCATCAGTAGACGGTGATGGATTGATGTCGGGAAAAATTGGATGAGCAGTACTGCAGCTTCAAGAAAGGGTGAGGGGCACAGGACATTTCGGCTCGAGAGCCTTTGTCAACTGCTTACAGTATTGCTCGTCCAATTTTTCCTGAATCTACGTACAATCGCAGCTATGAGCCTCTACCGAATCATGGATTGATGTGTGCATATAGTGCTGGAGCAGTAATGTAAGGTAGGATTTGATGTGTGTTGCATGGAGCCTCTTTCGCTGCGTGACCCTGTGTGGTGTATGCTGCCTGTTCTGGTGATGACAACTGTTGTCCCATTTGTTAATGCAGGGTCCTGTTGCAGTGAGAATGGCCAAGAAAGCCATTTCAGTTGGAATTGAGGTGGGTTGTGTCTTGTGTGGCAGTGCTACTGTTTAGCCTAGGCTCATGTTGACTTCTGTTCTTATATGTGAAAATCTTCCTGCGAGTCTTTATTTTGATAGTTATTTGTATTTGGTTTTATATCTGAGTGGTTTCTTAATAGATTTACCTGCATGTGTGAAAAATTCCTCTTCGCAAATATTTGCATTGCATTACCAACAGCTAAGTGAAGATGTGTGTGTGTGTGTGTGTGTGTGTGTGTGTGTGTGTGGTGTGTGTGTGTATGTGTGCGTGTGGTGTGTGGTGCTGTGTGTGTATGTGTGGTGTGTGTGTGGTGTGTGGTGCTGTGTGTGTGTGGTGTGTGGTGCTGTGTGTGTGTGGTGTGTGGTGCTGTGTGTGTGTGTGTATGTACACAGGGTTCTATCTACCAGGTGTGGTAGGTGTAAACTTCACCTCTGTAAAATTCCAGCTTTAGATCTTCAGTTATCCCCAAAATGTTTGCCTGCTGCTGTAAAAATGGCAAAAATGTGATATTTACCCTCTCAGGTTGCTTCAGAATCAATCTCAGAGGGCCTAAAATCCCTGTGGGCAGGGCATGACCTCAGACCCCCAAGTAGTCACGTTTTTGGCCCTAGCTACAGATTTCCCTTTAAAAAGAAACAGATAGAACTCTGGTGTGAGTCAGAGCGAGCACAGTCTTAGGGTTAAGGTTTGCTGCAAGCTATCAAGTATGGAGCGTCAAAGCTGCTACACACAACAGTCCCTCCTGTGGCAGCTGATGCAATAGGCCCTTCTCCTCTTCCCATCCAGACCGACTTATCCACTGGACTGAAGGTTGAAGAGTCCTGCTATGCCCAGGTATGTGATGCCTAAGCAAAAACTGGTGCATATTCAATTGCAACTACTTCGGTATGGACTTGGTAGTGGATTTTGAACACTGTACTTTGAAGTGTGGCAGTTCTTGTTCAGTGTAATGTGTGCACTCGTGTTGTGTATACGTACCTGAATACTGTATCGTTTCCTTATGCATGTAGGTGATTGGCACACAGGACAGAGTTGAAGGACTCAAAGCATTCAAGGAGAAGCGGGACCCAGTATACGCGGGGAAGTAATGTTAAATTTTGAACCGGGAAGACCAACTTTGGTGGTCTCATCTGTCAGTTTCCGTACTGTTATTTCTTTAAATAGTCTCGCGTAGCCAGAACGCCATGCCTGCGATCTGAGTACACTGTGCGTCGGTTCTGCTCTGGCATACCATAATACCCTAGACTAGAAAGAGGAGAAACTGGTATTGCCGCGTATGTGTTGCAACGACGCGTCGGCCATTTTGTAGATCGGCCGGCCGCTATTATAAAATGGCGGTGAGACGGACAAAAGAGACTTTCAAGGCACAGCGGACAAAGCCATAGCTTCCGGAATTAATAATTTTCAAGCTATCGTCTTAACTGCTTCAACGTAGGACTTGCGCGCATGAGCAGCTCTGTCATGTTGCTATGGCGATCTAGGCGTGCTTGTCCTAGCGGCATCCTCCCTGCAGTGTTTGGCAGGATAGCCTGTCGGGGCTATAGTGGCGGCTCTTCGAACGGCAACGGCGCCCCCCGCCCGCTGATGTCCAGATCCGACCTGTCTGGGGCGAGACGTGTGGTTGTGAAGCTGGGCTCTAACGTGATTGCGGGGCCATCAAACACCCTGGCCATCGGTCGGATTGGCTCCATCGTAGAACAGGTGAGTGCGAGGCCGCGGTAGCCATCAGGCGCACCAGCACCTACACCAGCGGGCGTGCATCGCTAGCACAAGTGCCCGGGTGCTCATTCCTAGATGTACACTAGCTGCTCTGATGCAAACAGACTAGTGTTGGTGTCGTCCACGGGCCAGCTAGCCCAATTGCTACCGCCACCGTGAACTCTTGCTGTATGTACCCTTAAGGAGCTGGCTGCGAACTGTACATCGTTCACTAACCCCTCCCTCTCCCCGATCGTGTTTTTATAGATTGTTGCTATTCAGAAGAACTCGGAGAACTTTCCCCGCTCTCGTGATGTGATTCTGGTGACCAGTGGGGCGGTGGCCCATGGACGGAACAGGCTGAGTCAGGAGGAGTACATGTCTGTCCCCCTTAGCAGGATCCAGGGACTGAAGCACAGAGACCAGGTGAGCATGCACTCCCAGTACAGCTGGCCGTACGTACCCCCACATACCAGGTTGAACAGGTTGAACACACACTTTAGTGCATGTACAAGCTGAGGCCTCAGGCCACTGGGGCCTGGTAGGTGATGGATCATTAGGTCAAGTGTAGTCCCATCGCCAGTAGGACCTCCTGACCCGGTGGCTTTAGAGTGGTGGCTGCCCTATACAGTGACCACTATGGACAGGTTCCACACAATCCCTGTGTATGTGTTGTAACTATCAGTACAGTGGAACCTGTCTAATCCAGTCACCAGTGGGACCTCCTGACCCGGTGGCTTTAGAGTGGTGGCTGCCCTATACAGTGACCACTATGGACAGGTTCCACACAGTCCCTGTGTATGTGTAGTAACTATCAGTACAGTGGAACCTGTCTAATCCAGTCACCAGTGGGACCTCCTGACCCGGTGGCTTTAGAGTGGTGGCTGCCCTATACAGTGACCACTATGGACAGGTTCCACACAGTCCCTGTGTATGTGTTGTAACTATCAGTACAGTGGAACCTGTCTAATCCAGTCACCAGTAGGACCTCCTGACCCGGCTGCTTTGGACAGGTGGTTGCCCTATACAGTGACCACTATGGACAGGTTCCACACAATCCCTGTGTATGTGTAGTAACTATCAGTACAGTGGAACCTGTCTAATCCAGTCACCAGTGTGACCTCCTAACCCGGCTGCTTTAGACAGGTGGCTGCCCTATACAGTGGCCACTATAGACAGGTTCCACACAATCCCTGTGTATGTGTAGTAACTATCAGTACAGTGGAACCTGTCTAATCCAATCACCAGTAGGACCTCTTGGCCTGGCTGCTTTAGAGTGGTGGCTGCCCTATACAGTGACCACTATGGACAGGTTCCACACAATCCCTGTGTATGTGTAGTAACTATCAGTACAGTGGAACCTGTCTAATCCAGTCACCAGTGGGACCTCCTGACCCGGCTGCTTTAGAGTGGTAGGTGGCTTTCCGCTCGAGGTGTGTGGTGCAATCAATGTCTTGTTAGCCATGTACTCACATTGTACACACTGCATGCAAGGATGCCTGTCTTTGCAGTGTTTGCAGTCAACGAGGACCCATATACTGTAGATAAATATCTTTGTTCTTCCCTTCCTCTCCCTCCCCTCCCCTCCCCCCACAGCTGTCCCTGAACCCCCGATCGTGTGCTGCAGTGGGACAGGCAGGCCTTACACGTCTCTACCAGACACTCTTTAGTGAATTTGGAGTCACAATAGCTCAAGTGAGACGCAGTACAGTATGCATGGGCTTTGTACAGTGAAACCTTACTAACACAGCCACCTGTGGGCCAGTTCTAACTGACCCTTTATAGAGAGGTGGCTGCTCTACAGAGGTAGATTGCTATGTTTTAGTGCTATTTGGGGCCAGGGAGGCTGGCTGTTTTAGAGAGGTGGCTGCCTTACACAGTGACCATCTTAGACAGGTTCCACTGTATGGATATACACAGCTTTCCTGAAACCTGTGCATGTATTCAACTCGATCCATTCACACAGACTTCACACACATGTGGACACACATAGAGAGGGATAGTCGCATTGAAGTGAACCTAATGACACTAATTTAATGACAACCATTGGCCCCAGTTGACAGCCCGAAGCTAAGTTGCCATGGTGACAGCCTTAAACGAAGTTGTTATAGAACACATTCACCTTTATTAGCTAATCCGTAAAGGCTGTACCTTCATACAGTGCATAGTTACTGTGTGTATGTGTGTTCTCAGTACTGTGTGTATACTTTGTTTGGTCTCTGTTGGGCCATCACTGCTCCTCTTATGCACTGGAAGTGTTCTGATCAAGAATGACTGTAGACAGAGTGTGTTTTGAATTGTCTGCAAAGTCAGACACCACATGTTGTGGTATTGGAGTTATGCAGAAAAATGGCTGCCTTTTTGTGTTCTATTGTGATAACATGGGAGAGTACCTTTACATGCTTTGGGTGTGTCTGTTGAGCATTTTCCACTTGTGTGGCAAGTCTGCTTGATGTCAAATGGTGTTGATATGTTTGTGTGGTGCTGAATGTGTTCTGGTATGAGAGAATCCTTATTTTGGAGGGGCTGTGTGTGTGTGTGTGTGTGTGTGTGTGTGTGTGTGTGTGTGTGTGCCGTGTTTGGCTGTGTATGTACCACATTGTGTGTATATTTCATACACACAAACTGTATCATACGTATGTACACATAACCCATTGTCTGTTGTAAATCTGGTCATATGGCTCCCCCTCTCTCTCCTCCCTCTCCTCCCTCCCCTCTCTCTCCTCCCTTCCCTCCCTCCTCTCCCTCCTCCCTCCCCTCCTCTCCCTCCTCCCTACCCTCCCTCTCTTCCCTCCCCTCTCTCCCCCTCCTCCCTTTTCCATCCCTCCCCTCTCTCCCCTCCCTCCCCTCTCTCCCCTCTCTCCCCTCTCCCCTCTCTCCCCTTCCTCCCCTCTCTCCCCTCCCTCCCCTCCCTCTCTTCCCTCCCCTCTCTCCCCTCCCTCCCCTCTCTTCCCTCCCTCCCCTCTCTCCCCCTCCCCCCTTTCCCTCCCTCCCCTCTCTCCCCTCCCTCCCCTCTCTCCCCTCTCTCTCCCCTCTCCCCTCTCTCCCCTTCCTCCCCTCTCTCCCCCTCCCCCCTTTTTCCTCCCTTCCCTCTCTCCCCTCCCTCCCCTCTCTCCCCTCTCTCCCCTTCCCCCCTTTTCCCTCCCTCTCCTCTCTCCCCCTCCCCCCTTTTCCCTCCCTCCCCTTTCTCCTCCTCCCCCCTTTCCATCCCTCCCCTCCCTCCCCTCCCTCCCCTTCCTCCCCCCTCTCCCCTACCCCTCTCCCCTCCCTCCCCTCTCTCCCCTCCCTCCCCCCTCTCCCCTCCCTCCCCTCCCTCCCCTTCCTCCCCTATCTCCCCTCTCTCCCTCTCCCCCACTTCCATCCCTCCCCTCTTTCCCTTCTCTCCCCCTTCCCCCTTTCCATCCCTCCCCTCTCTCCCCTCCCTCCCCCTCCCTTCCTCTATCACCCACTGACCAGGTCCTGCTGACCAAGAGTGACCTGAATGACCCACAAAGTTTGACCTTGCTGAAGGACACTGTCAGCGACCTATTGTCCATGAATGTCATACCTGTGTTGAACGCAAATGACACTGTCTCAGAGCCATATGCACCAGATGCGGGAGACTATGTGAGCGTCATGCAGAACACATAGTGACATGTAAATGAGTAGATGGAGGGAGGGAAGGAGGGAGGGGTGAGGGAAGGAGAGAGGGAGGGAGGTGTGAGGGGTGAGGGAGGGAGGGAGGGAGGGAGGGGTGAGGGAAGGAGAGAGGGAGGGAGGTGTGAGGGGTGAGGGAGGGAGGGAGGGAAGGAGTGATGAGGGAGGGAGGGAGAGATGGAGGAGGGAGGAAGTAACGTGCACCATGTTTGCCCTAATGTATGTTTATCTTGTGTAGGTTTACAAAATGACTGACAATGACAGTCTTGCCTCGTATGTTGCCGTGGAGATGGAGGCGGATCTACTGATATTGCTGTCTGACATCAATGGCATATATTCAGGTCCTCCGAGTGCCCCAAACTCCAGACTATTCCACCACTGTCATCCAAAGATGTTTGATTCCATAACAATTGGGAAGAAGTCTAGCACTGGTAGAGGAGGCATGAAGGCAAAGGTACTGTGTGCCCCAATAGACCCTCACACTGCCTCATTCCTACTGTAAGAGTTGTGTGATGTATCCTCCCCTGCCCCTCCCCTCTCCCTTCCCTGCCTCTCCCTTCTCTGCCCCTTCTCTCTCCTTCCCCTGCCCCTTCCCTCTACCACCTTTGCCTCTCCCTTCTCCCTTCTTCTTCCTGCTCCCTTGCCCCTTGCCTGTCCCTCCCCTTCCTCTCCCTTTCCCTCCCCTCCCCTTCCCCTCCCTTTCCCTCCCCTCCCCTTCCCCTCCCTTTCCCTCCCCTCCCCTCTCCCTCCCCTGCCCCTCCCTTGCCCCCCTTCTCCCTCCTCCTCCCCCGCCCTCCCCCTCCACCATCCTACAGCTTGAGGCAGCTGAGTATGCCTGTGAGAACGGGTGTGCTGTTGTGGTTACCAATGGGCAGTCGTCTGATCCGCAGTCCCTACTGAAGGTGATGGCAGGAAACAATGTCGGCACACTGGTGACAAAGGCATCTGGGGACACTGGACAGCCTTACACCTCTCTGGAGGATGTGGCAGATAAAGGTATGTACACACACACACACACATACACACACACACACACACACACACACACACATGTGTGCGCGCACACACACACACATGTGCGCGCGCACACACACACACATGTGCACGCGCACACACACACGCACACATATGCACCCACAGCCACACACACACACACACACACACACACACACACACACACACACACACCCACATGCACACATGCACACACACACACACACACCCCCACATGCACACACGCACACACACACACACACACACGCACACACACACACGCACACACACACACACACACACACACACACACACACACACACACACACACACACACAGACACACACACACACACACACAGACACACACACTGTCTTTTCTATATAATCCCTCAGCTCGAATGGGCAGTAGAGCTCTTCAGAAGTTGACTGCAGCACAGGTGAGCTGAGACTCTGGCTACAGGAACACATTTTTAGATAGATATATAGATATTTTATTTGTCAACAGGAGTACTGCATCTACTTCATACGGTAGATTTTCATGCATGCAGGTTACAGCGTGAAAACACAGACAAACACACACACACACACACACACACACACACACACACACACACACACACACACACACACACACACACACATACACACAAACTCATAGTCATGTGTGTGTCTAATAGTCATACGTATGTGAGCAAGATGGTCACAAGAAGAGAGTAGCACTATGATCACCATACAGTGTGCTCATTCTATTCCCTCCATTTGCTGTGTTGTAATTGCTGTATGTATTCTGCTCTAGCGAGTGGATATCATCAACACTCTTGCTGACTTACTGGAGAGGAGGGAAGGTGAGATATTGAAGGCCAATCAACTGGATCTAAAGGCTGCCAATGACCTGGCAGCTCCCCTGAAGGCAAGACTGACACTGGACACTGGTAAACTGAAGAACTTGCAAGAAGGTACGTATGTACACACACGCGCACACACGCATGCACGCACGCACGTACACACACACACACACACACACACTACCAAATTACTCTCTTCTTGTGACCTTTTCCCTTGCAGGTCTGAGACAAATGGCCATTCAGGCTGAGCACACCCTGGGGCAAGTAGTGAGGGCCACAAAAGTGTCCGAGGGACTACTAGCAGAGCAGATCACGGTGCCAATCGGAGTGCTGATGGTGATCTTTGAGTCGCGCCCTGATTGTCTTCCCCAAGTAGCCGGTCTCTCCCTCTCCACTGGTAACGGGCTGCTCCTGAAGGGAGGCAGTGAGGCCAAACACAGCAATAGATTCTTACACAGCTTGGTACAGGAGGCAGCCAGCAAGTATTTAGGGGAAGAGGAAATGCCTGTCAGTCTGGTGAGTATCTATCTACGTATCTGCTTAATTAAACGTGAATTGGTTAATTAAGCTAAAGCATGAATTGAATGATTGTAATCAATAACAATAATTGTATAGTAACATAGTCACAGTAACACTGAAGTCCCAGTATATGTATGTTTAGAGTAGTATTGTATTAATATTGTACATCTGTCATAGCAACCTGTACTGTAGTATCACTCTACATACTGTGTATTCTAGTAGTACTGTATAACATCACAGAAACACTATATATATAGTACTGTTACAGTGTTATAGTAACTCTGTATTATAATACCACACTAGCACTGCTATACTTCAAAGTGTACGTACATACGTATGTTATCTTCAACAGCTGGACGGGAGAGAGGCTGTGAGTGAGTTGCTCTCTCTCGAGGGTAAGATTGATCTGGTAATCCCCAGAGGTGGTAACGAGCTTGTCAAGTCCATTATGAAGCAAGCAGAAGGGAGGATGCCCGTGCTGGGGCACACAGAAGGTGTCTGTCATGTATACCTCCACTCGGATGCAGAAGCGGAGCTGGCAGCTAATATTGGTCAGTTGGTCTGTAACTTGAGTGTGGTGTGGTGTAGTGTGGTGTGGTGTAGTGTGGTGTGGTGTGGTGTGGTGTGGTGTGGTGTGGTGTGGTGTGGTGTGGTGTAGTGTGGTGTAGTGTGGCATAGTGTGGTGTGGTATAGTGTGGCATAGTGTGATGTGGTTTAATGTGGAGGAAACAACTCCTCCTTTCTAAACATCTCTATGTAGCTGGGACAGTAGGCACTGTCCTCATTACAGAGGTGTCCTTATTTCAGAGGTAGTTTAGTACACATCTCTGTGTAGCTGGGACAGTAGGCACTGTCCTCATTAGAGAGGTGTCCTTAGTTCAGTGTCGTATATACGTATACATGTATGTAGGGATTCACTGTGTTCTCATCTGCTCTCTCACTCACGTTTGTACGTAGTTGAAGACTCAAAATGTGACTACCCGGCAGCCTGCAATGCGATGGAGACACTGCTAATTCACCAAGAACTGATTGGGACGGATGTTCACCGGAAGGTGGTCCAACGGCTGAGAGATAATGAGGTGAGATGGTTGAGAGGCTGTGCCATGTATGAGTGATGTGCGGGCTCATGAAGCACTGACTGTGTGCATGTCGAGCCATACTGGTGGCCTATTCTTGCTATTTCAGCTGCCATTTCTGAATCAGTTAGTCTGAATCCAACCGTGCCAACATCTCCTCTTCCTTCCTCCCTCCCTCCTCTCTCTTCAAATTGTACACATTTTGCCCCGCTTGTGTCTCACACGCACATGACACAGGTGAAACTCAACTGGGGTTCCAGGCTACTGAAGCTGCAAAACATCTACTCTCCAGAGAATGTGAATTTCTCCAAAGAGTACAGCCATAAGGAGTGTGCGGTGGAGGTGGTGGATAGCATGGAAGATGCTGTTGGACACATCAACACTTTTGGCAGTGGACACACAGACACTATTGTCACCTCCTCTGGTCAGTGTGTTTAATTGTGTGGGGTCAGCTACGTTTACAAGCAAACAAATTTGACCTTTACTGACAGAGAATGTACAGATATACACGGTATACACAGGAATGTTGTGCACGTGTACACACACACACACACACACACACACACACACACACACACACACACACACACACACACTGCACCACACACACACACACACACACACACACACACACACACACACACACACACACACACACACATACACACGTGCGCACACGCACACAAAACACACATGCACGCACACACTCACGCACACACACTTCCAATTTACTTTCCACTGATGCTCCACTTCTCCTCCTTTGTCCACCCAGAGGATGCAGCCAAGCAGTTCTTGCGAGATGTGGACAGTGCTTGTGTCTTCCATAACTCAAGCACAAGATTCTCTGATGGCTACAGACTGGGCTTAGGTGAGTGTGACACACACCGAGTGTGAGTGTGACACACCGAGTGAGTGTGACACACACGAGTGAGTGTGACACACACAGAGTGAGTGTGACACACACAGAGTGAGTGTGACACACACAGAGTGGGTGTGACACACACAGAGAGTGTGTGTGCAAGGTTCTTGTCGCATATGTATGTACTTGTGTGACTGTTGCCAAGAGATGGTCTATTGAGAGGTGGCCAGGACATGCATCCAAGATGGTCGCTGTAAGTGTAATGCAACAACCTCTCTAGAGCAGCCAGCTTCCCTGGCCCCCAAAGAGCAATAAAGTATTGCAGTCTACCTCTGTAAGGCAGCCACCTCTCTACAAAGGCCAATTATAACTGGCCCACAGGTGGCTGTCTTTAGACATGTTTTACTGTATTTTGGATGCATTGTGTGGCTGTGTGTGGAGTGGCTACAAACATGTACACAGAAGTATGAAGCAACGAATGCTGTCCGTTGTGGTGGACAGAATGTCAGAATGTGTATGCATCTTTGTGCGCAGGAGCTGAAGTTGGGATCAGTACCGGTCGTATCCACGCCAGGGGACCTGTTGGACTTGATGGGTTGCTAACAACAAAATGGCAGCTGAGAGGGCAGGGGCATACGGTGAAGGACTTCACAAACGGCAATCGGCAGTACCTCCATAAGCACTCGAATGAGTGAATTGATCGCCCTGAACATCACAGGTATATTAAATTATTCACCAGCAACAATACCATTCTCCAAACCATCACATCACCCACTCTGCAACTTCACCATAGGCAAGTATCCACAATTTTAGATCATTCTGATTCATCATCACAATAATCCTATTTCTTGTTATTGTAGACCACACATCATTGGCACCTCATGGCATTTTTTCTTTCAGTCTATTTGAAGTATTGATTATTTATTATTTTAATTAATAGATATATTTTATTGCGAGCACTTGTATATATTAGTATATAAACAACTACATGTTGTATCCATGATTGCTCCAATTAATTAATAACAGGTCTAGAGCCCCACCCCATGCATGCATGCTTTTGGCACTCAACTGTCACTGTCCTGGTGTGTGTGTGTGTGCTCACTACTCATACAACTGGCACACATGTGGTGATTGAATGACAATTATTTGTGTTTGAATGCAGTTTTAATTATCAGTTTAATTTGTACACATGCAGCTGACAAAGCCTTATGAAGTTGAAACATCCTATATACAATTAGTTGATTAATCATGAATTTACTGTGAGCTACAGATGTCATGAAAAATTTAACTATGCAATGTCAATTATAGTGAGTGATTAATTACAGTACGTAACTTAATTATAGTTATAGTGAGATAACTAATTGATTCTGCTTTATAATTGTATCTGCTCACAATCAACTTATCTTAATCAAACAGCATATAGCAGTGAGCCTCTACAATTTTATAATCCGCCACATGTCAGTGAATATCCAGTAATTTCTTGGTGTTTTAAAATGAGTTGAATTATATATAAAGAATTATAGCTGACTTGGATTAAAAGTATATTATTGTTGATACAATGATTCAGAATAATAAAGTCTAGAAGGATTATAATAAGGCAGATGTTTGTGAAAGAGATCTGAAATATATAATTATAAAGAATAAAGAATTATAGCTGACTGGATTAAAGTTCAATATTATTATTGATACAACGATTCAGCATGATTAAGTCTAGAGGAGTTATAATAAGGCAGATGTTTGCGAAAGAGATCTGAAATATTGAGCAAGCTGAGTTTACTCCCAGGAGGTATTGACATTTGTGTCGTCACACATGGTACTAGACAGACAAGTGCTGATTGTTGCTTCCGAAGAGCCACTGCCGGAGAATTTCCCTTCACCAGTGCAAGTCCCAGGAGTGGTGGTGCTGGCAACAATGTACGAGCCCACTACCTGCATGCCATCAGGGAAGGTCTTTTCATCCACAGATCCTCCACAGAGTGGGCTCTGTGCAAGAGCAGTCTTGCTCTGCATGTTCTCTGAAGCAGAAGAGTCCTGACCACCTGCCATCACACTTGTCCACAAGGGGGAGTAGTTGCCACTGTCCGCATTAGAGAGGTTGGATGACATTAGCTGCACACTGGCAGGATCTTCCTTGCACTTGATAGATGCCCTGTCAGTGTCATAAGAGACAAGACTAAACATATCATAATGTGTGACATCGTCCGCAGGGCTGTCATCAAATGTTAGCACAACCAACTGCTTGTTACCCTATGGGGGGGGGGGGGGGGGGAGTGTATGGGAATGAGAATACTATAGTAGACTGTATAGTAGCAGGAAAGTGGATGTGCCACTCACGTCAGATTTGATTGCAGTCACCTGTATAGCTTCTTGCGCGAGCCGAGCCTTGCTTTGCACACAAGCATACAGACAAATGCACAGTCCGACGGTTGCTATGACAACTAGGATCAGTGCTGTCACTGACCCCATAGTCATGCCTACAACTGTGGGGTGTACATAAGAGAGAAGAGAGGAGGAGGAGGGTTGTGGACAAGTGCTGCTTATAGCAGTGGGGACCCACCTTTATACAGTTTATACACACATGTATGTACATACACTACACAATATACACACATACAGCATGCATACATACACCACAGTTAATTAATACACACACTTTATATGCAACCCACCCAAAACTAATGTCTCAGGAGATGCACTAATGGTTGGTGGGCTTGGTCGGAAAAGAAGCTCCACCCACACTGTGTCATTCATGCCGACGGTGGCTACATTGTCGTAGTCTACATCCACTGTCAGTGTATACTCTTCACGCCCATAAGTAGGTGTGATGTTGTATGGAATTTTCAACTGATCAGATTCCACCCATACAGCATCGGAAGTGTTGTCTGAACAGAGAGATAGAGGGACACCTCAATCCTTGTCTGTACGTACGTACCTTGCATCTTGTTTGTGTGCAGTTGTGTTGGGTGTTTGCATGTGAAGTGAGTGCACGTGTATGTGTCTGTATTGTGTCTGTATGTGTCTGTGTTGTGTCTGTGTTGTGTCTGTGTTGTGTCTGTGTTGTGTCTGTGTTGTGCATGTGTGCATGCTCACCAGACGTCACATGAACAAGGAAGGGAGAGTTGGAGGGCTTATTGAGCAACAGGTAGACTGTGTGCACATCCACAGCCTCTGTTAAATTAATGTAGCTGTCAGCAAAGGATATCTGAGGTGGATCTGCAGGGACAGAAGAAAGTGAGGAGCAATGTGCAGTGAGGGAGTGAAGTGCAGTGAGGGAGTGAAGTGCAGTGAGGGAGTGATGTGCAGTGAGGGAGTGAGGAGTGACAAGCAGTGAGGGAGTGAGGAGTGATGTGCAGTGAGGGAGTGAGGAGTGATGTGCAGTGAGGGAGTGAGGAGTGATGTGCAGGTAAGGATGTGAGGAGCTTGAAGTGTGTGCATTCAATGGATGTGTCACATACATGTAGGGTTGACAGATGCACGTTCTGTTGTGCTCACCTTCAAAGTTACAAATGTAGTAGTCAGATTCCTGAAGGTTCCTCAGAAAGTAATATTCACGAGTTGCGTTATAAGATGTAAATGCTGGAAAGAAAGCCACAGCTGTTGAGTTGTATCCTTCTTTCAGGAGAGTTCTATGTATAACATCTATCTTGAATTTCCATAGAGGAACCTTCAGTTTTAGGGGGAACTGGAGTGAGAGAAACAGTGACTGTGATTGCTGGGGGTAGTCAGATGGTGAAGAACTCACATGCTGTATGTTGTGCATTGCACTAACCGGGCCATTTTTAAGGCTTGGTAAGTTGTACCCATGCCCATGCATCGGTATAGATTTGAACTCTGTTAATCTGCCGTGTTCTTGCAGATACTCGGCTGTGACTGGCTCACTTTTTCGTCTTATCAAAAAGTAATATCCTACATATTTGTGATAATAGTAAAATATATTGCCTTTTCCCAAGAGTTTATAAAGGGGATTCTTAAGATGAAAGTCCAGCTGCGTGGAATTGCAGTACACTTTGATGTCAAACCGGTACCCTGCATGTGTGAAGGAAGGAGTGGTCTTTGAAGAGAGGTGCATGGTCTCGTAAGAGAGGTGCTTCATGTGTGGTGGAGTACACTAAGGGGAGGTCGAGGGACTGGTCTCTGTAGAGAGGTGGTCTTGTAGCAGAGGTGCTTCATGTGTGGTAAACACAATTATGAATCAATTGGGAACTGGTTTCTATTAGATTACGTGTAGCAATGGTGTTTCCATAGTAATGACTGAGGTGCATATGACAAGATGACACAAAGTGAACTGGAGCTGTGTGAAGACTTACAATCCAGCACAGATGCATCTGGAATATGAGTTGGCTGGCTGGAGTAGTTTGAGCCATGAGGTTCCGCAGTAACATAGATGGACATCCGGGCAGTGATGTTGTGAATCCCAGAGAAGTTGTGCTCAAAGTGCAAATCTTGCTTAAGTTCATCAGCAACTGTTTCACCTTTGTCTGTAATCAGCCTGACACGATATAGAATGTCATCTTCATTGAGGCCTCCGAGCACCTCAGGTGGCTGCCAGGAGAAGTACAAGCGAACGATGGGGTTTAATGTCATCCCACCTTCCATCACTTCAGTTCGGGGGTACTCAAACTGTGTGATTGGGTTAACGTAGCCTGAGCAGATGGGGGAGCGAGGAAGGGAGGGGATGGAGGGGAGGAGAGGAGGAAGAGAGGGAATAGTTCCATGTGCTATATGTAATATCATGTATACTGTACATACAATAATTATGTGTGTATTATACACAGTCAAGACATTCACTGGAACTTATAATTATTGGTGCTTTGGTTAAGAAAGATCTGTTTCAAAGTTTGAGGGGTTAGTTATGGCCTTTACAGAGAGGTGGCAGCATTACAGAGGTAGACTGCACTGCTATATGTTTGTGCTATTTGTGGCCAGGGAGGCTGGCTATAGTGGTGGCTGTCTTATACAGTGATCATTAAATACAGGTGAATTGATAATGAGCAGATACACAGCAGAACCAGTTAATCATAACTGCACACTTCAGCCTGGTAGGCCTTCGTCAGCTGCATACAAATGCTACCTATGTTTCTGCTGACAATCAACTCACTTTCATGCATCAACATGCAACCCTTATGACACCATCATACAGTACGTAGACAGGTTTCAGTGCACACAGTATCACTGACTGAACATTGAAGCTTACTCAAAGCAGAAACAGTTGAAGGGAAGGTTAGTATGTGTGTTGTAAACTACTGTACTGTAGTGAGGAACATGTGATGTGATCAGTGATAGTGCCAGAGGTCAAAGGGAATTTCATCATTACATCACACTCAACATGATAAAAGTCCATAGCTGTGTGAAAGAAAGTGGTTTACTTTGGTAACCATGGCAACAACTATTGAAATTAAAAATTATTATTTTGACACATTTTTTAGTGTTTCCACACATACCATGAGGTAGTACTCTGTGGACTGCAGTAAGGGTCTGTTGTTTGAGGTGTACATAACAGACGTAAGCCCCAGTGTGACTGACGGACAGGGAAGGAGCCGATGAGTTCACATGAACACCATTGAATATCCACTCGTATAGGAGCACTTCATCATTAGAGTCCTCGGGTGTGTTGCAATCAAGCACCATTATTGCATCATCAGTGCTAATGAAATGTGTCTTTCCTTGTAGGTCTGCAGCTGAAAGCCCTGTAAACAAAGTGTTTAAATGTTTGCAGTCATATCCGATGTGTTGAGCTGTGTGCAGTGTGGAGCATGTCTGTGAGTGAGTGTGTGTCAACACATGCATGTGATGCAGTGTTGCACTTCTGTGTGTGTGTCTGCACGTGTGTACATGTTGAGCGTGTGTGCATGTACTTGTCATGGTAGTCAAAATCAAAGACCCATAGCTCACTACATACACAACGCATATTATCACCCAAGTACGCACACTACACCCTTTCACACACACCTCCACTTAGGTCCCTCCGCCCCCTGATGACCAGGTGGGTGGTGTGTCTTCCATCCTCCCACACTGCACACGTGTATGAGCCTTCGAAAGACGCAGACTGTGCTCTAAATTGAAGCACAGTGCCTGAGAGGTCAGCTGTGTATCCATTGGACCCATCAAGTGTCAGAGGTCTGTTGCCATGGTACCAGACCACTGTCTCATCAACCTGAAGTGGCAAGTTACATAATATCTCTACTTCATCTCCAAGCCAGGCGGTAATGACATCTTGTGTCAA
>OZ025876.1:989301-1051801 GCA_964019415.1 Ianthella basta
ACAACTGTATCACTACCACTTGACTGAAATTACAACCAACATAGCTACATTGTTTTCACAGATTGTACAGACTACCAGCAGTAAGAGCCCATGAATGTGATAAGAGCCCAGGTTGATAAATAACTTATCGGCCTGTGGTCAGGTTGATAAGTGATTTATCGAGCTGACCACATCAAAGGAAATGTCCACGCACAAATGTGTAAATCGTTATATTCAAGTTACCTACATACACATTAAACAGTGTGAATAAGTTATCTACACTGTAATCTGCACTAATGAATGCATGGAAGCTTAAAACCACATCAAAGGCTGTGGTAGAAATTGCCATTAACGACATAATGGACCAAAGAAAAGCTAGAGAGGTGCATATGGACAAATGCAGCCACAAACAGCCAAAGATCTGCATACTCTGAAAAAAAGGTGGATAGATTGAATTATTAATTGGTATCAGGTTTCAACATTCTGTACCTTGTGGTCTGTGAAATGCACCTGTCTAAGCTAGCACTGTTGTAGAATGGAGCACGTTGTAGTTGTGCATTCTTGCCCAGCAGTCACCAGAAGGAGAGAGGGGATGCCAAACTACACTCTCATTGCCAATACCAGTGAATATAATGCATGATTTTATGTTGCAGCTCTTTGTATACCTATATGACACCACCAGAAGTCTTACAAAATGGGGTCACTGTCTATAAAACAGACCCTAACCCAAACCCTAAGTACTGGGTACGTATATAGGGAAGCTGCATACAATCCTATTGTATAGGCGTGTGTTTGCATTCTTGTCGTGCCAGGTAATGGCTTCTCACATAATGGGACTGCATACTTGACATACTTTGTCAACATAGCTTAATGACTCATTGGTTGACATACAAGTACTGGTACAAGCTGTTCGAATCAGCCACTCACTCACCCACCCACTCAGACACAGTGTATACACGTACCAGTTCTCTTCAGGCACTGGTTTGGCTTGATCGCCTGCTAACATGTGAGCGGTCTTGACATTACTGTATTGGGCAGACCTACTGGAACTCACTCTACTATACAATAACAAACTGCTCATGTTTCAGTAACAGGTAGTGCCTATCTCTGATAGGGATCCTCTTTCCACCAAGCCTCAATACTTGTAGCTTACATTGCAAATGAATCACAACTTCATTTTAAATTTAGGTTATCTGGCTCGCCCATGCAGATCAATTCCACAACAGTTGAATGCACTTATGGCTACGTAGAACCCTGTCCAATGTGGTATGAGTTACAGTGCTCTGGCCACATAGCAATGCATGCACTCACACATTCATAGTTACATATTCACAGTCCCCACCACTTATACCCCACATGCACCCACACACCTCATTGCTTGTGATACTCTGAGTGGTCCCCTTGTCCACCATAGTCCAGGTGACTGTCTGGTACTGGCTCCACCAGTGTCCTCCTGTTTGGTTGCTGCAAGGGAGACGAACAGCCACCTGGGAACTAGCAACTGTTGTCTCCCTGTCTGTGGCAGCTTCTATAGAGTGGAGGAGAAGAAGCACCATCTTGTCTCAGATTGTTAAGAAGTTATGTTCAAAGTAGAAGCATTTACTTTAGTTTCAATGGAGAAGTGATCATGTTGAGTGTCGAGGCAGGACGTGTCAGAGTAGTGGTACCTCTCCAATGCAGCATGCATAATTATACACTGTTCAATTGAATTTTCAACCTTGCAACAAAATTGTCCTTGCACTTGATGATTGTTGACTTTGACTTAGTTTGAAGCCCAACACCTGATGCATTGAAGTGAGGGCTTCTCAGTTGGTATAGGTGGCAAGGTTTCAAACTGTGTTGGATCAAGTTGGTATTTGGAGAACTACCCCTTTCTCCTCATGTATTCCTTATGTGTGGGTAGTTTATCTAGCTAATCTGATAGCACCTAACTACCAACTGAAAGGCATAGTTAACTAATCTCATTCACTATATTCCTGCACTTTAGGGTGAGCAGGACGGGCATCTCCACTTTCACTCACTGCATTCTTGAGATAGACTATCTCCTCCCTCACTAGGGTTTCTAGTTGCTACACTGCCACATTCATACTGCCTTCTCTAATGGTCTCATTGCCTCAGGGCACAATTTTGTAAAATTAAGTTGTTATCTACACTAGGACGGATTTAGAAACTTTTATGACTGGTTTCCAACACATAAAGGTATAGCTATAAGGAAGCATAGACATTATAAGACTGATACATGCAAATACTAGCCAGAGGTGATCTGACCAGTTTCTGGAAACCTTGAAAACACCCCTGGATCCACCCTTGCTACACACTTACAACAGTAATTTGTTTCAGCAGATTCAGCTTAGGCGGAGCCACATGCACACACACGTGGCATAACAAAGTGCTTTTTGATCTAGTGACCAGCTCAGTGGAATAGTTCAAATTACCTTGAATGAGCTAATTACAGTATTAGGATTAGCGTAGTGTTTTGCACTATTCTCTGCATTGGTGTCCAGTCCTATGTTTACCCGCATTCAGAAAAGCAAAAACAAGCATATAGAGACAATTATATTAAAAAGTCAAATCACACAGGGCTCTAGACGTGCATGTGGACAGCTTCATGCTCTTTTACACACATACCCTGTGGGATAATATGAATTAGGCCGTGGTAGCTAGTGTATTTTAGCTGCCAGTCCTTCACCGTGCATCGATAAGCTCCTGAGTTGCTAAGCTTTGCATCAATGGTCAGAGTTGAGTTGACTTCCACGTCTTCTGTAGCTGGAGAATTACTAGCAGTCAGTCTGCCATTCGCAGCACCAGTAGTACTGTGACAGTGCTCTTCTGGAAAGTCCACGCCATCCTTGTACTCGTCACCTGCGGGCATGAATTCCCAGCAAATTTCGTACTGACGCCACGGCACGGTGTCCTTCTCGAGCGGCTTCTTAAAGCCTCCAATGCTGACGATGCGCGCAGCGCAGTGAAGGATGATGCTCGGTCCTTCTTCCAGCGCAATTTCACTCCGCGGGTGGGCGGTAAAAGAAACAGGTTCCGGAGACACAACAAAAGGCTCCAGTTCGTGCATATCCGCATCTCCTGTATGTGACAAGCCATGCAGAGTAGACACACTATAGGTGATGGGTATCACGCTCTACAGCTAAGTGACCGCGCGAATAGCGTGCTCATGCAGGGGACGGTTTCGCGCCTTACCGTGTATTACGGAGAATGCGAGCAGCAGAAGTATGACCATGCTTGCGTTCCAGAATACAAGGACAGTGCACCAATTACGAAATCCGAGTTCGCAGCTGTGCCCGCTTTAAATACACACGCATGTTTTGTCATCCCCCATTGTTGCGGTGTGTGACGCCGCGGTATGAAGCTGGGGTATCAGGTTCACTCGGGAATGAATGCCATACGTCTCGATCCGGCCTGTACTCCCACGTCATGCGTGTTTCGAACCTTATTTAGCCAGCGTTTGTGTTTGCACTGTTACCGTGACTGTTCATCCAAATCAAAAACGCATGCAAGCTAGCATGGCCTATGGATTACGTTAAGTCTGCTACCTCAGAAGGAGTACTTAGTTCTGTGTTAGGCTCAGTCACTCCTGGTACATCTTGGGGACTAGCAGACTCTGCCTCGTGCTCAACAACCTCACACACATTGTGTTCAGAGTGGGTCACAGACGGATCTGCTGCATCAAAGGTCTCCCTCTGTGCTTCACTGTTAGGGCTGGGAGAACCGCTGTACAACTCATTGGGGGCCTCCTTCACCTGCTTAGCAGCAGTGGTACCTCCTGAAGGTGTCTCTTGCCGCTTCCTCTTGAGAACAACTCGCTGCAAGTTCATCTTTTTTGTTCCCTTACAGAAGTATGTCATCTTTCCATCTTTGCCGCTTTTCTTAAAGAATAGATTGGTTCCGACAGTATCTGTTGTGGAAATGATAAACCATTTTCTTTACCTCAAATTAGCACATTAGCGACTATGGTCTCATGGTGTGAGTGCACATAATTTTACATTGCACACTACACGTGGACTCGCGGACATGTGCATGCACACACGCACGCACACATAGACACATCCACACACAAACACGTAGCTAGCTAGCTAGCTAGCTACCACACAAACGCGCGACCCCCCCCCCACACACACAACCCACATCATGCTTACATACCCTCTAACGACCCTCGGAAGGTGTATCTGTCCAGTTGCATAATCACTTCAGAAGAGTCATTGGCTTTCTGCAAAGAAACACGAAGAACGTAGCTATATAGCTAGGAAGTCGGCAGGTAAGGACGTCTCATTAGCACAGAAGAAGCACTCCCGACCCACCAACAGCGAGCAAGGCCCTTTGTACTGTTTTAACAACTTGTCGTCAGGGAGACCAGTAAACTCCACAAATACAAAGGTTTCCTCGTCTTCTTCCGCCATTTTCTCATCAAAATTAAATGGCGCAACAGTAGGAAAAAGGCCGAGTTTAGCGTAGGATATTAGTATGCAGCACAGTGCATATAGCTATAGGACGACCAGCTTGTGGTCAATTGACGCTCAAGAATAGCATGTGCATCAGTTCAGTACTGCCTGCATGCTTCTGGAGATGTATATAGCTACACTTGCAATAGGTTCATGAGTAGAGTTGTTAGTTAATTGCCATTGTATTTTATTTACAAACCACCACCACCAGTGAAAGTAGTGTTTTGATTTACAACCATGTAAGTGGCCATTTTCCACAACATTGCTGGCAAGCAACAACACATTTTAGCTATGTATGTGGATGGAAATGACTTAATTGACATGATTATTTCCCACACCCCGCACCGCATACCACTTGCCACAGTGAAACCTGTCTAAGATAGTCACTGTGATAGGCAGCCACCTCTCTAAAACAGCCAGTCTCCCTGGCCCCAAATAGCACTAAAGCATTGCAATCTACCTCTGTAGAGCAGCCACCTCTCTATAAAGGTCAGTTAGAACTGGCCCACAGGTGGCTGTCTTAAACAGGTTTCACTGTACAAACCAGTATGGTGACTCATACACACAAAGAAATAATTAAAACACCATGTATGGGATAGGGCTAAAGATAGATAGACACATTCTAGAGTGACTGTGTGTCCATGTTCTCCTCCTCCTCCTGCTCCTCCTTGTCATCGTGTTGTTCCATGTCTTGTTGAAGGCTCTTCAGAGCTGTCACTGCATGAAGGAAGACGCAAGTGGAGAGGGAAGTGGAGGGGTGCACACTCTTAAGAGGATCATGTGTTTAATGAGCGCGCGTGTCAGAAGTGACCTTCGTTGATGCCATGCATGCCAGGTCACCAGTGAGAACATATTACATACACACATGGATAGGATAACACATACCTACATGCCCCGCCTACACACTCAGACACCCACAGCTATAGGACGGCCTCGCCCCCCATGCATATGTATGCACAGACACACCCCCACCTCACCCCACCCCACCCCCTTGCAGACTCTTCTACCTTCTCTCATGTAATCCTTGCCCAGGCCACTGAAGAACTCCAGTAGGTTCTCAATTGCAAAGATGTAGTCGACATCTCCATTGTCCAGAAGACAGCTGTAGCAGTCCAGGAAGGAGATGAGCTCCTGAAAGCATGTGATCCTAGGAGAGGGAGGAAGAGAGGGGGGGGAGGGAAAGGTAGAGAGAGAGGGAGAGGGGAGGGGAGGGAGAGGGAGAGGGGAGAGGGGAGGGGAGGGAGAGGAGGGAGGGAGAGGGTGAGGGGAGTGGGATGGAGAGGGAGAGGGAGAAGGGGAGGGTTACGGGTAAGGTACATCCATGTAGCAAATAAAATGAGCACCTCTCCCCCCCGTGTGTGTGCGTGGGCCAGCAACAGCTAGTATTGGATTCAAAGCTGAGGTCATAGGGACTTCTTCATCAAGTCATGCATATTAGAGGCAGGGGTAGTTTGTTGCAATTCATGAATGTTAAGTCGCTAATGTGCTCCTCCTGCTTCCCTCCCCTGTCACTGACGGGAGAGAGGCAGCTAAGGCAGCTCACACTGGTTGTGACACAGCTAAGGCAGCTCACACTGGTTGTGACACAGCTAAGGCAGCTCACACTGGTTGTGACACAGCTAAGACAGCTCACACTGGTTGTGACACAGCTAAGGCAGCTCACACTGGTTGTGACACAGCTAAGACAGCTCACACTGGTTGTGACACAGCTAAGGCAGCTCACACTGGTTGTGACACAGCTAAGGCAGCTCACACTGGTTGTGACACAGCTAAGGCAGCTCACACTGGTTGTGACACAGCTAAGGCAGCTCACACTGGTTGTGACACAGCTAAGGCAGCTCACACTGGTTGTGACACAGCTAAGGCAGCTCACACTGGTTGTGACACAGCTAAGGCAGCTCACACTGGTTGTGACACAGCTAAGGCAGCTCACACTGGTTGTGACACTTGTGCTCCATTCTTTATTGGCAGGTGATGACACACTCCTCGCAGAACAGCTCCAAGTGCCTGCACACATGCAGAGAGTGGAGGAGGGGACAGGGGAGGGGCCAGGAAAGGGGGCAGGGGAGGGGGCAGGGGAGGGGACAGGGGAGGAGACAGGGGAAGGGATAGAGGAGGGGGCAGGGGAGGGGGCAGGGGAGGGGCTTAACTTACTGTCAACACCGTCCAACATACATACTGTATGTTGGACAACTACATATAAGAGGTACCTTGGGCTAGTCACATGGTGTGTGTGTGTGTGTGTGTGTGTGTGTGTGTGTGTGTGTGTGTGTGTGTGTGTGTGTGTGTGTGCGTGTGTGTGTGTGGTGCTAGTATTGCACTGTGCACTCATACACACTATGTACCTCCACAACCTCTTTATGCACACACGTACACACACACACACACACACACACACACACACACACACACACACACACACACACACACATGCACAAACACACACAGGCTTAGGCAAACCAGTAGTAAACAAGACTGTACCAATCTACTCTACACCCGAGGTCCATAACTAACTGCTCTTCTTTGAGCACAACACTTCTGCGATCCCCTTTGTCGGAACCAAGGCGGTGGTGATGCGGGCCACAGTACAAGCAACTTCACAGCTGTCGTGTTTGAGGCAGGCTGCAAATATCCCGTCTGAGAGGAGGGGGAGGAGGCGATGATGGAGGTCCGATGTGCAGGCAGGGACAAGATGGCTGAGGATGTCAAGGACACACTGGCAGATAGGGAGGTTGTCGCTCTGAGAGGTGGAGTGGGGAAGGGGAGGGAGAGGCAAGGAATGAGTGAAGATTGGAGGGCTAACAGGCAGTGAGAAATGATTCTAACGGTAGGTTCACTGTAACAGTGTAGCTCATGCATACATAATCCTCGTCTTATACACTCCCAAAACTGAAGAACCTTTCAACCCAGCGAAACCATAAGATTATTCTGTACACAACCACTTTACTCCCCTCACACCCCACTCTCACTCACCCCCATCCTCACACTCCCACTGTCACTTTCACCCCCTCACTCACATCACACTCACATCTCACACACCACTCACACCCCACTATCATTCCTTATACCTTCATACCCCCACTTTCACTTCTCACACCCCACCCTCACTCCTCACACCCCACACTCACACCCTCACTCACCCACGGTGGTCCAACAAGGCGCAGTAAAAGAGGAAAAAACTGAGCTGAGAGAGTTGCATGCCTCATTACATCAATGGACACCTCTTGCTCCAACAAGGAGAAACTAGGCTGACTGGAGGAGGAGGAGGAGGAGGTAGTGCCTGAGCTCTGACTGCTGGGGTCAATGTGAACTTTACTGAGCGACGTGTGCGGCATCCAGACGTGGTCTTGTTGAGACAGGTCTAGTGCCAACTGTGACAGCTAGAGGGGGGGTAGTGAAGACGAGTGGGAGGAGTGGGGGATGAGAGGGGAGTGTGTAGGAAGGGGGAAAGGGTAAGGGAGAGGGAGAGAAGAAGGGAATGGAAGAGATAGAGGGAGGGGAAGGAGAGAGAGGGAAAGGGAGGCATCCACTTGCATAAACACACGAGCCAATTCACAGGTCTGATGTAAGATGGGACAAGACAACTACTAAACACAGTGAGACAAATGAATCGTCTAGCACTGCATGAGGAACTGAAGTATCTGCTGATTGGGCTGACAAACAAGTTACCTGTCCTTGTGAGCCACTGCTGTCGATCTTCCCACTGGATTGATCAGAAAGGTCTGGAGACGATTTCTGCCCCAGCAGCTCCATAGAACCATCCTGGCTCTCAGAAGACCACAACTCGCTTTGGCTGTCAGTTTGCCCACTTCTGCTTCCAGGCCTTGAGGGAATTAGACTGTCGTAGACAAGCCTAGGTGGTCGTTCGCACATCTTCTGTCTCACTCTGGGGCTGTACCGAACAAGTGCAAGGAGAATCTTCAGGAGCTGCAGCAGTGGGGCACAAAAGTCGACAACAACACCCTCAAAGGACAAGGAGGCGGATCCAGTTCCTCGGTCACTGCCTGCCAGGCTGTCAGCATTCGACTCGGGTGATGTGAAGGGAGAATCCCCATTATCCCCCTGTAAGGAGCTATCGCTTGAACATTCTCTGTAGTAGGCAATGATTCTTTCCTGAAGGAAGTACAACAAGGACAGGCCCTGGTCTTCCTCCCCGCGTAGCTGTGCTGTTGAGCGTGCACTGTGGTGCTTTGCAAACTGCAGGGGTGTACACAACTCAAGTGGAGTGGAGTGAGGCACTCCAGCAGACGCTAGAAGTCGTGCTACGCACTCCTGTAGCCGGTGCTGGGAAGCTGAATCGAGGAGAAGTGGGCTCATGTTACCCCCCGATGGGCTTGACTTTGACGGCCCACTATCATCTGAGCTGCTGCCTTCGCTGTCCTCCGATGCAGCCAGCCTTCTCTTTTGGCCAATACTCTGCAAAATAGCTGCCTTCACAAGAGACGAGTTCTCCTTGACTGTGGCCTTGCCTTTCTTTGAGGATGAGCTGGTAGAGTGCTGCAGTGACACTATTGTGTCAATGGGCTTCGATGTGCTGGCAATAAAGAATGGATTGAAGCAAGTCATGAGGGAGAAGAAACCATCTGGCCGTGCAGGAGGGGTGTTGAGAGTGTCACCTTCCTCAGAGTCCTCTTCATCCTCTGTGAATGGCGACAACACTTCATCTTCGGACAAGAGAGAAAGCTTGTTGTGGCTGCCAACACTGCTGTCCACGGCTACCTTACTCTCCGGCCTGTCCAACTGTACCAGTCGTTGAAGCAACTCTAGATCCGACAACCTACCGTCACTCTGAATGTCGTCCATCATGAGGGCATCCCCTTCACTGTGTGGTACAATGAAGGTACGACCAAGGGATACCTGCACTGATGAATTCGCTGACAGGGACAGCAAACTGGAGGAAGATTGGCTTGGTGTCTGCACGCTCTTGTCAACTGCTCGAGCAGCTAAAAGTGGTGAAGGGTTGGGTGTCACGGACTGGGCCTCTGTTGTCACAGCTCGTTTGCTGTCCACGTAGAGGGGAGATGGATGCATTTTCCTAGTCTGCTTGTGCTGTAAGGGAGTGGAGGCAACCAGACGAGGGCTCTCCATAAAGGTTGCTGTTGAGGGGAAGGCCGACGGTGAGGTACTTGCAGGGCTATAGGGCTGCCGTGGTCGCTTCATCTTTGCCACTTGTGAGGGCACATGCATCACCTGCTCAGCTGGAGAGACTCCACCAGTGAGGCTTGACCTCTCTCCCAAAGATTTATACTTTTCACGCTCGTCTGCAAGCTCCTTGTGATAGAACATCAACTGAGTTGACTGTTTTTCAAATTTCTTTCTCCATTCCTCCTCTTTTGCAGCCAATTCTAATCTGTGAGACTCCAGTTTCTGCTCTGCCTCCTTGCGCCCTCTCTCCTCCTGAGAGATACGGTCACGTAAGGTTTTCACTTCACCCATAAGTCTGAAGTTCATATTTTCAATCTGTGTGGTCAACTCCGGGTTGCCACTGGCGACACTCTGCACCTGTGCAGTTCCACCACTACTGCCGCTTTTCGTAGTGTACGGGTTATAATCCAGAGCTGCTGGGGCTGGGAAGTTGGCTGATGGCTGTTGGGCAGAGTCCGGAGAATGGAACACTTGTCTCTGCTGTACGGCTGTGGTCATGCTGGTGTTCGGGTGTTGAGACAATTCATAATTGGAGAGAGCAGCTGATCCAATTGCATCAAATTCCTCATCTGAGGGTGTTGTGATGACACTGGTCGGTGAGTGAGGCCTCTTGCGTATGTTCTGATAGCCATGTGAGGACTGACTGATGCCTGCAGCTGTCTGCTGTTCCTGCTGCCTATGAGTGCTACCACCATGTCTGGGTCTATGCTGCATGCTGGTCACGTGATGGTCACATGCACCATGGGGTTGTCAATGGTACCACTGTGAACCAGTCACAAATCTACGAGCAGAAATGCAGACAGTAGTTGCTTCAACTAGCACACAGACAAGAACAATGCAGTAGAGAACCACATATATACAACTAGCTATAGCTAAAACATACAACGAGTTAATAGTTTGAGATATTGCTCTTTAACTACATACTTTCGATATACTAAGCGGTATAATTATATCGCCAGTTGTGTACGTAACTGACAAAAGAACTTCGCGGTCGCACCGTCTTACGGTGTCCAGCTACAGTGCCTCATCTCGCCTGCTACCCGTACCGCAAGAGACTTTACAACCGCCAAGCAGCCATTTTCCTCCTTCCGGTTATGAATACATTCATCAGTATTAGATCACTGACATGGCGAAAAAAATGAAATCAACAGCACAAATGAGTAAAAATTGAGTAAAATTTTTGATCGAAATTGTAAATGAAGCGAAGAGTGAAAGGGTACCATGCCGAACATTAACCACACAAGTAACCACTGTAACAGCAGCTGTCAAATCACCCCGGCAACATCACTGGTGCCTTTGTATAGTGGCCTCTCCTGGGGGGCTTCAGAGACGAGGTGGCTTGGTCTTCATCAGAGTGCTGGACACTGGAAGAGGATGAGGAGGGCAGCAGGTGCCCCAGCTCCACCATCTTTTTGTGTATGAGAATGTCACAGTCAGCGTTGGTTGTGTCATAGAGCTCTACTTCCATCCCTGCTACTGAGAAGGGCCTGAGCAAGGGAGAGAGGTACGTGTGTGTGTGTGTGTGTGTGTGTGTGTGTGTGTGTGTGTGTGTGTGTGTGTGTGTGTGTGTGTGTGTGTGTGTGTGTGTGTGTGTGTGTGTGTGTGTGTGTGTGTGTGTGTGTGTGTGTGTGTGAAGTACTTTATGCATGACACTGTGTGTTTTGTCTATGTGTTGGCATGTGTGCATGAGCATGCAAGTCTTCACCTGATAACCTTTGCCACCAACACTTTGTCCTTCACTAGATCAGTGAGTGCAGCTCTGCAGGACATTTACACACATGCTGTATACGCTCACACACACACACACACACACACACACACACACACACACACACACACACACACACACATATACACATACACACAGCCTTCTGATTGCAACATTAAACACTGTACCATTACCCATACACAAAGTACATCCATCCGATATGTGAACACACCAATATAACAGCTGCTAGTCACTCACTTGGTGCCGTCTGCTGTTCCAACAGAGATGTGGCCCCAATAGGAAAGTGTACATAGAACGAGTATGGCGTAACCACAGTGATGACCTCAACAGCCACCCAGGTGTGAGGGGAAGGGAGGACCTGATAAAGCCGCATGTTAGGCGACGCACTCTCCAGCGATTTTGCCTCCGAATATGGCCCAATTGGTGCGTGCAGAAACTTGCACCTGCTACCACGGGAGCACCCTCGTTTTGAGTTGAAGTGTCGGCAGAGCTCAATCTCCTTCTCAGTCTGTGCCGCTAGACTGCGCTCATAGTCATTCGATTGTGCCAGAAAGTGCTTCTTCAGCGGGTCCCAATCCTCGAGTCCTGGTGAGGTGGGGGACAGAGCTTTTGTGCTGTCCACATCTGGTGAGAGAGCATTGCCTGCAGGGAGGGGAGGTAAGGGGCGGAGAGAAGAAGGGAGGGGAGGGGAGGGAAGGGGTGGAGAGGCGAGGGGAGGGGAGGGGAGGGAAGGGGAGGTGAGGGGCGGAGAGGAGAAGGGAGGAGGGGAGGGGAGGAAGGGGAGGTAAGGGGCGAAGAGGAGAAGGGAGGGGAGGGGAGGAAGGGGAGGTGAGGGGCGGAGATGAGAAGGGAGGAGGGGAGGGGAGGAAGGGGAGGTGAGGGGCGGAGAGGAGAAGGGAGGGGACGGGAGGAAGGGGAGGTAAGGGGCGAAGAGGAGAAGGGAGGGGACGGGAGGAAGGGGAGGTAAGGGGCGGAGAGGAGAAAAGAGGGGATGGGAGGAAAAGGGAAGAAACGAAAGAGAGGAAAATGAGTGGGGGCAGATCTTCAGTGGCGACAAAGAATGTCCATGCACTAAGTGTGGGAGCCACAAGGCATAAGTGGGTATACCACAAAGTCACAACACACAACCCTTTAAACTCCAAAACCTCTAGATAAGACTGAGTGAATGTTTCACTGGAGTACAGAGATGTGGTCATGTGTGCATACCGTCAATCTTGGCCAGCCCCTTCTCCACCAACACTGCGTTGATGAACACATCCACATCAGTGGTCGTGTCATATAACATAACTGGTAGAACATCCATGACCGAAGACAACTTGATGGTCTTTTGGTCAGGGCTTAAACACACAGCCAGATCTGAGGAGGGAGGGGGAGGGGGAGGGAAAGGGAGGGGGAGGGAGGGAGAGGGGGAGGGGGAGGGAAAGGGAGAGGGGGAGGGGAGGGTGGAGGGGAGGGGGAGGGGGAGGGGGAGGGGGAAAACACAGTGCACATAAGAGGCAGGTAGGTACGATATACCAAGGTCTGCATAAGATTCATACCATTCTTGAGCTCCACTTTCAACATCAAACCCTACAGTCCTAACCTACAGTAGTGACAAGCTAACCTTCCTCTAAGACCATGGCAAGGAGAACCTGCTCTCCAGTTAGGTCCCTGAACATCGCTATTGCCTCCTTGGACCACATCACAACCTCTTCTTCCTCCAGAGAGCAGAACGAGCGATTTAGGCCTTCTGAGACTTCTGACACATTTGAATAGCTACCTTGCAGTGCCTGGCGGACATCAGGAGCAGAGGCATAGCGCGCGCCAGTCTGGAGGGATATCAAGGGAAAGTCCTTCAGCTGAGAGTCTGATGGAGAGCGCAGTTCAAATCGACCATGGAAGCTGTCTTTCTCTGGCTCTTCCCCAGCTGGGAGAAGGTTGCAGCTCATCTTGCTCCTGTTTCGCTTCAAGGCAGACTTCTTTACTACCTTCACTGTCTGCATCTCAGGCTGGTCTGTCTTTGATGCATGGGGTGATGGAGTGGGTGGGGCTACGGCTGGAGCCACGCCCACAAGACTCAGCCTCACTGTCTGCACCGGGGTGCTGAGGAACTGCTTGTGCAGAGGCTGCACTTGGTCGGCATTCACCCACGCAGCATCCCCATAGTCCAGGTAGTGGATGTGGTATTGGGTGCCTTTGTACGTCCCCTTGACGCTTATCTCCTCCCTCTCTTCCACCTCATCTCTCCCCCTTTCTCCCTCTGCCACCTGCTCCTTCTCCCCTGTCTCTTCTGTCACACCTTCTCCCTGTGTCTTCTCCTCTGTTGTCTTGTCCTCCTCTCCCTTCTCCTCTGTCACCTCCTCCTTCTCTCCCATCTCCTCCATTGCAACTTCTTGTTCTCCATTCTCCTCCATTATCCCCTCACCCTGTCTAATCTCTTCTGCTGTCACCTCCTCCTCGCCTCTTTCCTCTGTCACCTCCTCCTTCTTTTCTACATCCTCACTTGTACCTTCTCCCTCTCCATTCTCCTCTGCCATTAACTCCATTTCTCCCTTCTTCTCTGTCACCCTCTCCTTGCTTTCCTTGTCCTCTGTCACCTCCTCTTCCTCTCCCTTCTCCTCTGTCACACTCTCCTTGTCTTCTTTCTCATCTGTCATCCCTTCCCCCACTCCCTTCTCTGCTGTCACCTCTCCCTCTTCTTCATCCTCTCTCACTCCCTCCTTCTCTGCCACTTCCTCCCTTGCACCTTCATCCCCTCCCACGTCCTCTGCTGTCCCCTCCTCCTCTCCCTCCCTCACTCCAATCACAACTCCACGGTACCAGCAGTCATCTTCCGGCAGCTTTGCAGCACACACACTGCCAACTCCAAACAAAGGCATACCATCATTGCCCATCTGCCTGTCCTTCACAGCATCCGCTTCTTCCTCTTCTTCGCTTGTGTTTGAAGCGAGAGTTGGCTTCCCTAGCAACACACTGTTGTCAGGCGCACCGTAGTAGTGGTTGATTCGCTGCTGTAGTAAGTCGAGATTGGCACTGTCCACTGACACAACGTGAGCATAAAAGAGCGAGGGAGAAATGATGCTGGACACTATCAGTGCAAAGGAGTTGTCTTCGATGGGGATTTCCCTCACATTAAGGTCACCTAAAGTGGGCGGAGCCTGGAAGTTGGCATCCTTCATGCAATTGGATGAAGAGCTTGACAAGTCCATGTGTGCGTCCTCCACAGACGCAGATAGGAGGCTATCCTGGGAACCTGCTCGACCCACATCATTCTCATCCAGTGAAGGAACATTTGGTGGAAGATCCATGGAAAGCTCAGTGCCAGAAGTATTCAGGTCAACAGAGCTCTCCTCCAATAGGTCACCGCTCTGTACCGACCCTTCTTCGGGAACGTCTACCTCCTTGTCATGTTTGACACAGTCCTCTGCGAGTGTGTCAGCCCCTTGGTGTTGATCATTAGCTGGGTCTTGCTCAGTAGAAGCACTTTGAGCCACTTTGTCCGGCAAGAGTGACACTGTAGCAGACGCCATAGGTGGCACCTCCTCTTGGCTAGACCTTTGTTTCTCGGCTGTACTGGCTACACTACCAGGTTGAGCTGAAGAGGTATCTGCTGGGTTGGTGCTCCCACTTTCTCCCTTGCAAGAAGTAGTCTCATTGTGGTCTGTGACATTACACAGAGCCTTGCTTGTAGCTGAATGGTGCAGCGAAGAGGGGGCACTCTCCTCCAGTGATGGAGCTCCTTTCGTAGCCACCTGTTCGTTGACTGACATACACTCCATCACATGCAGAACATCCACGAGATCCTTATTGTGGAGATGGTTAGTGGTAGCCACGTCTAACCCCTCCAGGTGAGCGGGGACCACCTGACACTGCACCAAGTAGCAGAACTGTGTGGCCAGCTCTACAACTTCAATTGTGGCCACCTGCCCCGGGAAATACTCCTGAAACCATGAAATGGCCTTCTTGCTCACTTGAGCTTCTTCAACGTTTGAAAGGCTGCAGTTGATGGCTTGCATGGGAAGGGAGCAGAGGTGCTGAGGGAGGGGGTGGAGTCGATTGAGGGGGAGGAGCTCCTGGTTGCCATAGTCAACGTAGAACACCTTCATTAGAGGGGCACCTGAGTGTGGCAAGGACGGAGAGAGAGGGAAGGAGGGAGGCAGTCAACCCACGAATATCAACAGAACTGACAGGGGTCTGCTGCACACAGAAATACCATGACACTGAGATATAAGAATCTATATACTGTATAGGGATATCACCATGATAACATACTCTGTACAAATATGTCTGCATGTTGCCACAGTAACCATGTATTTCCATGGTAACTATAGCACCACAATAAGCTGCATTCTTCCCAGAATATAGTTTAAGAAGGGTGCACTGGGCTGCTAGTCATGCGAGGAGTGGCTAGTGGACGGTGGAGTGTGGGACAGTACCACTGACAACGCAGTCCCTCTCTTCCCCTCCCTCCCTCCCTTATTGCAGCAATGCCAGCACTCACAATGAGGAGTTGGCTTCCCAATATCCATGACTCTAGCTCTGTACCATTCATCGTCCGCTGTAAACTGGGCACAGCAGTGACTGCCTCTGAGAGGGATGGACGATGGAGTGCTGTAAAGGTCCTTCCGACCTGTCTTGTGCAAGCTGAAGTACTCCCTGTATGTTGCAGAGCAGGAGAGATTGGCACAATAAATCCCCAAAAGCATAAATTCATACTAAAACGCTGCCTGCTGTATATAACATGTTAAAAGTCTTATTCAGCAGCTGTTCCTAGTGCAAAGTACACAATGTAACAGGAAACAACCTAAAGTGGAACAGCTGCTAAATAAGATTTTACATGTTACAGTGGATAAAAAATGTTCCAACTAATTAATATTAATACTTACAATTACTGAAGAATACAGTGTTAAACATACATAAAAGTGTCTCAGAATATGTTTGAGGGCAGTTGAAAATTAGCTTAATACATCACAGCAGAGGGCTTTGCCCTTTGAGGGTGCCTGGTTGTTTCTATTTGCCCTCTACTGCCACTTGTGGGCTACTTCGATCCCAAGACCGTTTATGTGACACAAAAGTCACCGTTCAGTGACACCTTTCCATTCCTGACACCTTTGGAACATTTTGGTACAGCCATTCAAGTGTCCTGCTCATAGAGGTGCCCTTATTTCAAAGGTAGGTTTTGTACATTTCTATATATATATATATGTGTAGCTGGGAAAGTAGGCACTGTCCTGATTAGAGAGATGTCCTTATTTCAGAGGTAGCATTGTACATTTCTCTATGTACGCAGCTGGGACAATAGGCAGTGCCTTTATTAGCGGGGCGTCCTGGGTGTGGGTATAAGGGGTTCCATTTCATTCAAATACCCCTCCTCGCTATGTTGAGTGTCTCAAGTGCACGAATAGGAAAGTGCCAGCTGGACTATAATCATCTGTGAAAGTGCTTTACACACTCACCTCATATCATTAGTCAGTTTCTCCAGGTCATGCGTCAATGGCTGCACCCAGAACTGTTCCAAACTCCACACCTCTGTCACAAGAACCTGCAACTTGGCATGAATTTTAAGTTGTAACGGTCTCAGCTGGGGGGTGGCCATTTTGCTGCCCACATGTGGCTGTTGAGCTGGCAGTGTTGGTGAAGGCACTGACTGAACACTTGAAAACATTGCAGTCCCTCTGCTGCCCTGAGGTTGGGAGGATTGAGGGAGGTGTGATGATGGAGGGTAGGTGGAGGAAGATGTCACATTCTTGTCTTCATGCCTATCCTGGCCTTTTGGGGTCTGTGGAGCAGTTGAAGAAGTCCTACCATCCCCTGCCAATCTTAAATCACTGCTGCTGCTGTGAAGGGAACGGTGTGGGGAGGAAGACACTTCCCGTTTCCTGCTAACCATGTTCACGGATGCCTTTGTTGTAAGAAGTAGTTGAGCAACGGCAGACAGACTGAACTTCAGCTGAAATGATGTGTGCTCGGTCATCAATGTTTCGTCTGTTTCAAGTGCCATTAGCACCTCAAGAAGCACGTCTTCAACATGTTGGTTGATGGAGGAGTATGTGGAGAGGAAGGAAGACTTGTCCACACAGCTCAACAGGCCCTGAGCATCTTGCAGGCACTGCATGAACAATGATAGAGGCACAGCATCGGGATTAAATGGAGTATAGGCACCAAACTACAAGGAGCTATGAGGCACACTGGCTACATGAGTCACACTGGCACACTGGCTACATGAGTCACACTGGCTACATGAGCCACACTGGCTACATGAGCCAAACTGGCTACATGAGCCACACTGTCTGCATGAGCCACACTGGCTACATGAGCCACACTGGCTACATGAACCACACTGGCTACATGAACCACACTGGCTACATGAGTCACACTGGCTACATGAGCCACACTGGCTACATGAGCCACACTGGCTACATGAGCCACACTGTCTGCATGAGCCACACTGGCTACATGAGCCACACTGGCTACATGAACCACACTGGCTACATGAGCCACACTGGCTACATGAGCCACACTGGCTACATGAGCCACACTGGCTACATGAGCCACACTGGCTACATGAGCCACACTGGCTACATGAGCCACACTGGCTACATGAGCCACACTGGCTACATGAGCCACACTGTCTGCATGAGCCACACTGGCTACATGAGCCACACTGGCTACATGAACCACACTGGCTACATGAACCACACTGGCTACATGAACCACACTGGCTACATGAGCCACACTGGCTACATGAGCCACACTGGCTACATGAGCCACACTGGCTACATGAGCCACACTGGCTACATGAGCCACACTGGCTACATGAGCCACACTGGCTACATGAGCCACACTGGCTACATGAGCCACACTGGCTACATGAGCCACACTGGCTACATGAACCACACTGGCTACATGAACCACACTGGCTACATGAACCACACTGGCTACATGAGCCACACTGGCTACATGAGCCACACTGTCTGCATGAGCCACACTGGCTACATGAACCACACTGGCTACATGAACCACACTGGCTACATGAGCCACACTGGCTACATGAGCCACACTGTCTGCATGAGCCACACTGTCTGCATGAGCCACACTGGCTACATGAGGCACACTGGCTACATGAGCCACACTGGCTACATGAGCCACACTGGCTACATGAGCCACACTGGCTACATGAGCCACACTGGCTACATGAGCCACACTGGCTACATGAACCACACTGGCTACATGAGCCACACTGGCTACATGAGCCACACTGGCTACATGAGTGACATTGGCTAGCTACATGGACTACAAGGACCTTTACAACTAGTTAGAGACAACACAGCCTTGTCTACAGTGTAGTACGCGCTTGTACCTCCTACAACCCACACATGTATTAAATCTCTAATTCATTATTATGCCACTAGCGAGCTACTTATATGGACCACTTCAGTACAGTCTGTCTGTAGCGCGAAAGTGGCGCCAAAAAGTATGATATCACAGTACGTCATAACAATATGTCTCCCAGCGCGTCTCTCACCGTGTCCACTCTCTCCTGCAAATCAGAAGCGTCTTTATACTCTCCCATCGACTTATGATAGAATTCATCCATCTCCTTTTCCACTGCTGCTGTCACGTCCTTCCTTTTCGCTTCGAGTGCAGCAGACAAACGATCAAACTCAGCACTTACTTGACTCAAAATTGTTTCCTTCTGACGCATAAAAATGTCCTGCTGCACGCGGCGAGCTGATGCCGAGTTCGAAAGATCATCTTCGCATTGCCGAAGAGTTTGAAGCTTTTCCTGTAACCGCCTCTTCAAAACCGGCATCCCAGCCTTGCAAGCCATTTCCGCGCTGGCGTGCAATTTGCAGCTGTTAATATTAATGTACAACTATAGCTACTTATATAAATTCATTAAAGAAGCCCACAAAGTCACGTGATAATTCGTCACAATTATGCTCTATTGCCATTACGTAATGCGTGTGTGGAACATAACCTTGGTTCTCCAACATGGCAATAACAAAATGGGCGGTGGTGTAAAGGTACCACTTTGCTACATGTGTAGAGTGTGTGTCTGCGTGAGAGTGAAGAGGATAGAGGAGTTGCATGCCATACGAGCCCTCTATAACCAGTAACTCACCCTTCACTGCTCTCATGAAAAATTACGCATTAGAATACAACTACCATGATACATGTTCTGAAGTCATTACACAGCTATTATGTGCCATGCATCCTTCAGCATGCTGATGCACTGTACACCACAACTGGATGCAGTGTTCACCCAATCCCATGTGGTCACGACATTGTGGATTGCATAACCACATAGGTACAGTAAACTATCAAGTTGAACTATCAAGAAAGGACATCACACTAGCAGCTGTACAGGAGTCACGTCTCGCAAAGCAGGGAGACATTCACATCGGACAAGGATATCGTCTATTGTACAGCGGAGGAGAGAAGGCAGGGCAAAAAGGAGTTGGAATTGCGATCTCTTCCGAAGCGTACAAAGCGCTGATTGCCTGGGAGACTATATCGGACCGCCTGATGTCTGCTACGTTCCGCACCCCTTTTGGTAAGCTACATGTTTTGTCTGCATACGCTCCCACCAACAAGCGAACTGCAGTTGCTGAAAAAGACATATTTTACGCAGAGCTTAAGTCGAAGATTGACACCTTACCTAAGCGTGACTGTATCCTGTTACTGGCAGACTTTAATGCACGCGTAGGACCAGAACCCACTAAGAATTTGAAGGGACCGCACTATATGAGAAATGAAACTGAAGCCAATGACAATGGATGTAGAGTTTTGGATCTGATGGATGAGTACCGTCTGGCCTTGCCTGCAAGTTTCTTCAGACATTCCACGGGTTCTCGCTGGACATGGAGACACCCCCAAGGTAGTGTGGCTGCACTAGATCACATACTTATCTCTGAGAAGTGGAAACAGCTAGTCACAGACTGCAAAGTGTTTGGCGGAATGGTCTGCGGATCAGATCATCGACCACTAGTGGCATCATTGCGCCTAAGATTCAGATCGAGAAAACCAACTGAAAAGGTGAAGAGATTTGATGTTTCCAGGTTTGGAGATGAGATGTGTGCACAAGACTTTGACAAGGCTATAGCTGCAAAGTACCACCAATTACCAGCAGAACCAAGAGAGCAAAATTTGGAAGCAGAATGGGGAGAGCTACGTACTGCACTGACATCGGCAGCAGAAGAGCACCTCGGACCTAGACCTAAGGGAATCCAATCAGACTTGCAATCAAGTGAAACAGCAGATGTGGTGGAGTGTAGACGAAAGGCATTCACTGAAGCGAACAGTAGACTGAGCAAGAAGCAGACTGGTGTAGCCCAGCATAACAGCAAAGTCAACCTAGCGTACAAGTCTGATACAGACAGGCTGTGGAGTGAGAGAGCACGTGAGGTGGAGAAGGCAAGTGCAGAGGGAAACACACAACAACAATATGCCTTGATCAGACATCACACACGGAGTGGTGTGGTGGGTCCACCCATCCCAGAGGAGAAGTGGAAAGAACACTACAGCAAACTGTATGATCACCAACCTGAACCATTCATTTTGGAGGGCCCTGTATTTGACACTCCACTTGAAGATCTGACAGAGGAGGAAGTGGACAACGCTTGTACCCGACTGAAGATGAATCGTGCCTGCGGATGTGATGACATACCGGCTGAAGTGTACAGATACTCAGCAATGGCTAGACTCTGGCTCTTTCGTATTATCATGATCATCTGGAGACTCTGTATCTTGCCAATTGATTGGGGCATGTCCATCATCATCCCCATACTGAAACCACACAAGGACCCCTCAGGTCCAACAGGGTACAGGGGCATCAGTCTGTTGGTAACTGCATATAAGATATATGCACGCTGTGTGTACGAGGAAGAACTCCTCGACTTTTGTGGACATTATCAGAGACTTGGAGCTGGAACCAGAGGACCGACTTGTCAGTTTCGATGTCACTAATCTCTTCCCACAGGTACCCATTGATGAAGCCCTCCGGGTGATTGAAGAGCGACTGAAGGCAGACAGCTCCCTGAGTGAACGGACCACCATTCCCATACCCCAACTGATGGAACTCACTGAACTTTGTCTACGAACAACCTACTTCCAGTTTCAGGACACCTTCTTTGAGCAGTCAGACGGAGCAGCAATGGGGTCCCCCCTCTCACCAATTGTAGCCAACCTCTACATGGAGCATCTAGAAGAGATTGCCCTACAGACCGCTCCTTCACCCCCCAGACTCTGGCTTAGATATGTCGACGACACCTTTGTCATCTGGACGCATGGGCAGAATGAATTGGAACGCTTCCATGAACATCTTAACAGTCAACACCCAAACATCCAGTTCACTGTTGAGTTAGAAGAAGAAGGCAGACTAGCATTCCTGGATGTACAAGTGTCCAGACACGACACCCGACTGAGCACAGCTGTCTACCGTAAACCCACCCACACCGATCGCTACATCCCGTTTCACTCCCATCATCACCCGAGAACAGTCACGGGAGTGCTGAGAGGCATGCGGGATAGAGCCCACCGAATATGTGATTCCACATCCAAACAACAAGAACTACAACACCTGCAGGACGTTTTCCAAGCCAACGGCTTCCCCAAATCCTTGGTAAAGAAAACACTATCCCAACACGGTCCCCCTCCTACCACTGAAGTAACCAATGATGACTCCCCCCCGAATGATGATGCGGAGAAGCTGTCCACTGCTACCCACAATGGAACTCTCCCCACTGACAGTCATACACAAGAAGCCTCCTCTACTGACACAGACAATGTAGACCCCCCTGAGGATGATGCACCAAAGAGCCCCTCCACCAACCCCTCCGATGAAGACCCCCCCCCTATGGAAGACGATGCACCGAAGATCATATGTCTACCATATGTTAAGGGCATCAGTGAAAAGATAGAAAGGATATGCACCCCCCTTGGTGTGAAAGCCGCCTTCAGACCAGTGAGAACCATCCGAAAGACCCTAATGAAAGTGAAGACCCCCATTCCAGAAGCAAAGAAGAAGAGTGTGGTGTATGAGGTTCCATGTAAAGAATGTGATGGTGTCTACATAGGTGAAACAAAGAGGACCTTGAAAATCAGACTTGGGGAGCACAAGTCTGCAGTGAAGAGAGGGGACCCCAAGAATGGTATCGCGGTCCACGCTCATGAGACCAAACATGCTATCAATTGGGATGAAGCCAAGGTCAGAAGATGCGTCAATGGGTTTTGGCAAAGGAAGACAACAGAGGCCATCCATATCCAACGCAACAAGAAGACCATGAACTTGGACCGTGGTCTATGCCTGCCATCAATGTGGAACCCCATATTGAACCCACCATGACCATTACAAAAACAGACAGGTCAACATATTCTCATTATATCAACTCTATGACTTATCATCAATACTACTATATTACTATCATTTTATTCTTATGATTAATTATTATTATTATTATTATTATTATTTCTATTATTCACTCATGACCTGTCACCTGTCACCTGACTTTCCCGCCTTTTTGAACACATACTGCTGTATAAAGCCAATCCCTGTACCTGTACACTTCAGTTTTGTAACTGATGAAGACCCTCGTGGTCGAAACGTTTTACTTGAACTTTCCTTTTTAGCTACGTGAATGCTCATCAACGCCTCACAAACCTGCTAGACAACGTAGCATGAGCCTCTACCACATTACATTAGCGAACACTGACTAGTATATATATTATGCGTATGCGTATGTATGTATGACTCAGTGAATTATGATTATGATTATGATAGGTACAGTGAAACCACTGTTCACTCAATCCCATGTGCTACCACATGGGATTGGGTGACATAAACCAGTAGCACAAACCAGCTAGCCCCTTGATCAGTGGCGCTCCTGACAGTGGTACTATCGGCCATATAGAGAGGCTAGCCAACCTCCACTTTATAAAGCTCTAATTTACTTCGAACTCAAATGTAGCAGATAACCAGATGGGTGAGGTCACCGACCTGTAATCCAAATCACTCGGTTTCGAGCGCTCGTGATAACATCTTTTTCACCACTTTATTTGGTTCTCGCTGCATAGTGTGGCGTATAGTAGCTCAGATTGCAGTACTCATATCACGAGACTGACGGATCAATTCTTTCTATGGTGGCACAGTGGGGTGACTACCCAGTGCGCCAACTGTAGCGAGCCAAGGTTCGATTCCCGAGAGAGGCAAGAAGAAACACTTTCTTTGTCATATTCTCAAGGTCATGCCACCGCATACATAGCATGCACCCGTATGGGGGTACTGGTGTACCGGTGGCTTGGTCTTACCTAGGGATGAGAACTGGAAGCTCATGTAATTAAGTGCCCACAAAATCCAGGGCTCCTTAGTGGAATGGCGAATGGTTAGCAGTCAGCCGCTCGCAGTCTGCGCACCGTCCGTATACGACAGACAGACAGACGGCAGTCTGAAGCAATCACTTAACCGTGGGGTAATGATGTGGTGTGAATGGTAATCTGTGTGTGGCATTTGTAAGTGCCAAGTGAGTCTGGCGCACGTGTCTATGATGTAAGCTATCATTCGCTGACCACAGCTATCAGGTGCTAACTAAGTAGCCCCCCCTCAAAATCGCATTGCGCAATAATCATTAGCAAGGCCCACCAGCCATATATAGCGTGCTGGGACGAGACGGTTAGCAGTGGCTTTACGAACCGGGAGAGGAGGTTGTCATTTGTGTCCTTAACCAGTGTCACTATTCGTAGAAAGATACTCATATCGCGAGACTGACGGATCAATTAGACAAGTTGGGCGCTCCACGCAGAGTGAGGCACTATGAGGAAGTGTAAGCTAGCTTTTCTTTCAGTATTGATCATTTCAGCGACCCTTATGTTGGTCCTTCTGTGGACACCAACTCCCTTCCACGCGACGCACATCGAGCCCAACCCAATCGGGAGCAGGGCGCTCTGCAAAAAACAGCCTACGAATTGGATTTGGCCAACTGAGAAGAAATGCAGTTCCTGCGCCGCTAAGTCCAGCAGGTGGGCGACGTATCTTCCTAAGAACGTGGTGGACGGTGTACAGTACCTTCTTCTCTTCACTGGTCACGGAAGAAGCGGCGGCAGTATTGTTGGTTCGCTGATTGACGCCCATCCAAATGCCGTTGTAGCGAACCAGTATATGCTCTTCACCCAGTTTGTCCAGAATCCTGCTTACCACGACTCCAAGGAGAAGGTGTTCGGGAAGATAGTATATTTCACACAGCGCCAGAGCCAAGAAGATGAGAAGAATGATGATCGAAAAGGATATACCCTCTCTGTGGGCAATGGTACACATGTGGATGAGTCAACACGTCTTGTAGTCATTGGTGACAAAGGGGCAGGTGCATTTGCAGGGCGATATGTGACTGATCCGGAAAGGTTCGCCAATGTGTTTGCCAAGTTGAAGGAAGTTGTACAGGTTCCAGTGAAGGTCATACAGGTGAGCAGTGAACCCAGCAGTAGCTAATTAATGACCCAAAATTTGTCCCTAGTATCCCTAGTATGGAGATGTCGCTCTTGTGTTGTTGATTTAGGCATGTGCCCGATAGAAATTGCTTGCACAAGTGCATGTCCTGAGGTCATCTCATGAGCTGAGATCTGGTCTACCGTTATCATCAGAAGTTGTCATGTATCACCTCAAGCCTTATAGTGATTTCTGTGTACACTGCGTCTTGGACTTTGTTACAATCAGCCATCAGTGCTTTGCGTCGTAAACATCTGACTTACTTCTGCCATTTTTATGACGTCATTCGTACAGTATGGCCCAAACCTGCGCACGATCCCTTCAGTGATACACGCCCTTCATGCTTAACACTCACTGTCATGCCAATCTGTGTGAACACGATTCAGTCTGTCTTGCTACCCCCTTCTACCTGTCAAACAGACTAATCAGTAAAAACAGAGAGCACGTAGCTAGTATAATGACTGAATGCACTTTTCCTGCTTAAGTTTTGTTTCACTTCTCAATCTGTTTTACCCTGTATTACTTTTAGCAAGGCTGCTTGCATTTTAATGTATGCCCTATGGTAATCACATAATATACATGTGCAATAGTTTGGCCTATTATTGTCATACATAATTATGTTGACCATCCCTCAATGCTGTGTACTGCAGGTGGTGCGTAATCCATTTGACAACATTGCCACTGAAGTTATTTACAGAGCTGGACATGCTAGCTTGCGTGTGGCATTGGTGAATGGATCCAGGCCACCTCTGACTCAAAAAGAAATTGGCGATCGTCTTGAATGTGCTATTCACAAGTACTTTTCTCAAGTATTTGCGATAGTAAAAATGGAGACTGCTCTAGATCTGGACTTGATGCGGTTCCACTTGGTGGACCTAGTGACTAAACCTCGGCAATATCTTCAAGAGATATGTGACTTCCTTCATCTAGACTGCACAGAAGACTACCTGAGAACGTGTGAGGAGTCCATATTCAGTGAACTCTCTCAAACACGAGGCTTGATAGAGTGGCATCCAGACCAGTTGGCATTAGTGCAGGAGTTGATTGATGTGGTGCCATGGCTCAGGAGGTACTCATTCACACAGGACTGATGCTTAAATTTCAAA
This sequence comes from Ianthella basta, assembly GCA_964019415.1. Classification (NCBI taxonomy): domain Eukaryota; kingdom Metazoa; phylum Porifera; class Demospongiae; order Verongiida; family Ianthellidae; genus Ianthella; species Ianthella basta. Next base: position 1,015,174 of record OZ025876.1, read on the forward strand.
TTGTCCCATTTGAATTTTTTCATTGTGTTATTTGTACCATGCAGTAGTCACTTGTATTCAAAAATTATTATATTGAAACCTTTTGGAACAACTACAAGTTTAAATGTAGTGATGTCACTGTTCATTCATACAGTAAGCACGTTCACAGCTTACCTCATAGCTAGCTAGTGGCAATGGTTCAGAATCAAAGAGTTGTCTAAGCATTTTAAGAAAAAGCATGAGAACATATGCAGTGGCAAAATAATTGATGGAACGATGCTCCTGAAAACAATTCACCAGTCCTTGTATCTGCCAACATCTGAACGAGCGAAGATTGTAATGTGAGCACTGTGATATCGAAAATGTGTTACAGTAGGGACTGGTGAAAAGTGTCTAAACTGCATTTGTTACATTAGTGCATAGATGCAGTGCAGCTGTACACATATGACATTGTATATAGTGCATCCATGCTCTTTCGATGTAGCACCTTAGTCTTGCACGCCAGCTCCTATTTCTCCAATTGCACACTCGGCGGGAAGGGCTGGCGTGCGAGATTAGTAACACCCATGCATGCATATGGGAGCAGTGTACCTTATGTATGGTTGTTGCACCAATTGTGGGATGGTATAAGCACCACCTGCCACTACCCATATTGCATATATTCCCCTGCATGTTACATGCACTCCAGACCCAGGAGCAGGGGCAGGCTAGCTCATAAATGACAACCCAAAGCATCAAAATCAAGGGGATCATGCAGCTAACGGTGGTCCCTATACAGTAGCAGCTATTACAATTATAATAGGTAGGCGGAGGAAGCTGACAAAGTTTGGGGGGGGGGGGCTGTACTGCATGATTTAATTATGATCAGCTAGTATGTTTGCTGCGTATTATGTTAGGTTTCTAAAACATTAGGAGGCTTCAGCCCCTCAGTCCTATAGGTTTCTCTGCCTATGTAATACTTATCCTTGATTAACAAGCATAATAATTATTATGGTGCAGTAAGTACTGTATTATATTATGTAAGTAGATAGTATGCCTCCCAATACTCCCAATATATTGTATTGCTGCATACACAATGTAATACAGTGCAAGGTGAGTTGGTGCTATATAAATTAATTAGTGACAGCACAGTAGAGTGCTTTTCCATCTGAGAGCATGCTGTACTGTGATGGTAAATAGGATGATGACAGCTGATCACGATGATGGCTGGTCTAGCAAGAGAGATTTAAGCTCTTTCAAGAGCTGCAGTATTCTCCGTTTCAGTGGAATATGGTCTCCAATGATACTCTGACACACAGACAGTCTCAAATAGTACCTGGGGAAGGTGTAAGTATCGTTGATGTGTGTGTGCGTGCGTGTGTGTGTGTGTGTGTGTGTGTGTGTGTGTGTGTGTGTGTGTGTGTGTGTGTGTGTGTGTGTGTGTGTTGTGTGTGTGTGTGTGTGTGTATGTGGAGTGTGTGGAGTGTGTTGTGTGTGTACGTGTTGTGTGCATGCGTGCGTGCGTGTGTGTATTGTGGGAGTGTGAAGTGTTTGTGTACGTGTCTGTTTGTGTGTGTGTCTTTCGTCTCTGACCTAATTTCTTCCTTGAAGCTCTCTCTACATCTCTTCAACATATCTGCATTATTGGAGCAGGAAAACAGGAGCAGGTGAACTATATGGTAGACTGTGATCACTTCTTCTGGAGCTAGCTCCTTGGATCTCAGCAACAAGGAACATCTTGCCATGAGTCGGGTGAAGTACCCTGCCTGCAGGAGAACAGGAGGGATACAGACCAGCACGTGGACTGATGGGCACTGTAGACAACAGGGCACAAAATACAGCCTAGGCTCTTTCAGTGAAGCGGGATACCCTGAACTCAGGACAGTGCCTACTGTCCCAGCTACATAGAGATGTGTACAAACTACCTCTGAAATAAGGACACCTCTCTAATGAGGACAGTGCCTGCTGTCCCAGCTATATAGAGATGTGTACAAAACTACCTCTGAAATAAGGACACCCCTCTAATGAGGACAGTGCCTGCTGCCTCAGCTACATGGAGATGTGCGCAAAACTACCTCTGAAATAAGGACACCTCTCTAATGAGGACAGTGCCTACTGTCCCAGCTACATAGAGATGTGTACAAACTACCTCTGAAATAAGGACACCTCTCTAATGAGGACAGTGCCTACTGTCCCAGCTACATAGAGATGTGTACAAGACTACCTCTGAAATAAGGACACCTCTCTAATGAGGACAGTTGGTTCTGATTATCACACATACAGCATTGGCCAGTAGTGGAAGTAATTAACAGAAAGCTTAATTAAAGAGGACCTAGATTAAATTGATTAATTAAATAATATTACACAATCACACTTCTTCCTATACATATGTCTGACAATGTACATTGCATGTACAATGATAGCTATGGTATTAAGAATACACTCACCGAGTTACTGTGCAGTGTTAGCGCCTCTGCAAACCACGTGGGTGTGAGCCGGTGTGTCCCCTCCTCCCTCCATTGCTGCTGGGACACAAGAGCCAGCTTGGAAAGGAGGCAAGCTGATGCGTCAGTCGCTTCCCAGCACAGCTTCTGAATCTACCAGGAGTGGGCATGTAGTGCATGTGAAGACCACTAGTTGTATAGTAGGCACAATATTATACTCATGTGGAACTTGTCATAAGATCCATTATGTAATCTGTAGTGCCCAAAATTTGGTGGTGCACCAAAGAGATACCCCCAGTCATATGTACATATGTAGGTATTGTAAAACGCATAATTTAATTGAATTGCAGGCAATTATCTTTCAAAAGGTATTGGGTATCATCAATTTAGATGTTTGTAGCTAATGATAAGAAAAATGGCCTACTGAAGTACACAAGGCCTGGTCTGGTGTGGGGAACTTCCCATACAGTGGGACCTGTCTAAGATGGTCACTGTGTAATGCAGCTACCTCTCTAAAACAGCCAGCCTCCCTGGTCCCAAATAGCACGAAACATTACAGCCTACCTCTGTAATGCGGCCACCTCTCTATAAAGGTCAATAGTAACAGGCCCACAGGCGGCTGTTTAGACAGACTTCACTGAACTTCTCACTAGAACAGTGCCACACATGCCTATCTCCCATGCTACCATGCATGACACACTAACCTCATCCTTCTGTGAAGCTGACAGCGGTCGCTTCTCTAGATTGTCTGTAAGAGGAGCCATGAGAGCGGACTGCAGGGACAGCATTAACTGGCCCCTAGTGGGAGGGAGAGAGAGGGAGGGAAGGGGGAGGGGGGGAGAGAAGGGGGGAAGGGAAGGGGGAGGGGGAGGGAAGGGGGGAGGGGGGAGGGGGAGGGAAGGGGGAGGGAGGAGGGAAGGGGGAGCAAGCAGTGGACCATGGCCATGTGTATTGGTCAAAGGTGCATTAGTTGTAAGAGGTATTACGTAAGTGACTCCTCCGCTGTTTGCTACTATGACAGTAAACTAGTCTAATCATTGCTGGCTGTTTTCTGACCATGATTTCAATTTGAAACACACACACACACACACACACACACACACACACACACACACACACACACACACACACACACACACGTACACATGTACACACACACACACACGTACACATGTACACACACACATACACACACACGCATGCACACATGCACACACATACACACACGTACACACACACGTACACACACACACACACACACACACACACACACACACACACACACACACACACACACACACACACACACACACACACACACAAAGGCACGTCTCTTGTTTATAATCTTCAAAGTCCCATCATTAGTGGTTCAAATTACCTTTACAATCTCTATCTCCTGAGAGCATACAGCTCAGCCGCTCTCACTACAATCCATGGCAGAATGTACGTATGTATGTGCACGCACAAAGGCCTACTAACAGTACACACACATACTTGACAGTGTGGAGTCTACATGCTCAAATGTACTGTCACTTGTTCAATATGTTGAATCTACCCATTCAAATTGTAACATCACTTGTTCAAAATGTTGAATCTACCCACTCAAATTGTAACGTCACTTGTTCAAATGTCGCATCTACCCATTCAACTTGTGAAGAATACAAAATTAATGTGGAGCCCACCCACAACTATACGTATGTACGTACCTCTCGCTTGCGAGCAGTTTCTGCCTCTCGACATCGTACACCCCACCCCTTGACATGTGGTACACCACGTTCATAGCCAGTATAGACAGTCTGTCAGAAGTGGAACAAAACTGCTTTTATACATAAACACAGTAGTAGAAACTCATGCAACCTACTCCAGTTAATCTGCTCTGTACACAGACCACTACCATCATATATTCTGCATTTATACATAAACACAGTAGTAGGAACTTATGTAACCAACTCCAGTTGATCTGCTCTGTGAATGAGCCTCTGTCCTTTGGTTGCCATGGCTACTGCAGGAGGGAGATGGTCCTGAAGAATCCTGCAGCACACATTGAACATGGTACTGTCCTGAGCAGAGATGGAAAGAAGTCAGTGAAAGGATAGTTCCACAGCCTCAGGAAGTTATGAGTCAATGCTACCATCACTACGGGCATTTGCTCTGAACTTGGTGTTGGTACTGCGCATTTTTCTCCATCCGCTCCCCTCCCTCCCTCCATCTCTTCCCTAGCACCCTTCCTCTCTTTCCCTTCCCTCCCTCCCTCCCCTCCCTCCCTCTTTCTCTTCCCCTCCCCTCCTCTCCTTCCAACTTCTCCCCTCTCCTCCCTCCTCCTCCCTTACCCTCCCTCCTTCGTCCCCCTCCCCTCCTTCCTTCTCCTCCCGTCCCCTCCCTCCTCCTCCCCTCCCCTCCCTCCCCCTCCCCTCCCTCCTTCTCCTCCCTTCCCCTCCCTCCCCCTCCTCTCCCTCATTAGTCCTATACCATAATTACATACCTCCCAGAAGAACTGACGAATCTCCTCAAACTTCTGACAAGCCGTTGCCAGCTCCTGAAGCAACTCCGCCCTCTCCTCCAGACACTCACCAGAACCAAGCACTTCAAACTGTAACTTCTGGTAGTTGGTACGCAACTTCTCCCTGCAAGCAAGCAAGACATGAAGAACTTGGCACACAAACAGACGCATTACACTAGTTTAACAATCCTCAAACAAGAAGAAGCTGTAGCATGTCAATGCAATCCTCACTGAGGCCGCATCTCCTGTGATGGCAGAACAGCAGTGTCTCCCAAGTGCCAAGTCAAAGACTATGTACCAAAGAGGGAGTAACACAACACAACACAACAGAGAAGTAGTACACCAGTTACAACACTTGAACAAGTACACAGGTCACAATTGACACTTATTGAGGACCCACCCAACAGCCAGCAACCATGCTAAAGATGACAATGTAGAGGCTGGCTCATATAGCTGGAATAGGCATATGCATGCAATAGGATAGTCTCCTGTGTCAGCCCTTGCTATTGCACACTCACATGTACAATTGCACTATAATACGCAGGCGGAGAAACAGGGGATGGTAGCAAGAACGCAAGCGCGGCAAAATGTTGGCAGATGTAGGGATGATGAAAACGTATTCAAAGTCAGCGCATGCTAATGACCTGGGTTTTGCATGAACCGGCCCTCCTTGTTGCATGGACCAACTGGCCCCCTCTTTGCATGGACCGGCCCTCTACCTTGTTCCTACGGCTTTTCAGCCAGGTGGTTTTGCCATACCTTGCAGGTACACACTGCACCATCCCTACATCTGCCCTTGTTTTTGGAGGAAACATTTTTACACACCCTTATGTTTAGCATGGTATACCACAATTCAATGGACTATCAGCACATGACTGACCAGCATGTTATACATGTAATGCAGTGCATACCATACAGGATATCAGGAAAGCTATGTGTGAAGTGCACAATGTGTTGTGGCAATTGAAGACAAATTGTGAATGAGTATTACAGAGCTAGTCTTGTTCAGAGGCTGCCTGCATTAATTAGTGTGTGGGCGGCAAAGAGTCCTTTCTGCCCACTCATGAATTAACGGGAATGGCCTGGGAGTGAGGTAATACAGGGATCTGAGCAATGTCATGAACAGAGTCACGGCCATGAGACAAACACCCACTAACCAGCAGTTTCTCTTCACAAGAAAGCAAGAGATGTTGGTAGAAGTTGGACCTCCTGTTCAAGATGTAGAAGTCTGCCGTGATCTTCCTCATACAGGTTGGAGAACCCTCAGTGATTGACGAGGCTTGGCTGCGAAGTGAATCGATTGACCACAAGCTTCTTGGTGCCTTCTGTAAGCTGCCCAGACTTGGAGTATCTCCACCAGCAGCCTTGTCAAAGTCCATCGAATGTGATCTTCTTGGATTGGTGTCCTCATGGAGGATATCAACAGGGAGAGAAGATGCACTCCTCCAGCTACTCACGGATGACTCATTCAAGGACCTCCTACCAGTAGGCAGCTGACTATTGTGCCCCAGTGCAACTTGGTGCCGGCTGTTGCCATGTGTGCTACCACTTGGTGATGAATCTCCATGCATAGCAACTGATGGCCCATGCATAGCAACTGATGGCCCATGCATAGCAACTGATGGTCCACGCATAGCAACTGATGGCTCATGCATAGCAACAGATGGATCATACATAGCAACAGATGGATCATCTCTGCTGATGGCGGCCTGCAAAGAGGTCATGTTGTTGTGGCACAGGGGAGACGAAGCCTTCTGTTTCCTTCTCCTTGCCATGTTTGGCTCCGAAGGATATGGTGAAGGCGATTTGTTAACAAACAGATGAGGTTCAGAAGTAGAAGAAAACGTGGAAGACTGTGAAGGGTGAGGAGTGGCTGAGCTCTCAGTCAAAGATCCCGTCTTGCTGTCACTGCTATCAGGCGACACAGCACTGACCAGTAGCTCCTGTGCTGACGCTTGTTCAAAGCGAGACCGTTCCCCTTTCCACCTAGATGGGACTAACGTGGGGCTGTCCCCAAGGGGACTTTGCTGGCTTCCACTCAACTCCTCTAGGTCCCCGCTACTGCTGAGACTATCGGTGGAAGAGGCTATCTGTTTTTCATGTACTCCGAACAGCTTCCTCAAAAACGCAGGAGATTTCCCAAGCACAGAACTGGGTGACTTGCCCTCTGCAACTCGACTCTGATACACGACCTGAACATGGGCAGTCTCTTCCGCATCTTTCTTGCTGAGGAAACAAGGGAGGTCATCGATCTGTGTGTGAAGGCAGAAAAGGAATGCTAAATGCACGATGAAAGCCAGCTTGTGCGCACAAGTCAAAAAGTACCAAGCTATCATGACTGAGGTACCTAGCCACTCAGGCCTGGAATGTTATGTGATTAAACTGAAAAGGCTGTCTGCATAATAGTATGTATACAATAAACTTTAGTGCAACATAGACCTTCACAGCATTAAAATACAGCACAAGATAATTATACCTGGTCACATGCATTTGAGTGGTTGTCACGGGAACACAACCAGCTAACACAATATGACATGCACCATTAGCTACCTGCATGTAATAAAGTGAAGCAATCAAATTAAAGAGTTCCAGGTGTAACTAGCTTCAGCTAACCAAATCACATTTTGCTGTGTTACTGCAGAGAGTCGAACTGACTAACCCGCTATTTTCACACAGACACTGCTTACGTCTCTACCTCACCACCAACCTTTCTAACTTGAAGGATATCCTCTAGCTTGCACAGGGTTTTTGGTTCAGTCTTCAAGCCGCTGTCAACCAAGTAAAGACGATTACTCGTGAAGAAAACGTGCTTTTGGACTCTCCTTTCTTCTTCCGTATCGACCATGCATGGCTCACAACTCTTAAGGCAGAGGCAACGGTATTCCCGCTCTGCCAATGTCTTCTTTAGGAGCGAAAGCAGTCTGACATTGATACGGCCTCTCTTTTCGAGCGCCATTTGCAATAATAATTATTGTGACGTCACACAGCATTCGAGATATATTTAACGAGTCGGGCGTTCCAGCACCGAATCCATGCTTCCAGCCACGGAATATGATAGTGCGACGGTGTAGGATAGTTCTCATCGCTGTTTTCACAGTTTCAACGACCCTTATGTTGGCGCTTCTGTGGGCGCCAACCCTCTTACACGCGTACGTAGTGCCATCGTTTAAGGAGCCCTACCCAATCGGGAGCAGGGAGTTCTGCCTCAACGATTACCCCAAGAATTGGATTTGGCCGACTGAGAAGAAATGTGTCTCCTGTGGTGCTAAGTCCAGCAAGTGGGCGACGTATCTTCCTAAGAACGTGATGGACGGTGTACAGTACCTTCTTCTCTTCACTGGTCACGGAAGAAGCGGCGGCAGTATTGTCGGTTCGCTGATTGACGCCCATCCAAATGCCGTTGTAGCGAACCAGTATATGCTCTTCACCCAGTTTGTCCAGAATCCTGTTTACCATGACTCCAAGGAGAAGGTGTTCGGGAAGATAGTATATTTCACACAGCGCCAGCAGGCTAGGAAGAGCAGTGATCGAAAAGGGTATACCCTCTCTGTGGGCAATGGTACACATGTAGACGAGTCAACACGTCTTGTAGTCATTGGTGACAAAGGGGCAGGTGCATTTGCGGGGCGATATGTGACTGATCCAGAAAGGTTCGCCAATGTGTTCTCCAAGTTGAAGGAAGTTGTACAGGTTCCAGTGAAGGTCATACAGGTGAGCAGTGAACCCAGCGGTAGATAGACACATGTTTAAACATCATTCTCATGCCATATGGATGATTTCTGTCTGCCACTATAGTCCGTCGGAAGCTATATTGCTTCTTGTTATACAGCTATGTCCCTCACTGCATGCTGTGTACTGCAGGTGGTGCGTAATCCATTTGACAACATTGCCACTGAAGTTATTTACAGAATGGGAAAAGCTGACTTGCGTGTGGAATTGGTGGATGGTTCCCGACCACCTCTTACCCTAGATGAAATTGGCGATCGTCTTGAGTGTGCTATTCACAAGTACTTTTCCCAAGTTTTTGCAATAATGAAGATGGAGACTGCTCTAGATCTGGACTTGATGCGACTCCACTTGGTGGACCTAGTGACTAAACCTCGGCAATATCTTCAAGAGTTATGTGACTTCCTTCATCTAGACTGCACAGAAGACTACCTGAGAACGTGTGAGGAGTCCATATTCAGTGAACTCTCTCAAACACGAGGCTTGATAGAGTGGCGTCCAGACCAGTTGGCATTAGTGCAGGAGTTGATTGATGAGGTGCCTTGGCTGAACAGGTACACATTCACACAGGATTGATGCCTTTATTAATTATTATGCATCAATTTTTACATCTGCATATGTTTTTTATAATACTATTATGTCACATACATTTATGCAAGTTCAAGGAATAATAGCATGTGATCATAATTATATAGTTAAAATTATCAAGAACATACGTATTGAGATGTATGTGTATATAGTATTGTGAATAGCTGTAGGGTACCTAGTATGGTGATTTCGTGATTTCTAGTCCCGATTGACATTGCGCACTGCACTAAGTCACGTGAGCAAAGTATTGGAATGATACGCTCGCACTTGCCTTGATCTACATGCATTCCAATGCTTTATGATCGAGTGCAATGTGCAAATGTCAATCTGAACTAGAATTCGTGAAACCACTATATAAAGACTAAATTGTATCCCACAGCCGTGTAGCTGTGGAAAGAGTTTGTGTGAGAGGTGATGTATTAGTGCTCAGCATTACACGGAAAATACTACATATAGTTGCCATAAATTACAAAGATTATGACACTGGTCAAAATATTTTAAGATGGCTGCTGATCCGTTAAACTGTGAAAGTTTAACCCCTCAAAGTTAAAGTGTACACAGTATAGTACGACATAACGTGGCATTGAAGTTGAATAAAAATCCCTCACCCTGTATACTCATGCTCTTTCCCATGTGTTATATACTTCCTGAGCATGGCACCCTGCATAGTCCCTTGGCTAACATGAAGTCATAGTATGAAGATACACAGCCTATAGCATGTATAGTTGGGAGCTTAGTTACTATGGCATGCAATGTCCATATTCGTGCACATACCTCCATGACAACCACCATTCAGCATTCCTCCCATACATACCTTATACCTAGGTGTGTCACTGCATGGTAACAATTATACTACAGCAGTAGCTAATTATAACACTCTCCAGTCACTTCACACTTTCCTTGGTGAATTTATACCCAAACACACTGTAATGTTTTGTATTGTAGGGCTACCTTCTCTTGCTCGAGCTTGCAGGTATCCACACATATTACACATCATTGGAAAGTGCTGCTGAAGCTGAACCTAAAATAGATTCTACCTCTCTTATAGCCCTACGTCTTTGAGGCGGTAGGCGGTGGAGAAGAGGGGAGCTTCTTCACATACAAGCAAACATAGCAGGAAGCACAGGGAAGGTGTGGAAAGCTGGTCACCCCTTCTGCAGGGATGACTCGTAAAAACTGCCAACTTACCCCATTCCTGGTCACTTGCAGCCATCGTGCAACATACATGTAATGTGTACTGTATTGTGCATGTGTGTATGTATGTGCTGCATCACAGGCAGCGCGCATGTGTGCCTGATTCATAATTGAACACTAAAAAGAAGAAAATCGTGCAACATAATTATACTGCGTATAATTAGAGATTCATACGTGGTGACGTCATAAATGGGTCGCCCAATCAGAATCGTGGCCAATCTCCTCTGATCTGAAGTAATAAGGACTGGGGCTTTTCTCGAGAAGAGTATGAGACCGCGCGGGCTAGCTCTCGCTGTTCTTACGATCACAACCACCGTTACGATAGTTTACCTGTGGCCAAACCCCTCCCACCGGACGTATACCGAGCCATCCCCAGTCGGAACCAGGGCGCTCTGCAAAAAACAGCCTATCGATTGGATCTGGCCAGCTGAGAAGAAATGTGTCTCCTGTGCCGCTAAGTCCAGCAAGTGGGCGACGTATCTTCCTAAGAACGTGATGGACGGTGTACAGTACCTTCTTCTCTTCACTGGTCATGGAAGAAGCGGCGGCAGTATTGTTGGTTCGCTAATTGACGCCCATCCAAATGCCGTTGTAGCGAACCAGTATATGCTCTTCACCCAGTTTGTCCAGAATCCTGTTTACCACGACTCCAAGGAGAAGGTGTTCGGGAAGTTAGTAAATCACGCGCAGCACCAGCAGGCTAAGAAGAGCAGTAATCGAAAAGGATATACCCTCTCTGTGGGCAAGGATACGCAGGTGGACGAGTCAACACGTCTCGTGGTCATCGGTGACAAAGGGGCAAGCGCATTTGCAGGGCGATATGTGACTGATCCGGAAAGGTTCGCCGATGTGTTCTCCAAGTTGAAGGAAGTTGTGCAGGTTCCAGTGAAGGTCATACAGGTGAGCAGTAATAGTTGTAATAATAAAGTTATGGTCATGTTGAACTATCACCACATGTTGCAATTGTATTATAATGGAGCAGTTAGTGCATCTAAGGTGAACAGAGGGTTGTGTAATATATTTTGCCTGTTAGAACTTGCTTTCCACCTGCAGTGGTAACCTCACGCATCCAAGGCTGTTTAACTATATTATAGGATCACCCAGTATGTTGCTATAGCTATATAATACTTGCACTGGGTAACATGCATGGTTTTACAACTTAATAACACCAATATCATCACTACTAGGTTATAATACATTTTGTGCAAACATACAAATGCAATGTACAACAGGTCCAGGAGAACGCTGTTGGAATGTTTTGTGTTGGCTGCAGCTAAAGATAGCATGGCTTCTCCCAGCTAGGGTTCTCTCTTGTATGAGAACAGACTCTTATGCAGTGAAATGTCAGGAAGATGAGAGCTGCTTGGATAATTCTGCCATTTTTAGCAATTTTTATGCATGGAAATATCATGTGCTGAATAAGTGGTCTGCACTTGTATTGGTTGACATTTGACATCAGTTGATGTAGTAGCAATTCTGTAATCTGATTAGTTTGCACTGTGTACTGTAACCTTCACAACTTGATGTATGCCAATGTGACATGCCTATTTCCCTGTGTAGATTGGCCCTCATGTGTGGGGATGTATATATGTTATATAGAACGTTGAGTATTGGTGACCATGCTTCTAGTTATACAAGGATTTTTTATGAACTTAATTGCAAGCAGAAATTGAAATCCATAGGTCATGTGATGGTCACATGGACCAATCACTAAGCTGAGTTTAGTAACTCTATGTATGCTTAGCAATTGGCCATGGACTATAGCAGGGTGGTCAGACAGAAACCAATCTAAATCTGGTTCCACTTGAATCGGTTTGGCTAACTCAACTGTGAAAGTCTGCTATTCACACCCAAACTGGCAGCAAAGGCTTGTCTTGTCACGCCATTGTGTCAATTGCACAAGAGACAAACCAGTTTTGAACATTTCAACTCACATGCATTACAAGGTGAGTTGGGTCTAAATTGATGCCAGCAGTGTGAAGACCCTGTAGGCCACGTGGCTTACAAATCTCAGTTCATGTGTAAATATGGAGTTGAGTATGCCAACAATGCAATGAAACTTGTACAGTGGAACGTGTCTAAGATGGTCACTGTGTTAGGCAGCCACCTCTCTAAAACAGCCAGCTTCCCTGCACACAAATAGCACTAAAATTACAGCCTACCTCTGTAGAGCAGCCATGCACCTCTCTATAAAGGCCATGCAGTTAGAATGTGGGGTGCTGGTGGTATGGAGCTGAAGCACACGATTCAAGATCCAGGATTATGGGATGTTTCCGGTTCAAGCTCAAGCCCAGACCATGGCTGGCAGAGAAGTTTTCAGTGGCAGCACCCCCTGACAACAAACAGCCCCACTGAACAAATAACAACTGATTTACTGTATACGTGTCTGTGTTGTTTGTACTATGTATGTGTTGTGGGTGCCTGGAAGAGTAGCCTTCTGGCTAGAGGTTCCTCACATTAAATAAGATCAATTATAAAACCAACCCAAAGGAGGCTGTGTTAGACTGGTTTCACTGTACAAGTGATGGAGATTCAATTTCAGGCAGTGTAACTGCTATCTCTTGATGCAACTGGAAACTATATAGTTTTGTTGGGTAGCTGTTATATTTTATTCCCTATACATATTCGCACGGTACCAATCTTTGTTTTACAGGTGGTGCGTAATCCATTTGACAACATTGCCACAGATGTCATTTACAAAACAGGAAGCGCTGACTTGCGTGTGGAATTGGTGATGGGAAACAGATCTCATCTTACTCAACATCAAATTGGTGGTCATCTTGAATGTTCTATCCATCAGTACTTTTCTCAAGTATTTGCAATAGTAAAAATGGAGACTGCTCTAGATCTGGACTTGATGCGGCTCCACTTGGTGGACCTAGTGACTAAACCTCAGCAATATCTTCAAGAGATATGTGACTTCCTTCATCTAGACTGCACAGAAGACTACCTGAGAACGTGTGAGGAGTCCATATTCAGTGAACTCTCTCAAACACAAGGCTTGATAGAGTGGCGTCCAGACCAGTTGGCATTAGTGCAGGAGTTGATTGATGAGGTGCCATGGCTCAGGAGGTACACATTCACTCAAAATTGATGATTAGTTAATTATAATTTTGTGTAAAATTTATACCGTGTATAGTAACATTTATCTTTGCGACTGAGTAATAATAATGTCATGAAACTGTTACCCAGAATAACAAGTAGAGATATAGGGATAACTGTGCATGTCTCCTGTCAAACACATGCATGTCCCCCAGATGTATATCTGCATGTGTATACATAGGCGGAAGGAATTCAGAGACAAGGAGGGCTGCACGGTGCACTGCTCAGCATAACATGGCAGAAGACAACAATGAAGTTAAAGTACATGAATAGTGGGAAATACTGAAAAGAATATATATAGTGCATTTCATGTGCATCCTTTTGAACTCACAGCAATTGTTAGGACATTAGTTCATCGATCATCTATCTACACGTCACTGGGTAGCTGCTGAAATGCACACAGAGTGGATGTAGTGGTAGCGGACATGGGCTCAGTATCATCACTTTCGCAGTGGAAGTTCTTGTCACTTATTGCTACATCTGATAGGCATGGTCCACCCATGTCCTGTGAGTCCTGGAGGATACACATGTGAGGTGATAGGCTTCTGATTGCCTCCTCCTGAGACACAAGCATTCGCTCGTGGCACTTTCGGAATGCTATGCAATGCAGATGACGTCGTTTCTCGTATTTCCACTTGCTAAATCCCAAACTCTCCAAAGCCAACTGCCAGCTTTTGATGAATGTCATATTCTTGTTTTGGTGTGAACTATCAGGTGTGATAATGACCAGGATTCCATGGATTTGCAGTAAGTGGAATGCATTGATGCAGCACCTCAAACGCTGCAAAGGAGCAGGAAAGTAAGACAACAGCAGAGAGAACACAACAACAGCAAAAGATGCTCTGCGAAACACTGCCGCTGGCGCCTTCTGTGGAGAGGGTTTGTTACCATCACAGGGATGGTCTTCCATTAATGTCAGATTAAGAAAATCAGCCTTGATTACGGTCTGAATTGGAGAAAAGAAAGTGGATGTGTTAGAAACAGTTTCATTTCCTCATGCACGCTCAGACACACCTTGCAAGCAGGCGCTATGTCCACAGCAGTAACAGTGAACAGATCTGAGTAGTCAGCAAAGGGATTATAGCAGCTTCCAACATCTAGTAAGGGCCAAGGTCTAGGGAAAGTTGACAGGACAAACTGGTGAGGGTCTTGAGGAATCACTGAGGGATGGGCCACGGTTTCTTTTCCAAACTCAAGTCTCCGCAAGTCTTTTTGCAATAGTTTCGCAAGCCTTCCCTCTAGATAGTACTCTTTACATGCTGCAATGCACCAAGCAATGCGATCATCTCCACCATCATCTGTCAACTCCTGTCTGGGTGACCATACGCTTGTGGCCAGCATGTGCATTGAATGTGAGTACCTCTGAAGTAGATCATCCTTCCTCACATGCTCTGACCAGATCTCATCACATGACTTCTTCCCTGCACATGCACACACACACACACACACAATGCAACAATGCATACATGTACATGACACACACACACACACACACACACACACACACACACACACACACACACACACACACACACACAACTAGCAACACTCACAAACATTTCGCTGGCAGCTATTCATCACACCCAACTCTCACCTTGCTTGTACTCCTGGCGTAGCTCTGCGTGGACGGATTTGATAAGATCTGCCAAAGCAGTATGTCCTCCTTCCGCCATGTAAAAAAATGGCAGCCGCATTCGGGAAATTCTGAGAGGGAACTCCCCACCACGGGAAATGGCTGACGTGGGACTTTGTTAAGCCTTAGTAATAACCTGCGTGTTGGCGTGAGTAGGAATGGAAGACAGCTCTAAGAACGATCCTGTGTCGACATTAAGACAGAAACAGGTAATGGGCTCTGATTCCAATGGGAGAAGGCTCGAATTCGCCCATCACAATGGCGGCAGTGACGTGGCATCCTGTCTTGTTGGCGAGCGTACTACGCGCAGACTGAGTGGGTCACAAAGTGAAGAAGAAGGCGAAAGTGAACTGTCTTCGTGCGAGGATAGCGATTATAAAGAGAGCGCGGAGTCAGCTGGGTCGGATGGAGAAGGCAACGAGTTTCTTCCCGAAGTAGAGCCCGCGGATCGAGAGGAAGAGCCCCCGCAAACAATGGAAAGCACGGAAGCGGAGCTTATCTTACCGCCTGCAAAAAAGCGCCGAAAACGGCGGACAAACAATGACACCAAAGGAGACAAGAAGAAAGAGAAGGGGAAGAGAAAGAAGTCCCAAAAGAAGAAAGCTGGCATGCGTCGCAACATCAAAGAAACCTCCTTGAAGGAGTTGAATCCAGAGACGTTTTCAGCTCACAATGAAGAATTGGAGCGCATGATGCGCATTGGACAGCTGGACAGCCTGGGCACCATGGAACTGCAGCACAACGGTGACAGCGACGAAAGTGGCCTTCCTCAGACAGTTCTGTCACTACTCAACGCGACCTGGGACACAGAAGGAGGAGGTGGGGGTGTCTTAGACCCACTGGACAGCATTCTCGGTGGGCCAGAGGAGAAGGCACCTAAGCTAGATGGTGTTGCGGCCCCCCTTCAGCGGCCACCTGTTGCCACTTGGGGCGAGACATCTCAGAGTGTGGCCAACGGAGAGGACAGTGCCACACGATCGCACGAAGAGGCTCACTTACAAGAAGGAGCTGCTACGGTTGGCAGCACAGAGCAGTCAGTGACAGAAGCGGAAAAGGTCGAGGATGATGTCATCATCATTGACTCAGACACAGAGGCAGAAGGTCACACACAGGGTGAGTTAGTGGGGGTGCCGAGATGATCCATACCCTGTCTCCTAGCACCCTTGGACCTGACACATTCAAACTAAACATACACATCTCATGTCTACCGTGAGCTTGCACCCAGCATCAGAGGTCAAACAGTGGAAACTGGGTAAATTTTGTCAAGAAGGGCACACAGGGTACACCGCATTCCTGGAATGTGTGTTTTGTGGTTGATGGTAGGAAGTGATATCACAGTACAGTTTGTACTTGGTAGTCACAATCTGTCCTACTTTGTTATGACACTTGAATCTGAATGTGTGGTCTCTATACACCTGACTAGCCAAGCATTATGTGTTTTGTGAAACTGTTTGATATGAAGTGTGGTGACAGTGCAGTGGAGACCCTTTAATATAGAGGATACCCTGATTTCTGGACACCTCTGTAATGAGGACAGTGCCTACTGTCCCAGCTACATAGAGATGTGTATAAAACTACCTCTGAAATGAGGACACCCTTCTAATGAGGACACTTGGGCCTGTATCAAACACTCCCAAAGGTGTACAGAATAGAGGGCTGTCTTCACACAGCAGCTGCATGCAGATACTGGCAACCCACGATATGTGACCGATTTGTTCAGTATGTTATGTGTAACAAGGACAGTAGTTCTGAGATTACAACGCACCGTACCTTTGACTGCCTGCTGTCCTGTGTCTCATCTTGTACCTGTTCCCCTAGACTGTGATTAAAGGGTTTAGAACCCTTCTTGCTCCCTTAAGAACCCTCCTTGAGGCTATTAAAGCGCGACACTGTACCCTCCTTGAAAGAAACTACTAGTCATGTGGTGTGGGCAATAGCATTTGCATGCATTACAAACACTGTGTCATGAGGCCTTCCCTTCATTCAGCTAGTCTCTTGTAGTCAGACCACCATTTTGTAGACTTCTTCAGACTCTGTCAGGAAAAAGCTGGTGTCAGCTTCCAGACAGTGTTTTGGGAGGGAGTGCTGTACAAGATGGCAGTCTGGCTATGTAGTGAGACAAGTGTTCAGCTACTGCACTTTGCACATTTCGGGTCTTCTTTTTGTTATTGATATGCTTTTGTGTTTTGTGTGTTGCTTCAGGAGCCGCAGTTCGCCCCTCGTCTGGTGCTTCTAATCTTGCGTCACTTCGAAAGCGGTACCTGGGGTTGGATATTGCAGAGATGGTCGGGGCCAAGGACCCAGCAAAGATTACCATTAATCCTACCCACTCACCCGATGAGCCAGATATCCGTCTCGCACCTCAAGTTGCCATGGCAGCCAAGCCACATCAGATTGGTGGTATCCGTTTTCTCTACGACAACATCATTGAGAGCTTGAAACGGTTTGACAAATCGCAGGGATATGGATGCATTTTGGCACACTCTATGGGCCTGGGGAAAACCCTGCAAGCTATTGGATTCACAGATCTATTTCTCAGGACCACGCCCTCCAAGCATGTTATGATTGTGGTCCCAGTGAACACACTGATGAATTGGATTGCTGAATTTGATCGCTGGATGCCGGAAGCAAAAGTGGGCTTGAAAGAGAACAGTACTCATGCAACAAACCACACAGGCAATGAGACCGATGATGACGGTGCCAATGGAGTCAGACGGAGGAACTTTAAACTCTTCTGCCTGAATGATTCAGCCAAGACAATGGCTGTGAGAGTGAGCATCATTAAGAATTGGCGGGAAGAGGGTGGAGTCCTACTCATCGGGTATGAGATGTACCGCATGCTGGCAATGTCAGTGCCCTCCATTGCTGGAAACAAAATGGCCACCAAGAAGCGGCGGACGAAGAAGAAGGAGGTGGTGAGCGCAGCATCAAGTGTGATTGACCTTGACAAGAATGAGAAGGAAATGGATGAGCTCATTGGTGAGTCAGTTTGTGCAATAATTGTCACTAGTTTATCATTTAAGGTGCACCTTGAGGTGAATGTTGTAACGTACGCATATGTGGACTTGTTTCTACTTCAGTTTGTGTGTGTGTGTGTGTGTGTGTGTGTGTGTGTGTGTGTGTGTGTGTGTGTGTGTGTGTGTGTGTGTGTGTTGTAATGCTATATGTGCTTGTCTGTAGCAATCCAAGAGGCCCTATGCAGTCCTGGCCCGGACCTGGTGATCTGCGACGAAGGTCATCGCATTCGCAACGAGAGCACTAACATCTCCCATGCGCTGAAGAGGATCCGGACCCACCGTCGCATCGTCATGACCGGCTACCCCCTCCAGAACAACCTCGTGGAGTACTGGTGCATGGTGGACTTTGTGCGGCCCAACTACCTTGGCGACAAGAAGGAGTTTCAGGCTCTTTTTGAGCGACCAATTGTGAACGGGCAGTGTGTGGACAGTACCCCCTACGTGAGTGCTCTCACCTTGCTTATTGTGGGCTGAAATGAGCTGTGAGTCGTAGTAGGGGAGTGAGTCCCTGGGTTGAGTTTTTGATAAGAGTTAGTGTTCCCGCTTGTGTGTGTGGGGGGGGGGTGGGTGTGTAGGTGTGTGGTGTGTGTGATGTGTGTGTGTGCGCGTGTGCGTGTGCATATGTATGCATGTGTGTGTGTGTGTGTGTGTGTGTGTGTGTGTGTGTGTGTGTGTGTGTGCTTGCCTGTTTGAGGTCAGTGGGGTCTTTAAGGTGACTGATCTCATCTGAAAGGTTTGACAGTTCCATTCCAATTCCATCCAGTCCACCCCATTTTGTGTGTGTGTGTGTGTGTGTGTGTATGTGTGTGTGTGCGCATGTGACGGATTACCTCTATACATGTGTTCCCTGTGCAGGATGTTGACACAATGAAGCGGCGATCACATGTACTCCACAGACTGTTGCAGGGGTTTGTACTCAGGTACAGTGTGTGTACGTACACTTGTATGTGTGGGGGCGTGGGCATGTACAGTATGTTTGAGTTTGTGGGTGTGTGTGCCTGCAACATACCTAAGCAGTATGTGTGTTCGTGTGTGTTCGTGTCAGTGTTAACTATCATATTCAATGAGTTTTCCACTCGGCTGTATCGTGCGGTGTCCATTATACGTAGCCAGTCCACACACATCAGCCACACATACACATGACCGAGCTCTTTCTCCCAACTGTTCCGTTGCCCCTCAACCCACTCAGGTGTGACCATAGCGTCCTGAAGTCCTCCCTGCCCCCAAAGTATGAGCATGTGCTCTACACGAGGCCATCGGAGGTGCAGATGAAGCTGTACAATCATGCGCAGGAGCAAGCACAGACCAACAACAAGAACGGGACCGGGATCAATCCCATCGTCGCCTTCTCCACTTTCACCAAGATCTGGAATCACCCCGACATCTTCCACCAGTTCACTAGAGACAGCAAGGAGGCAGCGGTGAGGGCACCCCCCACTCTACACCCACACTTAGTCACACGTGGCCCTCTGAAGGCACAGGCATGCCATGGCTCTGTATGTCAGGTACACATGCAGTTTGGTGGACTTCATTTGCGTTAATTGTCCTATAATTATAGGTTTCACTAAAATAGTTGCAATTTCTTTTAATTTTTCAATTACATATTGATTAATCACACTCAAGTATAATGTACAAGAGATATTCACCTGAAACCAAAGGCCAATGGAGGATATCACATAGCATCACATTTGAGTGTGATACAACTGATATAAGTCTGCAACTGCTGTAAATCACGTCAAGTTCCAGTGTGATGTGTGGTGTGTGAGATGTAGTGTTTGTCACACTCTCCAGTACTGCCCATGTTCCCATGGCAGTGTGATATTATGCTGAAAAGGTTCAACTAGTCCCAGCATTGTTTGCTCCTTCATAGGAATCAGGAAATATGCACACTCAGCTATCTAATACAAACATGCAGTTTTATATTAGTGGTAGGGCTAGGTTATAGTGTTGATTTATATTAAATTGCCAAGCTGGCTTATTTACATGAATCATGTGCAGTAGTTGTATTCACCACAAACTGCTGTCCTAGCAGATGTGGTGTGGGAAGGGGAGGTGCTGACACTGCAGAGTATTCAGGAGTATATACTGTGGTGAGACCCAGCGTGGCCTGCTGACCTGAGGGACCAAGCTATGTACATAAGCACATGCTGTGGTAGTTGTATCAAATCAGGACACATGCTTGGGGTCCAGTGGTGTAGTGTCACGGAGATTATCAGATAGATTGAAAGGAGTAAAGGAAAAGACTTTGAGCAATTCATGCAACACACACTGTAAGTGGTAACAAGATTCGGGATGTTTTGACCCAAAGGTCTTCATCAGTGAAATGAGTAGTTTTTGATGATACATACGTAGTCCAATATTGTCCAAGGTGGTGTTTTCTGTAGCTGATGAATACATCTCCTACTGCAAAGTGGATATACAGTACTGTGCTCTAGTGTTACAATTTCTAGGGGA
The DNA here is from genome assembly GCA_964019415.1 of Ianthella basta. NCBI lineage: Eukaryota > Metazoa > Porifera > Demospongiae > Verongiida > Ianthellidae > Ianthella > Ianthella basta. Next base: position 1,035,790 of record OZ025876.1, read on the forward strand.
GGGTTTTTGTAACTACTGCCAGAATGTTGGTAGAGCTGGTCAGATTTCTATTTCGCATAATTTTATTTGCACAATTTTCCTTAGCAGCTGTCCACACTTTGAGTCATTTTGCAGCTGTTTCTAGTACAAAGTACACAATGTAACAGGAAACAGTACAAATGCGTGCTTGTGGTCAATGTAGATTCCTGAGCAGATCATCTCCCGCTTCAAAGGTCTATGGACAGTAATCTCCTCTATTCATGCCTACGATTAAACATGACAGCTGTTAGGTCCTCTGACCACAGGAGCCCCTTCCATTGGGCTCCCCACTGCTGTGATCTGCTCAACATTCTGCATTGACCACATAACCGTACACAGCACTAACCTGCATCTTCCCACAAATGTGTACTTGTTCCTTATTCTTCTGCACCCGCGTGATGATGAGATGTTTGGTCTAGCGAGCCAGACTGGAATGTTAATGGCTGTAATGTCACCTTTTCTTGTTCATGTTCAATGCAGAGCCTCCGGGACCTGGACATCCCTATACCGAAGGAAAAGGATGCGTCGCCCCTGATTGCAGACTGGCCCGCAGACGTCGACGATTACTCTCCCTTCCACATTGAGAACGGAAGCAAGTTTGTCCTTTTAATGGACATGCTGGACCTGTCCGTGGCATTGGGAGAGAAGGTGCTCATCTTCAGGTGAGGTCATGTGATCTGTGAGTAGGAGGAGAGAGGGCAAGGATCATGACAGCATATCACTCTTGGTTGTGTCCTTTGTGCCCCTTCCATCCTTGTACACTTTGTTCCTTACTGCAGTCAAAGCCTGCAGAGTTTGTCGTTGATTGAAAGATTTCTGTCAGCAAGACCCATTCCGTATTCGAAACTGAGTGAGAATGGAACCATCGAGTACTCTTCAGTGAGATGGAAGAAGGATGTCAATTATTTCCGTGAGTTCTGTTCATTGGGAAATATGTGTACGGCAAACCAGATTGAGTCTTGTTCGCTAGACCCTTCAGATGTGAATCTATACATGTACGTATGTACAGTAGGCCCTCCAGGTGCATCTCTAGTCTGCTAGACCCTTCAGTGGTAGTCTAGTCTGCCCCTTCAGTGGTAGTCTATTCTGCTAGACCCTTCAGTGGTAGTCTAGTCTGCTAGACCCTTCAGTACTTTCCTGGCATGGTAACAGAGGATGTAAATCAGTTGTCACTGGCATCTTTGCTTGTGCAATGATACCCCATACATGGTTCAGATAACAGTTCACACGGTTCTAGTTCCAGATGCCTACCTGAAGGTCTTCTCTCAGTGGGTGCACTTGTGGGGATTGATGCCTGCTGTGGTATCCTGTGGATGTGCAGTGCTAGTGCCCATCGCTGTGTGTAGTGCTAGTGCCCACCACTGTGTGTAGTGCTAGTGCCCACCGCTGTGTGTAGTGCTAGTGCCCACTGCTGTGTGCAGTGCTAGTGCCCACCGCTGTGTGTAGTGCTAGTGCCCACTGCTTTGTGCAGTGCTAGTGCCCACCGCTGTGTGCAGTGCTAGTGCCCACCGCTGTGTGTAGTGCTAGTGCCCACCGCTGTGTGTAGTGCTAGTGCCCACTGCTGTGTGTAGTGCTAGTGCCCACCGCTGTGTGCAGTGCTAGTGCCCACCGCTGTGTGCAGTGCTAGTGCCCACCGCTGTGTGTAGTGCTAGTGCCCACCGCTGTGTGTAGTGCTAGTGCCCACTGCTGTGTGTAGTGCTAGTGCCCACCGCTGTGTGCAGTGCTAGTGCCCACCGCTGTGTGCAGTGCTAGTGCCCACCGCTGTGTGTAGTGCTAGTGCCCACTGCTGTGTGTAGTGCTAGTGCCCACCGCTGTGTGTAGTGCTAGTGCCCACTGCTGTGTGTAGTGCTAGTGCCCACCGCTGTGTGCAGTGCTAGTGCCCACCGCTGTGTGTAGTGCTAGTGCCCACTGCTGTGTGCAGTGCTAGTGCCCACCGCTGTGTGCAGTGCTAGTGCCCACTGCTGTGTGTAGTGCTAGTGCCCACTGCTGTGTGCAGTGCTAGTGCCCACCGCTGTGTGTAGTGCTAGTGCCCACTGCTGTGTGCAGTGCTAGTGCCCACCGCTGTGTGCAGTGCTAGTGCCCACCGCTGTGTGTAGTGCTAGTGCCCACCGCTGTGTGTAGTGCTAGTGCCCACCGCTGTGTGTAGTGCTAGTGCCCACCGCTGTGTGTAGTGCTAGTGCCCACTGCTGTGTGCAGTGCTAGTGCCCACCGCTGTGTGCAGTGCTAGTGCCCACTGCTGTGTGCAGTGCTAGTGCCCACCGCTGTGTGTAGTGCTAGTGCCCACTGCTGTGTGTAGTGCTAGTGCCCACCGCTGTGTGCAGTGCTAGTGCCCACCGCTGTGTGTAGTGCTAGTGCCCACCGCTGTGTGCAGTGCTAGTGCCCACCGCTGTGTGTAGTGCTAGTGCCCACCGCTGTGTGTAGCACTCCTTATGGCTGTGTTGGTTGCTTCTGTGTGGCAGGATTGGACGGCAGCAGTGCAATGAGCGAGAGAGAGTCGATGATTGACCGCTTCAACTCATCTAGCAATACCAACTGTTGGCTCTTCCTGCTCTCCACAAGGTGTGTGTACGAGGTGTGTGAGGGTGTGGTGTGAGGGGGTGTGGTGGGAGTGGGAGCATGCACAGTGTATGTGCGTGGTGTGTACAGTAATATGAAACAGTATTCTTCTAACCCCATTTCTATCTTTGTCTATCACTTCTCCCCTCCCCCTCCCTCCCCCTCCCCCCTCCAGGGCGGGCTGCCTTGGTGTCAACCTGGTGGCAGCCAGTCGTGTGGTGGTGATGGACGTGTCTTGGAACCCTTGTCACGATGCGCAGGCTGTCTGCAGGGTGTACCGTTATGGACAGCAGAAACCGTGCCACATCTATCGACTTGTCTCGGATGGAACCATGGAGCGGAAGGTGTACCAGCGGCAGATTTCAAAGCAGGGAATGTCTGGTATGTATGGAATGGGGGATGGGGGAGGGGGAGGGGCTTGTAGCTGCTGTACATCACATGTTTAGGAGACCTTGCTGCTACTGGCAAAATGGAGGGGATTACAGAGATAAATTCTATGGTCCATGTTAAAATTCTATTGCACAGTAGAACAGATCAGTCATTTGTGTGCGTATATACTGTTCATTGGAGAAATGATTGTGATGTACATGTGTGCCTAAAGAAACATATATACCAAAAGGGAAGTTATAACACACAACACCCATTAGAAGGCCCCCACTTCAAGGTCTCTGCAATCCCCTCTGAATGTGTAGTGACTGTCATTTGCAATTCCAACTTCTGTTTCAGATCGCATTGTGGATGAGCTGAACCCGGAGCGGAACCTTGCACGAAGTGATATTGAGAGTCTCATCGAGCCACCGGTAGGTGCCAGGATCAAAGGGGCATTCACATCACAATTGCTTTGATATGCTTACTTTAATCTTTTCATTTTGTAAGCACTTGACGGCTGCTAGTTTTTTTTTATTTAACACTACAGTGGAACCTGTCTATAGTGGTCACTTTATAGGGCAGCCACCTGTCTAAAGCAGCCGGGTCAGGAGGTCCCAATAGTGACTGGATTAGACAGGTTCCACTGTACTGATAGTTACTACACATACACAGGGATTGTGTGGAACCTGTCTATAGTGGCCACTGTATAGGGCAGCCACCTGTCTAAAGCAGCCGGGTTAGGAGGTCCTACTGGTGACTGGATTAGACAGGTTCCACTGTACTGATAGTTACTACACATACACAGGGACTGTGTGGAACCTGTCCATAGTGGTCACTGTATAGGGCAGCCACCTGTCTAAAGCAGCCGGGTCAGGAGGTCCCACTGGTGACTGGATTAGACAGGTTCCACTGTACTGATAGTTACTACACATACACAGGGACTGTGTGGAACCTGTCCAGTGCTGTATTTAGAGATTCCTTCAAGGGGGGGGGGGGGGGGGGGGAAGGTTAAGGTTTCAAGAAAAAGGGGGGGGCAAGCCTAGCTGGATGCAAAATCTTCTAAGTGATCTAGGTTGGCTAGCTTTAGTGGCACGAATGCCCCCTGTGCCCCCCCCCCCCCCCTAAATGCACCCCTGCGTCTATAGCGGTCACTGTATATGGCAGCCACCTATCTAAAGCAGCCAGTTTCCCTGGCCTGAATAGCCTGATGCCACTACATTTCACCTTTGCATTGCAGCTGCCTGTTAAGGGGTGTTTGGGAGGGTGGGCACTTGGACAATGTGCTTCTTTCTTCCAACTTACATGCTGTAATGTACTTTGGCTGGAGTTAAGTCACAACTACTTTTCATCCATTTAGAACCCTCTGCCAGAACCAGAAGATTTGTCAGGAGAGATTGGACGATTTGGGTTTGACCCCATCCTCATGACTATGTGCTACCGTATGGGCAACGTGCTTACCAAGGTGGGTGCCATGGCGATGTATGTACGGACATACGTATGTATTTTATGTATGTATGTATGTATGTATGTATGTATGTATGTATGTATGTATGTATGTATGAACATATGGTGTAGGTTCCATTTGAACATGAGTCACTGCTTTTGGACAAAGTGGATGACAAGCTGACTGAAATGGAGAAAATGGAGGCCTGGAAAGGTGTGTGTTTGTGTGTGTGTCTGTGTGTGTGTGTGTGTGTGTGTGTGTGTGTGTGTGTGTGTGCGTGCGTGTGTGCGTGCGTGCGTGCGTGCGTGCGTGCGTGCGTGCGTGTACAGTGTAAGCATGTCACTGTCATGCAGTCATACTCAGTTTCAGTTTTCCTCTCCTTCCTCGTCTTGTGTTGTAGACTTCCACACAGAGAGGGATCGGAGTAGGCGGGGTCAAATGTACGTCTCCTCCTTCAACAGCACATCCACTGCTTCACCCACCCCCAATGAACAGCAGCCAGCCAAGTGAGTGTCAGCTGTTCGCTTGTTTTGTCTCTGCCAGCCTTCTGCGCACAGTTAGGGTGTGTGTGTGTGTGTGTGTGTGTGTGTGTGTGTGTGTGTGTGTGTGTGTGTGCGTGTGCGTGCATGCGTGCGTGTGTGCGTTCGTGCATGCGTGCGTGTGTGCGTTCGTGCATGCATGCGTGCGTTCGTGCATGCATGCGTGCGTGCGTGTGTGCATGTGTGTGTGTGTGTGTGTGTGGTGTAGTGTGCATGTGTGAGTATGTTCAAAGACTGGTGGGACCACTGGTGTGCTATAATACCTCCACTCCCTCCTCCCTCCTTCCCTCCCTCCCTCTCTCCTTCCCTCCCTCCCCTCCCTCTCACTCACTTGTGTGTGTGCTTGCCTGTAGGTTGAGCTATGCAGAGGCAATGGCGGCCATAGCAGCCAAACAGCATGAAATGGCAGCAAATTTGAGGTAACCTTGATTGCTGCACAAACCCTTCCACACAACCACATCTGTAGCAATGCAGTGTGGTTTAGTCCATGTATTGATATTCACGCTCTGAGCTGCACATTTAAATAGATCCACATCAGTCATTGCCCCATTTCCATTCAAGTTGACTGTATTGCCCTCCCCCCTCCCCCTTATTGGCAGGATGCCTGCCCCCAGTGGCCCCAGCGGACTGGGCTATCGAACACAGGCTGTTGGTCCCAGTCAAACTGGCCAGAGGCAGCTCATCCCCCCTCCAGTGTGTGGACCAATGGCCCCCTCCCTCTCATCCACCTCATCCTCTTCGGGATCCCTTTGGCCTCAGAGAACCGTCCAAACCTATCATCCGCCGTCACAGCCCTTCTCAAGCTACCCCAACGTGCACCAACATTCAACTTCAGTCCCTCGCACCAATTCCTTTGGGACACTACCACCACCATATCTGTCGGCAGGGCCTGGAGCTTCCATAGGAACAGGGCCTGGAGCTACCATGGCAACGGGGCCTGGAGTTTCCATGGCAACTGGGCTTGGGGCTTCAATGGGAATGGGGCCTGGAGCTTCCATGGCACATCGTTTGTACTCTTCAACTCAAGGCAACATGCCTGGTTATAATCAGTTTGGTTTCCATGGCAACAATTACCATTCACAGGCTCAAATTCCAGAAATAGCCATGAATGGGACTACCCCCCAAACTGCCCAGCCCTCCACCAACTACCACGGTGCAAGTAACGCACCCTACCCCAATCATTTCTCCAGTATTATCTCTTTACTGGACTCTGACGACTCCGAAGGCAGCCCCACTCACGGCTTGGGCAAGAACTCTGTCCACCATGGGTATGTGACAAATGGAGTGTCCTCTCATCCGCCGGTGGCTCATGATGCTAGCAGCTTCATGGGGAATCAGACAGCCTCTCTGGGAGGCATGGATGCCGAGAACGCACTAAGTCAAAGTGACTTAAACAACATCATGGCATTGCTGGATAATATTCCGACTGACCCGTCTGAGTTGTAAAGCCATATTGTGTGTGCATTAAATCATTGAATTGTGTTGAGTTTTATCAATACACTTCCAATTTATCATTCATGCATTGTGTGTTATTATATTATATTACTATGCAGGCAAACAGTATACGTGTAATATGTTATTTAATAAAAATATGTATATAATTATATGCATAATAAGAGTTACCATGGTAACAGTGTCTTATGCATGGTTTCATTACATATGTACGTACCTTGGTAGTTGTACACAGTGTACGCTATATACTGCACTCACAGTGCAAGTTGCAATCTGTGCATGCAGTATATGTGCAAGTGCTACTAGGACCAAGACCACCAGTGCAAGTTGCCAAGGGTAACTACCCCGAGTGCAGGTAGAGCGTTTGTGCTTTATATACACTACCAGCACCACCAGCACCGCCACCACAAGTTGCTGAAGGTCAGGGGGACCGGGCACCAGCATCGATTGGCATGCAGTGGGGGACCACTATGAATGCAAGTACAGTGTTGGTGCTAGTCGAACGGGACAAGTTGGAGCAGGATGCAGCAACAGGTATGCAACTTGCACTTGGGCACTATATATATGCACATTATATCTATAATATAGCAGAACTATGGACCTCAAATATTACAGGAATATATATATCTTTCACAGTAACTGTTGCTTGTTCATGAGCTTTATATATATATAATTAATGCAAAATTGCATAATTAGAGCTTTGCATAGAAAATTATGAATTTCATTTTTTGCAACATTATATATATTCTTGACAAGGGCCTCCCATTCCAAAGGACATATATATATATATAATATATTATAATTTATTTATTTATATGATAATATTATGCGTATTGTTTACTTTAGATTTGTATATTGCAACTTGCACTGACTGCATTTACACAGAGAATGAATATAAATTGTGAGTAAATAATGTACTGCAGGAATGGTATAAAACTTGATCCCTAGTATACCTGTGTGTTGACCTGACAGCCATTTTGAATTAGTGATACAACTCAAATTAAATGAATACAATTAGGAAATAATAAATGAGCTAATGCACAACAAATAATGCCATTGACAAAATGGTGGCAGGTAAGGTGGTCGTGGTTACATCAGACTAAGAATATGTCTATTTCAGTCCTTTGTAAAGGAGTACCTCTGGAGCCAAGGCATTTGATTGATCCAAGCTTGAATAAATATCTTTTGTTCTGAGTGCCACTCTATCAAGCCTCGTGTTTGAGAGAGTTCACTGAATATGGACTCCTCACACGTTCTCAGGTAGTCTTCTGTGCAGTCTAGATGAAGGAAGTCACATATCTCTTGAAGATATTGCTGAGGTTTAGTCACTAGGTCCACCAAGTGGAGCCGCATCAAGTCCAGATCTAGAGCAGTCTCCATCTGCGAAATAGCCAACATCTGTGTGAAGTACTTGTTGGTGGCACACTCCAGGGCTCCACCCATCTCGCTTAAGGTGAGGGGAGGGCGGTCCCCGTTCACTAATGCCAATCGCAGAGTGGGGTTTCCAAGGTGATAGATAACTTCTGTGGCAATGTTATCAAAAGGGTTTCGAACAACCTGAGGAGGAGAGTGCAGAGGACACGAGCAAATGGTTGGCTGATAGGGCACTGTCAACAGCAGGTGTACACAATATACAAATGTGATACCCACGTACATTCAAGCCTACCTTAGGCACTATATGCATATAGAAAGATTGTACAGGTTTGATAGGAAAAAGAATTATACAAGAACGGTTATAATTTGGTGAAATACACAAAACAAAAAGCTATTATTTAAGCACACATATGTGGAATGTATACATACGTACCAGTCAGGGGTGTAGGAACACTTGGAAAACTAGGGGGGCCGAAGACAGCAGGTACATCAGAGGTAGATTTGCGAGCGAAGCGAGCGAAAAATTTTTTGAGGCTAATTAAATTTAGTAGGGAATGAGAGTGCGAACCCCACGGGCTCAGTTACAGATCTGCATACTCCTCTATTAGTAATTTACAATTCATTAACAGCTATGATGCCAAAAGCAATGCCACCTGTTGGTTGCATTGCTTTTTCTTCTCTTTGCTGGCTTTTCCAGAAAGCTTATAGAGATTGCTGAGACAAACTAATATTATAGCGCGGTAGGATATTATATTCATATTCAGGTCAGATGTCAATTGCGCAACCAGTAAAATGGCTTCCAAGCAAGCCACTAAACCAGAATTTTGAACAACAGGTTTTGTTGAATATAGATCCGAACGAAAATGCTGCGGACTCTTTCCGTATACTTTGGTGAGATGGCCTGAGCATTTACTAGCATTTACTGATCAAAGATTGCAGAGGTGAGCCAGGGCTAAACATCTATGGGGGCCTGGTCCCCCCCTTGTGAAATCTGGGGGGGCCATGGCCCCCACGGCCCCCATGGTTCCTACGCCTATGCCAGTCATATACTGTATCTCTATTCACAGGTAAAATGAGACATTCTAGGCGGTTTTTGCTGAAATGAATTCCTTAGCTAGTAGTGATTTCTGTGAAAAACTCTTAGATTCATTTGGTATAATGCCATGTGTGTGCAGTGAAACAGGGACAGCAAGCTAACCTGCACAATCTTGATTGGGACTCCAACAGTCTTATTCAGCTTACTGTACTCCTCCAACAGTCCCTCGTGGTCAGCCACATACAACCCAGGGAACATCCCCGCTCCCTTGTCACCAATAACAGTAAGCTGTGTTGACTCATCAATGTGTGTGGTACCATTTCCCACAGTGAGACTGTAGCCCTTTCCAAAGTTTCTCTCCTTCTCCCTTGCCTGTTTCTGTGCAAATCTGACCAATCGGCTGAATACCTGCTCCTTGGTGTTGTGAAGAGCAGGCTTGGCAATAAAACCATGTAACAGCTGGTACTGATTCGCTACAACAGCATTGGGGTGCGCATCTATTAGAGATCCAACAATGCTACTGCCACTCCTCCCAATGCCGACAAACAGGAGGAGATATTGAACACTGTCCAGGGCATTCTTGGGTAGAGAGTACCCTTCACCACGGGCAATCCGCCTGGCACAGTTGGACTTCCCTTCACACCCGTGTACATCAGGCCACAGCCATGTGGACCTCATGCCGCGACAGGCACGAATGGGGTCCGTCGTTCCCTCTGACTGTGTGAGGAGCGAGGCAGCGGGATTGTAGCCGAAGAGATTTCCACCAACTTCACCAGAACGTGCACCCAGCCGCTGATGCCCTATAAGACATATCAGAGAGGTACCCAGCGCAGCACAAAGGACAGTGACGACCAGTTGGATCTTTCTTCTCTTCGCCATCGTCCCTGAATAATGAATGCTGTTGGAGGAACGTGCATAAAAGATAGCGGAGCAGCCTTAGAAGGGAAATTCCCCTGGCACAGCTAATTGGAGGGTCTTACTCCCAGTTTTTCTACGTTTGGATCCAAAGATGAATGACTTACAGCGTAGAGCCATCACCAAGATGTATGCCAGTTTGAGGAAGTCGCTGGACCCGGAACCTCTGTTGGCCGAACTTCTGAGCGCAGAGTTAGTCACTTTCGACCAATTTGAGGACATTTCCTCGACCTCTTTAGCCAAAGCGGCAGACAAGAACTCGCGCATCCTCCAACTGGTCATGAACCACGGCAGTAGTGAGGCGTTTAGGATATTCTGTGAATGCATTGAAAAGGCCGACTCGGCGCAAAAGTTCCTGGCAGACAATCTAAGAGGTACGTGAACTACCGCGGTTTATACGAATATTAGTCATTGTTGCTAATTTGTTACTCCACAGTGACAGCATCTACATGTACAGTCTCTAGTAGTGTGGTGCTCTGTCAAATGAGAGTGTAGCCATACGGGCTAAGTGGCACCTCTTCCCTCCCCCTCCCCTCCCTCGCTGCCCCCTGTAGCAACATATGATTCTTTACAGCAGGAGCCTCCAGTCAGTAGCACGGTGCCCTCACAGGAGACAGAAGGGGCTGGGCAGAGTCCTCAGTGTGAAGAAGGCAGCGACTTGGGCAAGCTGAACAGTGTGTTGCTGTGTGTATTCATTGGTTGCATCACGTGGGCATGTGTGGGATGAATAGGACTCTCTTGTTGTTGAGATAGTTCTAAATGTCCTGACTAGAGAGTTGTCGTCATTCAGAATTATATTTGTACACATCTCTGTGTTCCTCTGTAATAGGGGCATCACTTACTGTCCCAGATACATGGAGATGTGCGCCAAATCTTATAATGCCTGACTTGCTGTCTCCTATCTTCCCCCCCCCCCCCCCCCCCCACACCCCACACACAGCCAAACCATCTCAGCTCCACTTGATGCATTACGTGTCAAAGAAGCTGACAACAGACAAGTTGCTAAAGGAGTACTGCCTCTTCATTGGATTGGACGGCTTTGACTATGATGCAGCTTTCAGTGACAACCCACGCGACATTGGAGGAGCTGCACTGGCTGCCCTGAATATTTGGCACAAGGGCAAGGGGAAGCCCCGTGTGTGGACAACCCTCATTGATGCATTTGTACGAGTGGGCATGGCAGACTATGCCTCTGAACTGAAGGAGACAGTTAGGAGTGGACAACTCATTTGACTAGTTGAACGAGTCATTGCCTTTGTGCTAAAATCACTGTCATTTATCGTTTGTATGTGTAAAGTATGTAAGAATTGTCTGTGGGGGTGGAGTCTCTCCTGCTCCCATATAGTGTGTATTATTATGTGTACAAATTGGACATATGTACTGTACAGTATTGTGTACCCGCGGCTTGTGCATGGTGGTCACCATCATAGGCCAATTAATCGATCCTAATCTGGCTGCTATGGTGGAACCACCTTGTATATGTATGTGCAGAAAGGACACTCGTGACACCTCTCTAATGAGGACAGTGCCTGCTGTCCCAGCTACATAGAGATGCGTACAAAACTACCTCTGAAATAAGGACACCTCTCTAATGAGGACAGTGCCTTACTGTCCCAGCTACATAGAGATGTATACTAAACTACCTCTGAAATGAGGATACCTCTCTAATGAGGACAGTGCCTACTGTCCCAGCTACATAGAGATGTGTACTAAACTACCTCTGAAATATAGTCATCTTACCAGGACATATAGAGTGACAAGCAGCAATACACACACTGCTGTGCAATACATGCACATTAGTTGTACTGAGTGTATTAACAGTGTGTCACAAATCATGATCAAATTATAAAGAGCAGGTAGTGGAAACATCACTCTGCCACGAGTTCTTCCATCCTCAACACAGGAGGGTGCCTGTCAGTGGGTTGGTGCTTGGTTCACTTTGAGAATGCTAACCACACAATGGCACTGGCTAAAGTGAAGAAGAAAGCACTGGCCAGGATGTGTGCGCCTGAGAGGTGCATGGGGGGAGGGGGAGAGGAATTGCACCTGCAGTTGTATTAAGTACGTACATGGGTAGCTACAGTTAGCTAAACACACAGTCTCTACGTTCGCCATAAAATTTAATACCTTCTTTTGCCACTGATCTCAGTGAAATGTGTTCGCCCGTCTGCGAAGCTGTAGATACCATCACTTTCTCCCTAACCTCTTCCGTGGCTGCGTCGTCCTCATTTACAAGATCCTCCCATTCGGAACCGTCATCTTCTGCCTCCATTTTGTCATGAATACAATTATACACACTCCAATAGAATAAAATCAATGGCTCATTCCTTCTTAGTTGAGGGCTGGGCCTTGCTGTTACTGCTCTGTACTACGTAGTACTTTTCCAGCCCTGCTGCCTTCTTCTGCTGAGGGTCTGAGGAACTCATCTCACTCTCCAAATCACTAATGACAGCTTCTGTAGCACTCAGCTTGTCTTGCCTGAAAGAAGTAAGAGGATGTATAATAAAATAACCATTTCCTTCAAGGGTGCCTTGATATATCTTAATATGCACTGCAGCACATACAAAAAAATAATCTCGCTTGTTATCAGTGTGAGTAGACTTTGATCATTGACATGAGAGCATAAGAAGAAGAAATTACACTCATCAAATCATTCATTCCTCTCAGTGACTCTGTACATTGCAAATGCATACACAAAAGGAAACACATGCAATAACAGCAGGTGTATTGTATGAGTCATGGTGTATCATTGATAGAATCATTCAGGGCTCCGTCTATGCTTAGGAAGCTAGAGGTGACGCTGACAGCTATGATTGTGTGTGTGGGGGGGGGGGGGGTGAGAGGGACACATCTTTCTCCCTCCCTCCCCCCTTTCCCCCAGTTGATAGCACAAAGCCCATCAGTAACATTAAGCATCCACTGACCACGTCTCCTCCTTGTGTGTATCGTGAACTTGGGCCATCTTCTGTCTGGCCTCACTGCCAATGAGAACCAAGTCCAGTCCACGAATGAACACTCCAACAGGTAAACTGGAGGGAACACAACACACAGCAGAATGGCCACATAAACCATTCATTGCATGAGTCATTCAGCCCCTTTATCAGCCTTCAAGTAAAGGCCTTACTAATGGCTACCTATGAAGAGTGGTTCCAACCTCTAACACTTACAATGAGTGCTAGTACGTACACTGGGGAGGAGGCTGAGGCAATACCAAGGAATGAGAAATTGTATTTGCTTGCAGTTAGAGAAAGATAACTACTTTGTTCCCACACTTCCATGGCAACAGGACATATCCTACCTTCAACTATTGGCTGCAATACATAGTCTGTGGAGAAACACACGCACGCGCACTATGCATTCTGCTACAGTGGCACCTCTCTATTCTGGACACCTTTCAGTTTGAGACAGCTTAGAACTGGCCCAAGTGTCCTGATTAGAGAGGTGTCCTCATTTCTGAGGTAGTTTTATACACATCTCTATGTAGCTGGGACAGTAGGCGCTGTCCTCATTAGAGAGGTGTCCTTATTTCAGAGGTAGTTTTATACACATCTCTATGTAGCTGGGACAGTAGGCACTGTCCTCATTAGAGAGATGTCCTGAATCAGGATGTCCCTTACAAGGGGGCTCCACTGTACATGCATAGCCAAGAGACATTAGAACCAACACTGCATGTACTACACAGAGAGTTACCTTACCTCACTAAACACCCAAGGAAGGCTCCTCCAACTATCGGCTTGAGGCCGTACTTCAGCTTGAACACTGCTCCTGTGACACTGCCCGCTGCAGTGTAGTTCAGGACACCATCCTTGCCTCGGTACACAGAGAGCAGAACTCGAACTGCTGTGAAAAGGCTGGCAAAGGCTCCTACCTTCCACCCCCATCGGCAGCCATACCGAACAAAACCAAACATTGCATTGGCCTGCAACTCTCTCTGTGGAGTGGTGGTTAAAGGGAGAAGGTTGGAGGGTTAAACAAGATCCCACCGCAAACAGGATTAGGCTCCACATGATTTGAGACAGGAGTGCCCAATTTGGTGAATGCATTGAAAGGTAATGGCAGTCACAGTAAACAAACACCATTAAACCACTCTGAAATGATCACAGTCCTGCACACAGCTTGCACTTTAGCCTTGCTTAACACTATGAGTGCCCTTCCTTTGCTTGCAATGAACCCAGCCTGTGCAGCTCACTTGTGCGTGCATTTTGGAGGGAAACTTTCCAAACTGATTGGATGCAATAAACCTGTCAGCTGTAACGCGAGTTCCATACATCCCACCAGCCACAAACCCCACGAAGGTGGCTATGCTCGTGGTATAGATCCACTCCTGGACTTGCTCAGGTTGGCTCTTCCCAGGCCCTCTATGCAATAGTACACACACATATGATACACACAACATAGCCCACCTCCTGTACAGTGTACACACTACTTGCATCACAGCTACTTATACCGTATACCCTATACCTTGTAGCGAACAAGGATTTTATACGCTGCCAACCAGTATCTTGCAATTGTCCGTCTCTATCAGCCATTTTGAGTCAGCTGCAAGGGGAAACCCCTCATCACTTGCGAAAATGGCGGAACGGGCCGTCGCTGCAGTTTCTTAAGAATTTCCAGAAGGTAGAGTGTGCATGTGACGCAGGTGCGGAGGCTGCAAAGGCTAAGTCGAAAGACGTGTTTCTTGTACAGATCCCCTCCAAAGTGAGTAGAATGAGCGCACCCCGGCGTTTAGTTAACCAGGCTACAGTTCAATGTATTTGCAGCATCAGAGTTTAGAGACTCTGTTGTACTTTGTGCCCCTCTGTGCAGTTTGACGTTAAGTTATTGGATGGAGTCACTCTCGACCTGAAGGATACCGAGGACCTGAGCGTTCCCTGCCAGGTAGCTATGGTGTGTGTGTGTGTGTGTGTGTGTGTGTGTGTGTGTGTGTGTGTGTGTGTGTGTGTGTGTGTGTGTGTGTGTGTGTGTGTGTGTGTGTGTGTGTGTGTGTGTGTGTGTGTGTGTGTGTGTATGTGTGTGTGTGTGTGTGTGTGTGTGTGTGTGTGTGTGTGTGTGCATTTGCATTTGTGTGTGCATGTCTTAGGCGTCCCAATCACCATTGCATAACTTCATTGGCTGTGCAATGAACAAAATGCAGTTATTCCAGAGTTGGTGCCCTAAGCACCCTTTGCAGCACGTTCACCACACAATATCAGGCACAAGTGTTTCACTGGACTTGTGTACCTTGTGCTACCTGTTCACTTAGAGTGAAGTGGACCGTCTCCTTGGTGCGGGGTACAGAGCGACCACAGAGCCCTTGCAGCCTGAGGTGTGTGCTTGTGTGGAGAGGTGGGACGGTATTGAGAAACACATTGTCGCACACATGCATGCGTTGCATCTCCCTGTATGTGTAGTGTTGTCCAGTGCTTCTGCTGCCAAACAGTGAGGATGGCTCTCTTGGAGTAGGTAAGTGCTCCAATAGGTGTGTGTGTGTGTGTGTGTGTGTGTGTGTGTGTGTGTGTGTGTGTGTGTGTGTGTGTGTGTGTGCACGCGTGTGTGTGTGTGTGCGTGTGTGTGTTGTACGTGTGTGTGCACGTGTGTGTGTGTATATGCATGTGTTCGTATGTGTGTGTGTGCGTATGTGTGTGTATGTTTGTATTTGCGTTGCACATTCGTCCTGTGCTCTCCCGCAGGCCCTCCTCCATGTAAACAGGTTAGGGTGTATCGGAGCTTTGATCCTCCCTCACTGACGCTACCTGATGTGACTCCAATGAAGATCAAGCACCCCACTGGACTGAAGGAACGGTGGAAGCCCTTTGGTTGGGGTAGGTGTATGCCTTGATGTGAGGAGGTGATGATTAGATATAGGCAAAAGGTAGTCTGACATAGCCTGACTGCCGATTTGTTCAGGCTCTGCCCTCCTAAAAGACGTATTTTGGGAGGGCAGAGTTTGGACAAAATGGTAGTCTGACTACGTGAGACTATGTACAAAAGGTGATGGAGTGTGTTTATCCAGTGAGTGCACCACTCCCTCCATTACATGCTCATGCATGTTATCAGTTTATGGTATAGTGAGTGTGCTTGGTGCTTATTGCATGGCATTCTTTCACATTCTTCTTCCAACTGCACAGAGGATCCACTACTGATTTCCGTTGAGCAGTCAACAGGGATGAGTCGCACTGTAAAGACAGGGACTCCTCCAAGTACACACAAGGTATAGCTAGCATATGCACACACACACACACACACACACACACACACACACACACACACACACACACACACACACACACACACACACACACACACACACACACACACACACACACACAC
>OZ025876.1:1056801-1061801 GCA_964019415.1 Ianthella basta
TATATTCATTAGATTCACTATGAATGACATCCAAACCAACTGCATAAAAGGCTGGGTACCTTGCCCAAGCACATCTGCTCAAGCTCTTGGACAGCTCCAGAAGTGCTACAAGTCAGCTTTATCCAAGAAGTGAATGCTATGGCACAGGAAGTGCAACCAAACATTGTTGATGGAATGGATGATCTGAACCTGGGATCGGAACACAGACGTGGACCTAGATTGGTGCACAGGCCAAATGCCGTTATGTATCATGTAACCAATATTAGGGCCGATAAAGTCAAGCGGTATGCAACTCTGCAGACTCACATTGCAGATGATAGGACATATGATGGCCTATTGGTGGGATTGCCAGTTGTGTGCTTCACAACCACACTTCGTGAGAATGATTCAGGTGAATTGGATTTACCCAAAGAGAGCCCTTATCCACGTGGTGTCAACCAGGGGGGGAGGTACAAACGTGTGAAGATTCCATTGGACAGATATCTGGATTATGACTGGTGGGAGATGAGGTTGGGTAGAGATCAGGTCCACCTACTGTTCACAAATGGCCGTTGGTCAACGATGCTCAGAAAGGAAGTAGTACGAATCCCAAGTGTTGATAAGCAACGCTATGAACATCTGCAGTATCATGGAGAAGGAGAGAATGCAGGGTGGCGTCTAAACGTTTATCAACCAGGTGTGAGCCCTTTTGTGAACATTTCTGTTCTGGATGACGTACAGTTGGATGGGTGCGAATGGGATGTGGTAACGCGCAGTGGTGCACATAATGGGGCACTAGTCAGGTTTGATTCTATTTTTGAGGAGCATGAGCGGCCTAATGCTCTATACTACTGCAAAGTAAGGTGGATTTTAGAGAAAGTGCTTAATGAGGAACCAGCTCCATATAATTCCCCTAAAGCAGAATTGCAGTTCAAGGTGTTGAGAGCAGCTGCAACCATTGTGGAACATAGGGCCGACTTCAGAGTTCCTAATGAAATGGATCATCAGCAACTTTCTAAATTTTTTCGGGGTATTGCCAACTTACTGAAGAGGGCACCTGCTGAATTATTGAGCAGCATTTACCACGTTTCGTATGCTAAAGAATAACTGAACAACCAGTAGCATTAGGATGGTCATGACAGTGGTTAGATCTAGAGTTAGTGCTTTTTTCATATTATGTACTGTATGTAACGGCTGGGTGATACGTATTATATTGGATTAATTCTTACAAGAAGAGTGTCAAGTACGTATGTGTTTGAATGTACGTAGTACCAAACTCTCTGAGTGTTTTGCATTAATTTGGGATGCCTGCCGAGAAAGATCCCTGCATGCACACTTATGTATTCTAGTGTGTAATCTACACTCAATGTGGTTGGGATTAATAGCAGGCAAAATGGTGCAGATCTGAGTCTACTAGGCACCTGTGCCTTTTCCTCACCGCCAGGCATTTGGTAAACTCCCACTTCATTGTACAAGATGGCTGCAGCCATGATGGCCATGGCTCAGTTTTGCATTATCAAGGGGCGGCTGAATCAGGTAAGTAATCTAGGGCGGATCGAGAAACTTTTATGACTGGTTTCCAACACGTAAAGGTATAGCTATAAGGAAGCATATTATAAGACTGATACATGCAAATACTAGCCAGAGGTGATCTGACCACTTTCTGGAAACCTTGGAAACACCCCTGGATCTGCCCTTGAGTAATCTGTGGAAGAAACAATGACACATATGTAGATACTACTAATGAAGGCAGCAGAGAGCTGCCAAAACTCTTGGTACAAGTAAAACCCTTGGCTGGTGAACTCCATGAATTACCTCCTGTGATGATGATACCTAGCTGGACAAGCTTTCTACAACAACTGAGACAGTATACTGTTTAGTCTTCTATTGCTGCACCACACACACCACACCATGGCCATAAATGTGTGCATGTGCACACATAGCTAGTGCAGTTAACATGAAATCACTGACTGGATCAACTAACAATTTGAGTGAGCTGAGCAAGTGCCACCAGCCCAACTCCCATGCACACTCTAATTGTATAATGTACTTCCAGCTCCAGCTCCGGCCTCCCTTACTCTCAAGAATTCCCAACGCAACTTCTCCATGGAGTCTTAAGGATCTGCCCATGCACCTACACATGTACATATGAAGTTCCTCCCCCTCCTGGACATCTGCCATCAACAGTTGCCTTCCGGTGACTACTCCTTCATACCCATGAAGCAATTAACACTGTAAGCAGTTCAACTTTTAGCAGAATACGTATGTAATGCGCACTTGCCTTACTGGTTTGCAAAATGGCTGTTGCACAGCATAATTCGTCTCATGACTCACCTCTGAACTTTGACCTCACTTGCACCATAAGCACCTGGTTGTTCAGACATTACTGTTACTGCGTTAAAGTGATGTCAAAGTTCAGAGATAAGTCATATGACACTTGTACCAACCATTTTGGGAACTGCTGTTACCATGCAAGCTTCAGCTTATGCTGCACAACCATTGAGAGTACCCACACACTTTAAGAAGGGAATACAGGTTAAAAACATGTACATTACAACCATTGCACTTCGTTGCTATCAATACAGTGTTTTTAGACGTTTGTTCTCCTCCAAAAGTTTCTTATTCTGTTCTTGTAAACGCCTGTTCTCTGCAACAAGTGACTCCAGCTTGGAAAAGGCACTCTCTGACTTCTTCTACAGTTGGGATGGACCCACATAATGTGTGCGCACACGCAGACACACACACACACACACACACACACACACGCGCGTGCGCGCACACACACACACGCGCGCGCGCACACACACACACACACGCGCGCGCGCACACACACACACACACGCGCGCGCGCACACACACACACACACGCGCGCGCGCACACACACACACACACACACACACACACACACACACACAATTACAATGGTAGTCAGACTGCTCACCTCCTGCAGTGACAGCTGTCTCAGTATGTCTGTATACAGATGCATGAGTTCCCTGTTGAAGGACATGCGAAGGTCTTCTGTCGACTCATCCACCATAGCCTGAAGGAACTTGAGGATCACGGGAGACATGCCTCCATCAACAGGAGCTGGGTCTACACTCAGGAGATCCCCTAAAGGGGAAGAAAGCAGAAGTTGTGGATGGAGAATGTATATACAGAAAATGTACATCTTGTGGCCCCATCAGTTATTAGCTGTTCTTTTGGACAAAGCAATTGACATGAGAAGTTGGTAGTCTCGCGTAACTGGGCCGCCATCTTTGCTCAGACCCTGCCTTCGCAAAAGACTCGTCTTTTGTGAGACTAAGAAGTTGGTCTAACATTGCTATTCCAGATGTGACAACAGCGTCTATTGCACAATCATATGTATATATGTACATGCCACCTTCCAATATTCATACTGTTGGTGACTATGGGCACTGCTACAGCGACTACAGGTAACTACTATGGTATTTTGTGTGTACCCTATATGCAAACAGAAACAGTCCACAAGTGACCTGTTCACACCTTCCACTGCAAGCTACGTATACACATGTACCTGTAGGTGCAGGTGTGGCGCTGCTCGGAGCTTTCTTCTCCACTTCTCCATCTAAATGGTCTCCTCTGTGAACCGGTCTACTGAGGGACGTCTCGCTCTGTGTGTGTGGGGGGGGTAAGGCAGGGTGTGTGAGGTAACAGGACATACGTATACTGTGGAACATAAAATAATGAGAGGGTTATAGAAGGTTGTGCTGAGCATGGAGGGAGCAGTCAGTGTCTGCTGAGAGATGAGTGTGGGTGGGTGCTTCATTGAGTACATGAAGCAATGTGTGATTTAAGGTGTGATTTGAGTATGCACTCACGAGTTACAAGGAACAGTTTGTGTGAATCGTGTGTGACGCAGTGACTATTCTGTGAGTGCAATTACCATTATGACACTACTAGAACCAAGCTCATGCTACGTACCTGACTCACTGTGGAAGGAGGCACACCAGCTGCTCTGCTGGTGGGAGGGGTGAGGGAGGGGCCTCCTGGGTGTGGTATCCTGGTCGGGCTCCCGGGAGTATCAGCAGAGAGCACTGTGTTAGTACTCACAGCAGTGTGGACTGGAGACAGAGCGGTGCTGCCAGAGAGCAATCTGAGTGCACAGTTGAAGGGGGAATGAGGAATGGAGAGGCAGGGAGAGCAAAGGACACTAGATAGTGCAGACTGAAGGGAGCTGAGGCCACAGAGAACACGTAGTCTCATACAGCCAAATGCTTCCACCCTCCATTTTATACTGTGATGCCATAACATTGTACAAAGTATAGAACAGAGGAGAGAAGGTCCTCTGCTATGTGAGACTACGTACAGTGAGCTGTCAAAGTGCAATACTTAACATGCAGTTCACTCTTTACTTAGATACAACACTGAACACAGCACTAAACATTGCTTGCACGAACACTCCTCACTCCATACACACTTCTCAACCCCATACTTGTTGGCGATGGTTGATCCTCCGGCTGTGATTGCTGTGGAGTGAAGCGCTTGCTTGCCCTGTGCCCTTCCTGGACTGCCTTCGACATTTTCCCTGGTTTCTGTGGATGTGAAGAGGTCGAAGGTTGTGGAGAATGGGGGGTTCTCCCGAGGTGAACTGTGATCCTTGGTGTGTGGGGTGGGTGGCTGTCTTTCTAAGCCAATCCCACCAGGTCTCTGTGGTAATGACCGGGTTTTCCTTGAGGAGGTGTCACTTTGGTCCGAGACTCTTCCAGACTCTGATGGGGAGGCCCCTGTTGCTAAAGGACTAAATAAACTGTCTCCTCCCACTGCCGAACCTCCTACTGCAGCTGAATCTCTCCCTACTGGCGTAAAATGGCCGCCACCAGTTGGCGGCGACTGAGACACCTTTCCTCCTCCCCTCACCTTCACACTGGTGCTCTCCTTTCCTGGTGGAGCAGGCGTTGATGTTGAATGTAACTCCTTGCTGGAGGAGAGAGGTATCCTTGTGGTGGATTTTCTGTGTCGGCTGGCAGAGCTAGTTTGCAACACTAGGCAGTAGACAGGT
>OZ025876.1:1066801-1099301 GCA_964019415.1 Ianthella basta
ATATTAGCTCCGCCTGAGACAAAATTTGCCGCCATTTTTGGAAGAAAACGCACTTCCAACGGTTTGACAACGGAGACGATGAATATTATAATTTACGAGTCATAAAAATTAAAACGCAGCTGCATGGACTACATATAGAATCACGCTTAAATAATATAATAATTATACATATTATGTACCATATATGCATATATGCCTGTATACACATACAATTATGTGGGCATGTGTTCTGTAGCACAATATTATATAAAATCAGTGACAACACATCTCTCAAACTTGCAGGCCTGACCAATTAACCCATGTGCTGCCATGAAGGAGGTCTCTGTCCATTACTCTCATAAATAGTATATCAAAATGAAGTGATAATAGTTGCATCAGTTATTGGAGCTCCTTATGTGTGAGCCTCTTGCTTCAAGGCAGTGAAGTCACTGTGAGAGTGGTTCTTCAGTGTGTTCCTTCTTGGGCCCGGGTAGCTCTGTGGGTAAGGGGGGGAGGGGGTACAGATAGTCACATTAGTATTTTGATGTGTTCATGTGTGTATGTCTGTGTATGTGTGTCTATATGCATGTGTGTATGCGTATTCCTGGATGTGTACATAACACATGTAATGGTGACTGTCACTCTTACTGTGTGTGCGTGTGTGCGTGTGTGTGTGTGTGTGTGTTGTGCTTCTCAGTTGGTATGACACTTACTGCTTTAGGTCTGTTGATGACTGCTGATGAACAGTGAGCTACACGGGGATAGACACCTGTCAGTCCACACCCTCCCCCACACCCTCCCCCACACACTCCCCCACACACTACACACACTACTTTTCACATACACAGGAGAATGGAGCGCTGGTCCGTGTGTAGTGGCAAGGACCAACTCTAAGTACAGTGAGCATACACACGTACCTCTGCGACTGTCAGCAGCCTGTGTGAGACTGTGAACCACTTGCATTGTGTCTTGGCTGTTAGCCTGAGGGGGGGGGGGGATGAGGGGGGTAAAGAGATAGGATGTTGTGAGGATGCTTGGGAACATGACTGCTCACCCAACTGGTAACATGACTGAGTACATGATGGATTGGATATGACTGTGTGTGTGTGTGCGTGTGCGCGCGCGCGCGCGCGTGTGTGTGTGTGTGTGTGTGTGTGTGTGTGTGTGTGTGTGTGTGTGTGTGTGTGTGTGTGTGTGTGTGTGTGTGTGTGTGTGTACATGTATATATGTGTACGCATCACCTCACCTTAGCTACCATGTCCTCAAAGTGGTGGAAAGCATCCAGTTTGAGCACTCGCTCATGTGAGAGCTGTTTCTTCATGTCCTTCATGGCACGCTTGGCCTTGGCCTGCTCTGCCTCTACCAGCTTCTTCTGCAAAGTCCCTTCTTCCCTCAGCACCTTCAGCTGCTGTTCCTTATCTTCAAGTTTAGACACCTGCATGGTGGGATGGGAAGAAGACTTGGACTCGACTCACCAAGATGAAGAGTGCAATGAATGAAAGAACTGTCTAGGCCTAGCAGTAGATAGGCCAACAGTATCATTTACTTAATGTGAAGTTCGACAACCATTCACTATTCCTTGCCAGTGGGTACCAATTGTTACCTGCAGTTCTCCTAAGGCCACTCATTACACATGGACATATTTGTACATCCCCAACATGCTCAGTGCATGCAGAAGTGTCATTGTATTGTATTGTACGCATATACAAGGCAGTATGCACACACACATACACACACACACACACACACACACACACACACACACACACACACACACACACACACACACACACACACACACACACACACACACACACACACACACACACAGTCCCCACACATGCACACATTCCCTACACACACCTTATGTACAGTAGATCTATAGTGTGTTCTTGTGCTACATCTAAAGCTTATTTGCTCAGAGATACATCCATATGACCAAGCAAAGACTGTGTGTGTGTGTGCTCACAAGGTCATCAAGCTGTAGCTCCTGTGAGGGGTCCGTCTTGACCAAAGCATTGTCCTGAGACTTGGCCATGGACTTTGACAAAGCAATCCTCTTGTTCTTCTGAAGTGAGGTGAGGAGGGGGAAGGCATGCATGACAGAGAGACCTGCAATTATTCTCTCTCTTTCCCTCTCTCCTCCCTCTGTGTGTGCATGTGTGTGTGCATGTGTGTGTGCAGTGTGTGTGTGTGTGTGTTGTGTGTGTACCTCATCAGTCAGCTGTTTCTGGATGGCATCCACATCCTTCTCAGTCCTGAAGAGAACCTTAAAAATTCACACAAGAAAAAGGCAGCGTTTTCATGACAATTATACTATTACACTATACGAGCAGATTTGATAGCTGAAATAATTCTTTTAGATGTTTGAACAGATTTCTACATACACACAAGCACTCACTTTCTGCAGAGTTTCCACCTGTTGTCTCAACAGCTTCTTCTCCTCTTTCGCTGTCACCTTTGTCTCTGTCAGCTCTCTCTTCACACGATCAACCTCTCCCTCCAGCTCAGCTACACTCGCCTCATGAGAGGCCAACAGTTGGCCTTGCCGCCAGCCATTGACAACACTTAACTTGTACAGCTGAATGTTGTGGATGATACACCATTGGCAATATGTGAGCACACACACACACACACACACACACACACACACACACACACACACACACACACACACACACACACACACACACACACACACACACACACACACACACACACACACACAGAGAGAGAGAGAGAGAGAGAGAGACCAAACACTGTCCTTACATTCTTTGCCAGTGCTGAGTTCTCCCTCTGAACCAGTCCAATCTCAACCCCTTTCAACTGCCTCTCAACTACCCTCCTCCCTCCCTCCTCTCCCTGGTCTGTAAGGCACAGCCGCTCCCTCGCCTTGCTCATGCTCACAGCAGCCTCGTGGCGGACATCTTGTAGTGCATCCAGACAGTCACCGTACAGCGTTTGTCTGTGATGAGTGGGAGTGAAGGTGGGGGTGAAGGTAGGAGTGAGGGTGGGAGTGAGGGTGGGAGTGAGGGTGGGGGTGAAGGTGGGAGTGAGGGTGGGGGTGAAGGTGGGAGTGAGGGTGAGAGTGAAGGTGGGAGTGAGGGTAGGAGTGAGGGTGGGAGTGAGGGTGGGAGTGAGGGTGGGAGTGAGGGTGGGAGTGAGGGTGGGAGTGAGGGTGGGAGTGAGGGTGGGAGTGAGGGTGAGAGTGAGGGTGAGAGTGAAGGTGGGAGTGAGGGTAGGAGTGAGGGTAGGAGTGAGGGTGGGAGTGAGGGTAGGAGTGAGGGTGGGAGTGAGGGTGGGAGTGAGGGTGGGAGTGAGGGTAGGAGTGAGGGTGGGTGGTGAGGGTGGGTGGTGAGTGTGGGAGTGAGGATGGGAGTGAAGGTGGGAGCCTAGTCCCACACACTCCCCTCCGTAAAAGTACCATTACATTACACAGGTGGAGGCCATAAGATGTACCGAGTGGTGGCCATTGTGCGGTCTCACCGGGCAACACCACGTAAGAGTGGTGTGTGCCCTGCAGTAGCGGCAGCACAGTGTGAGAATGTACAGTGTGCAGTAGCAGCCAACCATACACACCTGTACTCCTCAAACCCGTTCTTGATGCTTGTGGATGAGGAGAAGGTGCGCTCCACTAGCTCCTTATACCTGTTGTGCACATCACGAGCCACTTTGTCGTGGGAGGAGACCAGGTCTTCCTCCAGCTGTGAGATTCTGGTCCGCAGGGCTGTAATCTCTGCAAAGAGAGAGAGGCTTAGCAGTGAGGAAACTGTTGGATGTACAGCGTTCGCATCACTCTTAATTACAGCCAGTCCCTGGTATGGATGGGGGCACACCCTCCTCCCGCGTGTGGAGCAGTACCTAGTGTGAGGTTACGTGTGTTCTGGGCCAGGAGCACTCTGGCCTCGTCCCTGGACTGCAGCACTCTGGCCGACGCAGCGGCCTTGTAGTGCTCCAGCTCCTGAAGTAGAAGAGGACAGACAGTTTATACGTGTACATAGTTCAGACCTCTACACAGCCTAGATGTCTGAACAAAGTCTAGACGCCTGAGCAGTCTGGACACCTGCACTGTCTGGCACCTGTACAGTCTAGACAACTAGACAAACTACACACAAGTATCATAATCAAGACACCACGACACCAATACACTGTACAGTAGGTGATTGTGTGATAAAGCCATCCACAAAATGAACTGGTTTAGGTCCAGACCCACTCACTCCCCTCCACTAAGGTCCAGACCCCCACACTCCCTTCCACTAAGGTCCAGACACACACACTCCCTTCCACTAAGGTCCAGACACACACACTCCCTTCCACTAAGGTCCAGACACACACACTCCCTTCCACTAAGGTCCAGACACACACACTCCCTTCCACTAAGGCCCAGACACACACACTCCCTTCCACTAAGGCCCAGACACACACACTCCCTTCCACTAAGGTCCAGACCCCCACACTCCCTTCCACTAAGGTCCAGACACACACACTCCCTTCCACTAAGGTCCAGACCCACACACCCCCTTCCACTAAGGTCCAGACACACACACTCCCTTCCACTAAGGCCCAGACACACACACTCCCTTCCACTAAGGCCCAGACACACACACTCCCTTCCACTAAGGTCCAGACCCACACACTCCCTTCCACTAAGGTCCAGACCCACACACTCCCTTCCACTAAGGTCCAGACCCACACACTCCCTTCCACTAAGGTCCAGACGCACACACTCCCTTCCACTAAGGTCCAGACCCACACACTCCCTTCCACTAAGGTCCAGACGCACACACTCCCTTCCACTAAGGTCCAGACCCACACACTCCCTTCCACTAAGGTCCAGACCCACACACTCCCTTCCACTAAGGTCCAGACCCACACACTCCCTTCCACTAAGGTCCAGACCCACACACTCCCTTCCACTAAGGTCCAGACCCACACACTCCCTTCCACTAAGGTCCAGACCCACACACTCCCTTCCACTAAGGTCCAGACCCACACACTCCCTTCCACTAAGGTCCAGACCCACACACTCCCTTCCACTAAGGTCCAGACCCACACACTCCCTTCCACTAAGGTCCAGACGCACACACTCCCTTCCACTAAGGTCCAGACCCACACACTCCCTTCCACTAAGGTCCAGACCCACACACTCCCTTCCACTAAGGTCCAGACGCACACACTCCCTTCCACTAAGGTCCAGACCCACACACTCCCTTCCACTAAGATCCAGATGCACACAGTCCCCTTCACGTCATCACTCACCCTCTCCATGTGGTAGTGAGAGATATGGAGATGCATCAAAAGGGCCTCATAAAAAGTGGAATAGCTGTGAGAAGGGAGAGTGACAGTGAGGGTGTGAGGATGCAGAGTGAGAGTGAGGTGACAGTGAGGGTGTGAGGATGCAGGTGGGAGTGAGGGTCACTTGGTACGTGCATGAAGGTGATTGAGCAATGCCCCTCAACCCCTTGCCTATCGTGACTCACATGTCATACACCTCCCGCTCTCTTGTGAGGACAGAGCTCTCCAACTGAGTCATTAAATGGTTCCAATCCTTCTTGGACAGTGTGTACCTTCCACTATCACCATCAATGGTAGCAATGTCTAAGAACTTTCGGTGGAACACCTCACCAATCCTTGGTTTCATGACAGCTGGAGGCTCTTTGAAAGACTGTCAACAAATGCACAGAAGAACCGTTTCATTGCAAGAACTCGAGAGATTGCTAGTGACTCAATTGTGTGCCAACACATTCTCATGGTCACAATTCCACAACTCACAGCTTTCTTCCATACAGAGATGGGGAGGACATCTTCATCTTGTTCCAACTCCCCCAACACTGCATTCTGCAGTCGCATCACGTGTCTAATCTGCTCACGAATTAGCTCCATTCGTAACAACTCCATCAGGTGAGTGTACTGGGCTGAGATTAGCTGCAGCTCTGAGAAAGGCTTGGCCCCACTCCCTAGCAACCCAGTCCGGTCCTTCACAACAGAGTCACTGTCTTCTTCACTCTGTGAGAAGCAGAGTGTGGGAGAAGAGAGAGATTCAAGGAACAGCAAAAGCAAAGACTTTCAACTTTCAATATCATAAAGCAATAAACAACTAGCACACAATTTGATGGATGAAGATCTTTGTGGTTGAAGCAAGCTACTTTGAACTGAGAAATAACTACGTACGTTAACATGCAACTTGATGCATAGTACATATCTCTTACAACTGTGGATGAGCTCCATCTGAGCTGTATGGAGATTAATGCACTCTGCAGATAGTGGCTATTACTGGATACATGCACAGTAAGCACTTAAAGCGCATCTACATACATATGTGTACATCACTGCACCTGACTGACACTGCAGCTGTCACCAACTACCGCCTTCAGGGCAGGCTCTTGTACACGTGCCTTATACATTTCCCTAATGTCAAAAGCAATAACATTCCATAAGCAGCAGATTAAGCACTATAAAGTATAATTATACAGTTGTTTCACAGTTCATAAAATCAGTTTATTGTGCAAAGTTACAAAATATGCAAGCACAACAGTTTAATATAAAATCAACCAATACTAACACTAATGCTGATATTTTTTGTATTGTTACACACTGGTATGTACTGTATAAATATACACCAATCAGAATTACTGAAACAGTCATGTGACCAGGTCTTACTGGATTTGCAGTAACTGTTTTGCATCTTTGACATGTCCAGTTGGGAGGAAGCTCCCTAATACCCTTGTGGACCACTCCCACTTCAAGTTCTCCACTGTGGCAGAGAGTGCAACATACTTCAATGCATGCTTCATGGCAACAGAAGGGCGGAACAACAGCCAACCAGATTTCATCTTGAGCTGATTCAAACTCTGCCCAAAGGGTGCAGAGGAAACAGCAAGGGAGGAGGAGAGCTGGGACGGTAAAGGGGTAGAGGTCCCTTCGGATGTCTTCCTGAGAGATGCAGCAGGAGACACAAAAGCTGGCAGCCTAAGTCCTTTATTGATGGCTCCAGTTATGCTTAGTGCTTGAGCTTTCTCTGAGGAGGAAGAGGCCGAGTGCTTGGCTGCTCTTCCATTGTCACGGAGGTCCTCAGTGCTGCCATTACTGGTCACTTGCTGTCTGTGGTGGCTCTGAAGTGCTTCGTCCACCTGTACCGACATCCCAATGATGTCTCCCTGTGCCACTAACCTGCAACAGGTTGGTGTGAGGACATGAGACACAGCCAAGATATTACAGGGCTGAGGTGTGAGGACAAGAGACACACAGCCAAGATATTACAGGACTGAGGTGTGAAGACAAGAGACACACAGCCAAGATATTACAGGACTGTGGTGTGAGGACAAGAGACACACAGCCAAGATATTACAGGACTGAGGTGTGAGGACAAGAGACACACAGCCAAGATATTACAGGACTGAGGTGTGAGGACAAGAGACACACAACCAAACCAAGTAAAGAAATGACAAGACTGCTTGTGGAAGAAAGCAAAGAATATGACATTAACAAGATGTATGTGCATACTGTGGGTACAGTGACAAAAGGTGTGTGTGTGTGTGTGTGTGTGTGTGTGTGTGTGTGTGTGTGTGTGTGTGTGTGTGTGTGTGTGTGTGTGTGGTGTGGTGTGTGTGTGTGTGTGTGTGTGCTCATGACTACCTATCCTCCTGTGGCAGAAGTCCCAACAGAGAGTAGATATCATCCTTCAAGGAGAAGCATTTCGACTTCCAAAGTGGATCCAGGATTTGGGAATGCGACAGGAACTTCCTCCAAGTGAAGCCATCAGCTAGCTTATGTGACTTGTGCAGAACGTCCATGGGATCCGGAACAGACAAGGAAGGGTAGCCTAGAGGAGTCCTGCAGACAGATAGGGTGCATGTGAACATTAACCAGCACCAGATGAGATGTACGCACAAGGAATGCAAGTCCATATACAGTGTGTGCATAGGTACTGTACTGTACACTATGCTTGTAAATGGTACCACTTCACCTACAGTACTACAAGAATCACACTGACGTACATTCTTTCGAGAGACTTTGAGTCACAATAAAGGAGTCTACAACCTTCAATAATGGCCTTCTTGACTACACCCGTGCTTACTGGTTCTTGTCACTCATCTTGTCCAAGATGGCCGCACTATGGTGGCGTACAACTTCATACGCTGTCTTCCTCCCTTTTGAGAAGAAGGTCTGTGGTAGGCACCATCTGACAACAAGATGGAGGCACCAGCTCAGGAGGTCACACTTCCCCTCCAAGTAAGCACACACCTGAGACAGAACAGCCAGCCAGCCAGTCAGATTGATGGACAGATAGAGAGACGGATGGATGGACAGATAGAGAGACGGATGGATGGACAGATGGAGAGACGGATGAATGGACAGAGAGACGGATGGATGGACAGATAGAGAGACGGATGAATGAACAGATAGAGAGACAGATGGATGGACAGATGGACATATACTCACATGTAAGCAGATTGACAGTTTTGTATTGACATGCAGCTATGTTATAGGAAAATTATTCAGTCAACACTAGCGTGTGTGTGTGTTTTGTGTGTGTGTGTGTGTGTGTGTGTGTGTGTGTGTGTGTGTGTGTGTGTGTGTGTGTGTGTGTGTGTGTGTGTGTGTGCTTGCCTGTTTGAGGTCAGTGGGGTCTTTAAGGTGACTGATCTCGTCTGAAAGGTTTGACAGTTCCCTTCCAATTCCATCCAGCCCACCCCATTTAGCCCCCACCCTGTTGCCATGGTGACTGTTCTTCTGAACCCCAAGCTGTGCATAGGCACAGAAATACATGAAGATGTGCACAAAGCGCGTGGCAACCTTGACAACAGTTGTGAGGATATCCCTGCAATCAGTTATTGAGTCCAACTGGGAAAACATTCTCACTATCTGCAGTAATCAGAGAGGTGTCTACAATTAATAGCCAGTGATTAATGAATAGGAATTTAAAACATGATCATACACATAATACTACACAACCATAGGCAGTGTTACTACATCATTTTATAGCTACTAATAGTGTACTTGGCTTGTACTTTAAAGACTACTACAAATTTTAGTGGCAGCTAATTTAGCATTTATACGTTCAGGATTTGGCAGGTACTAATTTTTGAGATGCTCAAGTGTTTGTGCTCTTACCTGTACAACAAAAGTTCTTTGCTGGTACAAGTCATTAGCCGTTTTTGCACTATTCACTAAATTCGTTAAAATTAGAATCTGTTAAAATTATAGCCAAAACTGTCTGGAAAAGAATGGAGAGGCGTCACTTCATTTCATCCTACTGCTAATTGTTGCTGTGCTTGCTTCAAGGACAGACGTGGAAGGGTTTCCCCAGGATAAGATAGCAGAAGTACACTTGTTAACACACAAGTGTCATTTCAACAGTGTCCTTGGAAGCTCAAGTGATTGAAAGTAAAAGCAGAGAGCAACGGGAGGTAAATTCACACTGTTCCATACATGCCAGCAGACAGATTCCACAAGCACAGCATTCGCCTTGAATCATACTTAGAAGAGTCTACTGTAGCGTTAACTACACAGATCAACCGTCTGACCTCTCCCCCTTACTCAATGGCTGCTCAGAGCGAGTCCGACCAGAACTCCTATCCTCCACCACAACAGCTTGCCTTTCCTCCACAACCAGCAGTCTCTGGCGATGTTTCACAAATGCAAGGTGCCACACTACAGTATCCTCCAACACATTTGGCCTACCCTCCACCAGGACAGCTGCAGGATACCTATCCAGGCCATGATGACCAGTACCCTCCAAACGACACCTATCCTCCACCGATGGAGGCTGCCTATCCACTACAAACCGCAGGTTATGGTGACCACTTCACTCAATCGTTCCAGGCTTACCCACCCTCCTATGACTACAAACAGCAGCCTATCACCTCCGATGCTGCCACCGTTGCAGTCGGGACTCAGCCAAGGGGAGCTACTGCTGCTATGTTTCCACCCAAGGAAAGGGAGAACGTCTTGGCACTAGGTGCAATCCTGCTCTCCTTCATCCTGCTGTTCTGTGGTACCTCCTTCATCTGCCTTTTCTGTGCCATACCTGCCTTCATCTTAGCCGTTGCATCCGTGAAGGCTGAAGGATCCATGCAGAATACCATGGCTGCCATGAGCATCCTCCTCAATGCAGTTTCTTGTGCCTGCTGTATCCTGTTCTTCATCATCTTCATCGCCGCATATTCAGCGAGCCCTAGATAAACTGCTTACTGCTCCTACTGTTAACACTGGGTGAACATGGCACAACACAGCTTAAGGAGTACGTAGTCTGCAAAGAGTTATAAACTTGATACAATTGCATGTTGTTCTGATTATACCCTTGTTCAAAGCATGATTTAGCCAAATAGTGGACTTGAGTACATTAAACAGATATAGTCCTACTGTAAGTATTGAGTGTGTGTGTGTATTAGAGTGAAGTGTGCCGTATACTGTGTTAATGGCAATGGTTTCAAGTGTTATATTCTGTTTATTTCATACGTACGTTTGTATGTTACATAATTATGTATTACAGAGTGTAAACACAATTTGTCTTGTTGAACATGTATTTGTTGTGTTCCTGGAGTCTCCTCACAGCTATGTGAGGTGTGAGCTGTTAGGTGCTATAGGGGGGCACATAGCTGCATCCGTTTGGCACTATCAGTTGTTTTCAGTTTGCATTCTGTTTCAGTTCAATTCCTAATTGGAATGGGAAACGGTGATCCACTCATTTTCAAGTTACATCAGCACTGGTGTCAGTTCACTAAGTGTTTTAGGTGAACTGGCACTTTTTGTAAGTGGCAAACATGTGTCAATGGATGCATGGACATATACTGTGTGTGTGTGTGTGTGTGTGTGTGTGTGTGTGTGTGTGTGTGTGTGTGTGTGTGCGTGTGTGTGTGTGTGTGTGTGTGTGTGTGTGTGTGTGTGTGTGTGTGTGTGTGTGTGTGTGTGTGTGTGTGTGTATGTATGTAACGTATGCAAACAAAATTTTGCAGGACTCATAATTTGTAAATTTGCGAAATGTGCATATACAGAATGTGTTGTTGTTGTCCCTTTGCATGAAAACGCTTAACCCGGGATACTGTCACGGTACAGGAGTGAAATGTGAATGTGTGTATGACATAGTCCATTATTCAAATGATTCTGCTGTCAATCACTACAATAGTGGTGACTGCCAGTGCCGCCATTCCTGTTGGGTTGTACAGCCTAGCCTGCACCACCTGACAACAGAGATGGCAGATTCCACAGAATGCGGAATTTGTGCATTCCTTCTGGTATAATCTCTGAAGAGTCTATGGTCTGTAAAGTACTATGGAACTGTTCCAATTGTTTCAACTCATTGACACGGTTTCTGTTTCAAGAAAGTCCATGGTACAACAGGTAGCTCTATAAATTTGGTTGTCAGATCGCAAAAAAACAGTATTCACCAGCAAGAAGGTCTACCCACTGTCCACTTCCTTCCCCTACACGTGATGGCTGCCCACTACATTTCTGACCAGCAGGGCTATCCCCCACAAGCTGCAGGCCAAGGTGACCAGTACCCTCAATCATCCCATGTCTACCCCCCGCCTTCCTACGACTACAAACCACGGCCTGTCGTCTCCGACACCACCACTGTCGTAGTGGGGGCTCAGCCAACAGCAACTACAACCACTGTGTCTACACCCAAGGAAGAGCGAAAGCATTTGGCCATTGGTGCCCTCATACTCTCCTTGGTCGTGCTGTTCCTTTGTACCTCCATTATCAGCCTTGCCTGCACCATACCTGCCATCATCCTGGCTTCTGGAGCCATGGCAACCAAGGGATCCAAGCAGAAGACTCTGGCCGGCTTCAGCATCGGACTCAGTGTAGCCTCCATAGTCTGCACTGTGCTGGTCCTTGTCATATTCATCTCTGTCTACGCGTCCACAGCAGCAGCCAGCATCAGCAGCTCCAGCACTCGCTACACCTACCGCTATTCAGGCTGAGTACGGTATGCACATGGAGTGGCTGTAACAGCTCTACAGTACAGTACATCCATAGCTTCACTGTTAGGACCCTGAGTGTGTAGCATATTCTAGCCAAAATAGCAGAAACAAGAAACTTGACTGGATGACATAGGTCCACTGTAACTAGGAAACACAGCGAGAGTGCACTTGAGTGAATTGTATGTATTATTAAATACTATATTATTATATTCGTTAATGCATTTTCCTTCAATTTTTTGATACTAATCACATAATTGTACGTACTGTTAGAGTGCACTTGTGCATGTGTTCTGTTGTTTTCCTTGAGTCTCCTCACAGCTGTGTGAGGTGTGAGCCGTTAGGTGCTCTAGGGGAGAACGTATATGCGTCTATTTTGGCACTATCAGTTGTTTTCAGTTTGCACTCTGTTTCAGTTCAATTACTAATTGGAATGGGAAACGGTGATCCCTTCTCTTTCAAGTCACATCACCAACGGGTTGCTGTCTTGAATGATTGCAAGGGAGGTGAGCAGAAGCCAATACATAAAGCAACTCATAACAATACAGTATATGCCAATACAGTGGAACCTGTCTAAGACCGGGTGGGGTTTTAACTGACCCTTTATAGAGAGGTGGCTGCTCTACAGAGGTAGATTGCTTTGCCTTAGTGCTTTTTGGAGCCAGGGAGGCTGGCAGTTTTAGAGAGGTGGCTGCCTAACACAGTGACCGTCTTCGACAGGTTCCACTGTACATGTAAAATTTAATGAGGAAGCGTCCAAACACATCCCTTGCTTTCTGAGTCATCATAAATCACTAAAGTGGACCTGTCATCCTCACTATCAGCTTCTTTCTGACACTTGAATTCGTCGTTGACTGTCGGACATCTTATACTGATATCATGTGCCAGCCTTACACTGCTGGGTGTGTGGTCAACTCAAGGGGTCAGTCAGTCACTGTATGGCTGACTAACTTCCACAAGATTGGTGTACTAATTCAACCCTTCGTCTGGCTCACAGTGCTACACTATCACAAAGAAACTGGCATAGGTTCTCAGACAGCTGGAAAGTCTAAAATGGCTATACACTTCGGAGAACTCATCTGCCTCCGCGGAGAAGGTACATGGATTACAGTAAACACCCCCAAACTGTTTGGGGAGTTTTCAATGTTAAGAATCTTTCTGATGGCCACCGGCATAGCGAATAAGACGGCAGGTTCCTCAGGATGTGGAATTTGTTCATTCCTTATGGTATAATCTCTAAAGAGGAAACAACCTCCTACTCATGGTCCATAAAGCCCCATGGGACTGTTTCCAATTGACTCTAATGATGTGATATGGGAGTGTTGACATATGGTTTCTGTTTCAAAAATATCCACTGTAGAAACAGGTATATATCCCCATAAATTTGGTGGTCAGATCGCACAGACCAAGTGCTCACCTGCAAGGTCTACTGTATCATTAGTTAAACTGACTGCCCTCTTCCTTCCCTAACGTGATGGCTGCCCAGTACGTTTCTGACCAGCAGGGGTATCCTCCACCAGGAAAGGCTGCCTATCCCACACAAGCTGCAGACCAAGGTGACCAGTACCCTCAATCATCCCAAGTCTACCCCCCACCTTCCTACGACTACAAACCACAGCCTGTCACCTTCGGCACCACCACTGTCGTAGTGGGGGCTCAGCCAACAGCAACTACAACCACTGTGTCTGCACCCAGGGAAGAGCGAAGCCGTTTGGCCACTGGTGCTGCCCTATTCTCCGTAGTCCTGTTGCTCTGTGGTACCTCCTTCATCGGCCTTTTCTGCGCCATACCTGCCTTCATCCTGGCCATTGTAGCCACGAGGACCACGGGACCCATACAAAAGATTCTGGCCGGCTTCAGCATTGGACTCAATGTAGCTTCCATTGTCTGCACTGTGCTGGTCATCATCATAGCCATTCCTGTCTACGTGACCAGTACCGGAAGCTACAGAGGAGGTTACTACCCAACCTACTCCAACTACTACTACTCCCGCTATATAGGCTGAGTACGGTATGCACATGGAGTGGCTGTAACAGCTCTACAGTACAGTACATCCATAGCTTCACTGTTAGGACCCTGAGTGTATAGCGCATTTTAGTCTAAATAGCAGAAACAAGAAACTTGAGTGGATGAAATAGGCCGTAACTAGTACTGTAACTAGGCAACACAGTGAGAGTGCAGTTGAGTGAATTGGATGTATTACGTACACTACACTATATGGATACTCGTCAATGAATATTTCCTTTATTTTTGACATTAATGAATAATCACATAATTATGCGTACTGTTAGGGTGCACTGTATCGTGTGCATGTATTCTATTGTGTTCCCCGAGTCTCCTCACAGCTATGTAATGGACTGTGCTCACAGACGTGAGAGCAGGGCACATAACTAAATTTGTTTTTGCACAGCATCAAGTTAACCATTTCAGTGTGCCCTTTGTTTCAATTCAATCCAAATCGAAGTGGCAAACAGTGGAAAAACTTACTTTCAAATCAGATTAACAGATGTATCGATTCACTAAGCAGCATTTCATTGCTAGCTGTTCTACTGGCCATTTTTCCTGTTCTACAAGCACAAGCAAAATATGTATGCATCATAGTCACTAGCAGATGTCTTGGCTACGAAATGAAATAAATATGAGCTCTGAAATGTAAATTGGCTAAGAGTGTATCCTTGACTTTTGCATGGACAAAGAAGAACCCTGTATATAACTCCATGTTGAATGCTATGAATTCAATTATAACTGCAATGAATATGATTATACAAAGACACTCAACTACTGTGACCGTTGTCTTTGCTAGTTATACAGTAAGAGTCTGTCCGTTGCAGGGTAGATGGGTTTGTCATGTGGCCATTTGGGAGATGCATTAGCCAACCTCTAGATAGCCCAAATAGCTGTTAGCAAAAGGTAAAGATCCATTACTACGTATGCCCAGAGATGAAGGAAGGGAGTTAAAAATTCTTGAGTGTGAATCACATGGCACAGTTGTCATGAAATGGAAGATGTTTCAGCCCCCAAAAAGCCTTCTTCAGTTGCAATAATCAACATGATCTATTTAGCATATTGCAATTTGGAGCTGAGCACCTTGCATTTCTTGACAATTGTGCCTTGTGATTTGCACTCAATAATCCTTCCCCTCCTTCACATTGCTTGTCTGTTTAATCTAATGTTGCAAAGGCTGATTGCTGTGCTGTCAAATAAAGGCAAATTGACCGTGAGCAGATACACAGCAGAATCAATTGATCAACCGATTGTCAAACTGTTCTGACTGTAGCTGACTAAATCCTAGGAGTACAATGATACGAGATTCTTGAGCAAGACACAACTGATAATGATAAATCAATCAAATGCAGGACGTTTCGACCCGAAGGTCTTTGTCAACTGCATACAGGATTCCTGTACACAGTTGACAAAGACCTTCGGATCGAAACGTCCTGCATTTGATTGATTTATCATTATCAGTTGTGTCTTGCTCAAGAATCTCATATCATTGTATTATCAACGCAACTATGAGCCTCTACAATATCATAAATCCTAGGAGGCCAAAATTCCTGCAATCAGTTGATTGATTGATTCTGCTATGTATCTGCACAAGCACATAATAATAATAACAGCTATACATAACCATAGTATATAAATGCATAATTTTGCTGTACATAATAATTATAACATTAACAATAATAATCTCATTATAATGGAGCTAGACCAATTTTTTGTCCACACTAATCTCCGGAACCGTGCGGAGGGTTCACAGAAAACGCGGTCCTAATGTGAAAGCGCTATCCGGAGGGTGTCTTCGGCTGGGTTTTCCTGCGAAAACGTGCGAAATGAAGGTTTTGCGCCAACTCGCCATACGTTACTATAAGACGCCATATTTGTTTTATTTGAACAGTCCTGAGTGGCTAGGTAAGTCTGACATAACCCAAGTTCGTTCGCACTAGCCAAAATTTCACAAGTTATCCAGACATTTCGGCAGCTTTCAGCCACCTTCATCAGTGAATGACAAAATACAGCACTCCTATAGTTTAGGTCTGAATTTTGCACCTGCACCAGGACGTGTTCCCACAGCTCACTTTGTCTCCAGTGTAGAAGCAGCAATTGGTCGAACCGGAGTCAGTGAGAAAGTCGCAGCAAAGGCCCGCATGTGTGTCATTGGCGCAGTCAGTCGTGCGAAGATGCCACCCAGAAACATTCCATCAAAGGAAATGAAGGCCCTGAAGGATCTTGCTAACGATGAGGCTATCCTCATATTACCAGCAGACAAGGGCAAGGCCACAGCGGTGATGGACAGAGCAGATTATGACGGAAAGATTCTGAAGATGTTGAGTAATGAAAGCACGTACCAACCAGTGGAGAAGGACCCGACAGCATCACTGGAGAGAAAGATGAATGCCCAACTGATGAATCTTAAGCGATCTGGTCGCCTCCCCAGCAATGTGTACGCACAATTGAGGAGCTCAGCTGGCAGGACCCCCCTGATGTATGGCCTACCTAAGGTGCACAAGCAGGACGTCCCACTCCGCCCCATTGTGTCCTTCGTGTCCTCTCCGACATACCAGCTGTCCAAGTTCCTGGCCAGCATATTAGCTCCGCTTGTCGGACGGACTAGCTCCTATGTGAGGAACTCGAAGTCCTTTGTTGATTTCATCACGACACAGACCCTGGCAGAGGATGAGATCCTACTATCCTTTGATGTGGTATCCTTCTTCACCTGTGTCCCAACGGGGCTGGCTGTCCAGGTAGCCCGCCACCGACTGGAAAATGATCCCTCCCTCCAGGACAGGACTGACCTCAACATTGATGACATCGTGGATCTCCTGACCATGTGCCTTGACGCAACCTACCTGTCTTTCAGAGGGAAGGTGTACCGGGAAGTACATGGTACCGCGATGGGGTTGCCGGTGTCTGTGGTTGTGGCCAACCTGGTAATGGAGGATGTTGAAGAGAGAGCCCTGACCACATTTCCCTCCCCTCCCCGCTTCTGGAAGCGTTACGTAGACGATACGTGCACAGCTCTCCCCAGGGACATGGTCGAGCCCTTCCATAAGCACCTGAACTGCATCGAGCCATGCATACAATTCACAGTGGAGGAGGAGTCTGATGATAGGAGGCTACCTTTTCTGGATGTACAGCTTTGCAGGGATTGTGATGGCACTGTCACTACATCGGTGTATCGGAAGGCCACACACACCAACCAATACCTCTCCTTCACATCCCACCACCCGACGGCACACAAAGTAGCTGTGGTAAGGACCCTCATGACCAGAGCTAACACTCTTTCATCCTCAGGCGTGGAGAGAGTGCAGGAAGAGAAACAGATTGTAAAAGCACTGCAAGAGAATGGCTACCCCCCCAGCTTCGTCCACAAACACTTGCACCCAAGGAGACCAAGACGGGAAATGGATGACCAGAGGCCCAGAACAACCCTGACCCTCCCTTACATAGCTGGTCTTTCGGAGGCAGTGAGACGGATTCTTGCACCTCTAGAAATCAAGGTGGTTTTCCGCCCACAAAGCACTCTTAGCAGCTTACTTGTGCACCCCAAAGATCCAGTACCAATGGACCAACGGAAGGGGGTTGTGTACAGCGTGCCTTGTGATGGATGCTCCAAGGTGTACATTGGGCAAACTGGCCGGAGCCTCAAACACCGGCTGGCAGAACACAGACGTGCCCTGAAGAATGGAGATGTGGCAGCATCGGCCCTCGCAGAACACACCCTCGCAACAGGTCATCTGGTGGATCTCACCAAGTCAGAAGTAATTGACTGTCACCCATATGCCACCACACGCTGCCTATTGGAGAGTTGGCATATACAACGGAACCCGGATGCACTGAATAGGGAGAAGGGAACCTTGCCTGAGGTGTACACTGCCCTCCTAGAGTAGACTACTATTGGATCTCTACTGTTACTGCCTAACAAAATTCATTGACTGTAAAATTGTTACTTTAACGTTATTCATGGTCACATCACCAACTGTCACCACATTTCATGATGGAGGTGGCTGATGAAGGTGGCTGAAAGCTGCCGAAAC
Source organism: Ianthella basta (assembly GCA_964019415.1). NCBI lineage: Eukaryota > Metazoa > Porifera > Demospongiae > Verongiida > Ianthellidae > Ianthella > Ianthella basta. Next base: position 1,084,743 of record OZ025876.1, read on the forward strand.
GTCTGGATAACTTGTGAAATTTTGGCTAGTGCGAACGAACTTGGATTATATTTGTTTTACGGAGTAAAGCGAAGTAGATTACAGAATTCACAGCTAATTCCTTTGTTACAAAACTCCTCCTGGGGAGATGGTGCGATGGTTTCTTTGCTGTCGTTTTAGCACGATGTAGAAGGCTGTGAGTGACATAAGCTATATAGCGGAAAGCGCCGTCTTACGCGAGTGAAAGCGGCTCGATGGCGAAAGGATGGTGCACAAGTCATGCGGGTTGTAGGCTTGCGCAATGATCTCATGACGTCATCGTAATATGTTTCTTCCAAAGCCATTTGCAATCGTTGCAGTGTGCATATGCCGAACATTAAGGGCTACACCGGACGAAACTAAGAAGTCAAGACATTCAGGGATGCATGAGAGCTCTTAGGAACCGACGACAACTGTCAGAACTCCAAGACCATCACTCAGCCTTCACTCACAGGAGTCAGCACCAGGGGAAAAGCAGGAGCCAGCTCGAGGGGAGTCAGCTCAAAGGACCAACCAGGAGTCAACTCAAGAGGACAACCAGGAATCAGCTCAAAGTGGCCATCATGAGTCAGTTCTGTTTAATTTGGAGTGCGATACAAGACGCTTGACCTTGCAGAAGGTGATTCATGGTGGACGAGGAGTCAGCTGCGTGCAACTCTATAGCTAACTGCAACTGCAGCGTCTATAGCTATCACTCAGTAGCCAGGTTTGGAAGTGCTTTGCATCAGAAGCACTGGCAGCGGAAGCACCTGCATTGGGCGCCAGAGCAGAGGAGGGCGCTGGAGGCGCCCTCCTCTGCTAGTGATAATAACAATGGTAGACTGGCACTTTTTGTAAGTGGCAAACATGTGGGGGCACGGACATATACTGTTTGTGTGGGTGTACCTTTAGTCTCGTGCTCCAGACCCCCCTGCGAAAGGGTCTGGTATAATCGCTTATGCTGACTTGTGTCCAGGATGAGACCCTGTCCTGGCCATCAGATTTGCCGTTTACTATATGACCTCAGTCTAAAATTTAGACACATGGCGTCAGCTCATTCAAAGAACATCGAACATGCTGTGGCTTTTCTCTGGTACACTCTGAAAACAGAGCAAGAACGAGCCGAAGCAAACAAAGCGAATCGACCACTCCACACTTCACTCGCTGCACTACTGCACTACAGACAACATTGCGCAAGAGTTAACTACAATTATGCAATAATTACTTTCCTATGGCAGGGGTCGGCTTACATATATACCAGACACTTCTGCAAGGGGTCTGGTGCACGAGAGTATGTGTACCATATGCGCACAAAATTTTGTGGAACTTTTTTTGTTAATTTTGCAAGTTTGCCAAAGTTTGCAAAAAATTATGAAAATTGCCCTAATGTCGCTAAACAGTAGGGGGTACAAGGGCTTCGTAAAAAACCACAAAAATGCTCAAGCAAGAGGCATTCAAGAATATATGTATGAACATCCAGCGAAATTTGTATGCATATGATGTGTGTTGTTGTTGTGTGCACATTGTGTTTGCTGTTGTTGTTATGCTTGCGTTGTTGTTGTTGTTTGTGTGTGTGTGTGTGTGTGTGTGTGTGTGTGTGTGTGTGTGTGAGTGTTAATATGAACACATCTTGTCCATTGGGCACATCTCAAATGAAAAAGACTAACACGAAGTGACCAGATGCCATACTACTTATTACCATGCGCACACCAGTCAGTGGCCTTGTTTTGTTGCTGTTCAACTGACAACATAAAGTCCTTATGATAACGGTGTGAGTGAACACCCCCGAACCGTTTGGGGAATTTCAATGTTAAGAATCTCTTCATAAGTGTCCATGGACAAGGTGTGTGTCAGGCTGTTGACACTCTTCACCAAAGACATTGTGTTGTCACTCTGACGGTCACCGGCATAGCGAATGAGATGGCAGATTCCTCGGGATGTGGAATTTGTTCATTCCTTATAGTATAATCTCTACAGAGGAGACAACTTCCTACCCATGGTCCATAAAGCACCATGGCACTGTTTCCAAATGATTCTATTCATGTGATGTGGGAGCGTTGACATGATTTCTGTTTCAAACTATCCACTGTAGAAACGGGTAGCTCCATAAATTTGATGGTTAGATTGCACAAACCCAGTATTCACCTGCAAGAAGACCAACTGTCCGCTTCCTCCCCTACACAATGGCTGCCCAGGATGTTTGTGACCAGCAGGAGTATCCTCCACCAGGAGAGGCTGCCTATCCCCCACAAGCTGCAGTCCAAGGTGACCAGTACCCTCAATCATCCCAAGTCTACCCCCCGCCTTCCTACGACTACAAACCACAGCCTGTTACCTCCAGCACCACCACCGTTGTAGTAGGGGCTCAGCCAACCAGAACTATAACAAATGTGTCTCCACCAAGGGAAGAGCAAAGCCGTTTGGCCGCTGGTGCCGTCATATTCTCCATAGTCCTGTTGCTCTGTGGTACATCCTTCATCGGACTTTGCTGTGCCATACCTGCCTTCATCCTGGCCATTGTAGCCACGAGGACCACGGGCTCCACACAAAAGACTCTGGCCGGCTTCAGCATTGGACTCAATGTGGCCTCCATTGTCTGCACTGTGCTGTTCCTTGCCGTAGCCATTTCTTTCTACTTTACCGGTAGCAACAGCTCCAGTACTAGCTACTATAGAGGAAGATACTACTACTCCTATTACTACACCTACCGCTATTCAGGCTGAGTACGGTATGCACATGGAGTGGCTGTAACAGCTCTACAGTACAGTACATCCATAGCTTCACTGTTAGGACCCTGAGTGTATAGCATATTCTAGCCTAAATAGCAGAAACAAGAAACTTGAGTGGATGACATAGGCCCACTGTAACTAGGAAACACAGTGAGAGTGCAGTTTAATGAATTGTATGTATTACACATACATTATAGTGAATAAATTTATTTCCTTCATTTTTGGCATTAATCATGTGTGTACTGTTAGAGCACTGTATCTTGTGCATGTGTTCTGTTGTGCTCACCGAGTCTCCTCACAGCTATATATTGTAAGGGAGTGTGATGACAGGTGTTAGAGGAGGGCACAAAGCTACATTTATTTTGCGCAGTATCATGCAATTGTTAATCATTTCAGTGTACCCTTTGTTTCAATTCAATTCACACTGGAGTGGCAAACGTGCAAAATTTAATTTCAAGTCAATTCAGCAGATGTATCGATTCACTAAACAACATTTCATTGATAGCTGTTCTACCGGTCATTTTTCCTGTTCTAAACACCCAAGCAAAAATATCGTCTGTCAGTCACTAGAAGAACGACTTGAGTACGAAATGAAAGAGACGAAGCTTTCAAATGTTGATTAAGAGTGTATCCTTAATTTTGTGTGGACAGGAATAGAATCTTGTAACTACATGCTGAATGCTATGAATTCAATTATAACTGCAATGAATATGATTATTCAAAGGCACTCAACTACTGTGACTACCCTGTAACCTTAAGGTAAACCGTTGTCTTTGCTAGTTATACAGTAAGAGTCTGTCTGTTTCAGGGTAGATGGGCTCGTCAAGTGGCCATTTGGGAGATGCATTAGCCAAACTCTAGATAGCCCGAATAGCTGTCAGTGAAAGAGTGAAGATCCAATACCATGTCCAGAGACGAATGGGTGAATCTGTACATGCAATAAATTCACCTAGTCACTGTTTAGTCTTATGTAGCCAGACTGCCATTTTAGCCACATGCAGACTCCACCCTACCACAAGACGGTCTGGGGACTATCGCCTACTTTTTGGTACAATGGTCCACCAGAAGTTCGGACTGTCATTTTGTAATGATGCCATATAAGGGGCAGGTTAATCACCTGACACGTGTGTCTGTGGTCAAAACAATGAGGTGTTATGGTTGCATGTGATGTAATGCGCACGTAAGTTCTTAACTTGAAATACTTGTTTGATATTAATAATAATAACAATAATAATAATTGATACTATTTAATGTGGGGAACCTTTAGCCAGAAGGCTATTCTTCCAGGCACCCACAACACATACATAGTACAAACAACATAGACACACATACAGTAAATCAGTTTGTTATTCGCTCAGTGGGGCTGTTTGTTGTCAGGGGGGGTGCTGCCACTGAAAACTTCTCTGCCATGGCCTCCCATAATCATGGATCTTGAATCGTGTGCTTCAGCTCCAGACCACCAGCACCCATATTAATCACATAATTATACGTACTATTAGAGTGCACTTGTGCATGTGTTCTGTTGTGTTCCCTGAGTCTCCTCACAGCTGTGTAAGGTGTGAGCCGTTAGGTGCTATAGGGGGGTGGGGGGCACATCAGTGTTCTCGCCAGGCTGTTTTTGAAGGGTACAGAACCCTTCTTGCCCCCTTAAAAACCCTCCTTGAGGCTGTAAACATTGCACTGTACCCTCCTTGAAAGGTACAACTAGTCATGTGGTGTGGGCAATAGCGTTTGCATGGCCTTCGTCACATCGGTCACGTGACATGCCACCCGCAAGCGTGTGTCTTCCTCCACATCTCCTCTACTGCTTTACCTACTCTTTATCTGTACATGCCTCATCCAACACCATCGCCACCTTCTCTTCATCGCATCTATCCTGAAACCCAACTACAATCTTTTCCACATGCTTCTCCAGCTCTGCTCTCTCGCTTGCCATCCTGCTACAACTCAACAAAAAGTGCTTTACATCTTCCACTTCTGAGCCACATTGTGTGCAGATTCTATCCTCTCTTGACAGCCCAACCCATTTACCCTCAGCTCTGAAGTTCCATCTTTAAGTTTAGCCAGGATCCGTCTGAGGATCTTCCTCCCTACCTGCACACACTTCGACTTACATCCTCTTCCCATAATGGTCTGTAACACCCCCAGCTTTGATCTTTCATTTGCTTCTGATAGCCACTCTTTTCTTACTTCCCTCCATGCAAATCTTTCAACATCTGACTAACTTCGCTCCCTGACACTACTCCCTTCAGCTTCTCAGCCACCTCACTTGTCCATCCAATCTTTTCCAGACCACATTTCAAGTCTTTTCACCATTTTACCTTGTTTGTGGTTCCTGTGCCTCTAGTGCCACCAGCCGAATCAGCCTTCTGTCATCCATCCGTATTACCTTCAACCAGAACTTGATGCACCTTCTCCTAACTTCCCATATCAGTGGGAGCATCATCATCTCATACTGCAGAGCCACTCTTGGGTGCCGACGCCCCAACCCAAAAAATATCCTTGCTGCCCGCATCTGAACTTGCTCAAGTGGACCCATCTGTCTACTACAGCCCACACCTCAGCTCCATATACTAGCACAGACCCAACCAAAGCCTCTAACAACTTCACAAATGACTCCCCTTTCACCTCCCCGACGCTTATCCTGCAGCTCTTCAACCATGCACACAGGGCCCTTGCCCCTGCCTTTGCCCTCTAGTCAACCATTGCCCTACTTTCCACATGTTGATTAATAATCCATCCTAAATACTTGCACTCAACTACATTCGCAATGACCTCGTCATTCATACCAAATCTTTGTCGGATCTCTTCATACCCTTTTATCTCATGTGCATCACCCCACATTTATCAATGTTTATCTTTACTGACCACTCTTCACACCATTCACCTAGCATCACCAATGCTCTCCTTAACATCTCCTCACCTCTATATACGTATATTATGAACAGGCAGCCGAAGTACCGGATGTCAGCCAAAATGCGCTTTTGAAGGAGCCTATAATTGTCAGCCATGCTGTCTTCTTGTGCTGCTGACAGCTGCACAAATCGGGATGTTCTGTCATGTCCATATGAATTTTTTTGTTTTCCTTTCTAATAAAGAGAGAATGACGTTGTGGATTAAAGGAGTTTGTTGTCGCCCTGCTGTCGATTGTCGGCCCACATCAGGAATGGGCCCTTTGTAGAAGGGTTAGGGTGACATGGAGTATGTTCAGCTATTTTGGGCATTAAGAAAGGAGCTTAGAGAAAGCTGAGGCAGCTAATGCAAGAGCAAAAAGATACCAGAAAAGGTGCGGGCAGAAGAATCAGCCCAAGGTCCTGGCATCACCATCTGAAGTGCTATCAGTTGGTCCTGCTGGAGTTGTGGAGGAGAAATAGGCCACGAGTGGTCGTGTATCCTAGAAGGGTATCGATGAGCTCCTGTTTCTTCTTCTTGTTAAATGTTATTTTCAATATCTTGCATAGCTTCTTCAGTACCGGCACCGTAGCACTCTCTAAACTCTTTTGAAGAGACACCCATTGATGGGAGACCTCAGAGAATCAGCTAGAGCATCCACCTCGACCTGCGATCTTCGTTACACTACCGTGAATCGAATATAACTACAACAACGCTGTATAATGACAATACTGTCGCCTACAGCTTTTGCCTCACACGAGGCCAGTGACGCCATCTCACGTGACCCTCGGGAAAATGGTCTATGCATATACACAGTATCACAAGGCTCTCCCTGTATTCAGCTAATGCACTTTGCACGCAAAAGTGACAACCTCTCCCGTACCTGTGCCAACCATCCACTAGCCACTCCTCACATGACTGTTGGTCAAGTGTACCTTTCTTATATTATTTTCTGGGGAGAACACTGGGGCACATAGTTGCATCCGTTTGGCACTATCAGTTGTTTTCAGTTTGCATTCTGTTTCAGTTCAATTCCTAATTGGAATGGGAAACGGTGATCCACTCATTTTCAAGTTACATCAGCACTGGTGTCAGTTCACTAAGTGTTTTAGGTGAACTGGCACTTTTTGTAAGTGGCAAACATGTGTCAATGGATGCATGGACATATACTGTGTGTGTGTGTGTGTGTGTGTGTGTGTGTGTGTGTGTGTGTGTGTGTGTGTGTGTGTGTGTGTGTGTGTGTGTGTGTGTGTGTGTGTGTGTGTGTGTGTGTGTGTGTGTGTGTGTGTGTGTGTGTGTGTGTGTGTGTGTGTGTGTGTGTGTGTGTGTGTGTGTGTGTGTGTGTGTGTGTGTGTGTGTGTGACACAAAATTTTGCAGGACTCATATTTTGTAAATTTGCAAAATGTGCATATACAGAATGTGTTGTTGTTGTCCCTTTGCATGAAAATGCTTGACCCGGGATACTGTCACGGTACAAGAGTGAAATGTGAATGTGTGTATGACATAGTCCATTATTCAAATGATTCTGCTGTCAATCACTACAATAGTGGTGACTGCCAGTGCCGCCATTCCTGTTGGGGTGTACAGCCTAGCCTGCACCACCTGACAACAGAGATGGCAGATTCCACAGAATGCAGAATTCGCTCATTCCTTCTGGTATGATCTCTGAAGGGGAGACAACTTCTTATCTACGTATGGTCTGTAAAGTACCATGGAACTGTTCCAATTGTTTCACTTCATTGACACAGTTTCTGTTTCAAGAAAGTCCATGGTACAACAGGTAGCTCCATAAATTTGGTGGTCAGATCGCGCAAACCCAGTATTCATCAGCAAAGAAGGTCTACTGTATCATTAGTTAAATTGACTGTCCACTTCCTTCCCTTACGTGATGGCTGCCCAGTACGTTTCTGACCAGCAGGGCTACCCTCCACCAGGAAAGGCTGCCTATCCCCCACAAGCTGGAGGCCAAGGTGACCAGTACGCTCAATTATCCCAAGTCTACCCCCCACCTTGCTATGACTACATGCCACGTTCTTACGACTACAAACCACAGCCTGTTGCCTCCAACACCACTACTGTCGTAGTGGGGGCTCAGCCAACAGCAAATATAACCACCGTGTCTCCACCCAGGGAAGGGCACAAACGTTTGGCCGCTGGTGCCCTCATATTCTCAGCAGTCCTGCTGTTCTGTGGTACCTCCTTCATCGGCCTTTTTTGCGCCATACCTGCCTTCATCCTGGCCATTGTAGCCATGGAGAGCAAGGGATCCACACAGAAGGCTTTGGCTGGCACAAGCATTGGACTGAATGTAGCCTCCATTGTCTGCACTGTGCTGTTCCTCGTCATAGTCATTCCTGTCTACGCAGTCTACGCAGTCAGTAGCAGCAGCTCCAGTACTAGCTACTATAGAGGAAGATACTCCTACTCCTACTACACCTACCGCTATTCAGGCTGAGTACGGTATGCACATGGAGTGGCTGTAACAGCTCTACAGTACAGTACATCCATAGCTTCACTATTAGGACCCTGAGTGTGTAGCATATTCTAGCCAAAATAGCAGAAACAAGAAACTTGGGTGGATGACATAGGTCCACTGTAACTAGGAAACACAGCGAGAGTGCAGTTGAGTGAATTGTATGTACAGAATTATTAAATACTATATTATATTCGTTAATGCATTTCCCTTCATTTTTGATATTAATCACATAATTATGCGTACTGTTAGAGTGCACCTGTACATTCATTTGTTGTGTTCCCTGAGTCTCCTCACAGCTGTGTGAGGTGTGAGCCGTTAGGTGCTATAGGGGGGCACATACAGTAGCTGCATCCGTTTGGCACTATCAGTTGTTTTCAGTTTGCATTCTGTTTTCTGTTCAATTCCTACACTTGGAATGGAAAACGGTGATCCACTCATTTTCAAGTCACATCAGTACTGATGTCAGTTCACTAAGTGTTTTAGGTGAACTGGCACTTTTTGTAAGTGGCAAACATGTGTCAATGGATGCATGGACATATACTGTGTGTGTGTATGTGTGTGTGTGTGTGTGTGTGTGTGTGTGTGTGTGTGTGTGTGTGTGTGTGTGTGTGTGTGTGTGTGTGTGTGTGTGTGTGTGTGTGTGTGTGTGTGTGTGTGTGTGTGTGTGTGTACCATTTGTCTTGTGCGCCAGACCCCATTATTGCGTATGCCGAATTGTATCCAGGACGAGATCCTGTCCTGGCCAATCAGATTCGCCGTTTGCTATGTGGCATCAGCCAAAAATTTAGAGACATGGCATTGGCTTGCTCAAAGGATATCGCTGGGACATGCTGCGATTTTGAAGATGCTCTCAAAACAGAGCAAGAATGAGCCGTACAAGCAAAACAATGCAAATTCGTGCACTCCATACTTTGCTTGCTGCACTACTGCACTACGGACAACATTGTGCAAGAATTAACCACAATTACGCAAAAATTACATTCCTATGGCACGAGTTGGCTTACGCATATACCAGACCCTTCTGCATGTTCGCAAAAATAAAAATGAAAATCTCCATAATGTCGTTAACATTAGGGGTATAATCAAGGGGTATAATCTCTAAAGAGGAAACAACCTCCTAGTAGTCCACAAAGCACCATGGGACTGTTTCCAATTGTTTTATTCATGTGGTATGGGAGTGTTGTGATGGTTTCTGTTTCAAAAATGTCCACTGTAGAAACAGGTATATAGCCCCATAAATTTGGTGGTTAGATCGCACAAACCAAGTATTCACCTGCAAGGAAGGTCTACTGTATCATTAGTTAAACTGACTGTGCACTTCCTTTCCCTTCGTGATGGATGCCCAGTACGTTTCTGACCAGCAGGGGTATCCTCCACCAGGAGAGGCTGCCTATCCCCCACAAGCTGCAGAACAAGGTGACCAGTACCCTCAATCGTTCCAAGTCTACCCCCCGCCTTCCTACGACTTCAAGCCACAGCCTGTCCCCTCCGACACCACCACTGTCGTAGTGGGGGCTCAGCCAACAGCAACTACAACCACCGTGTCTCCACCCAGGGAAGAGCAAAGCCGTTTGGCCACTGGTGCCTTCATATTCTCTGTAGTCCTGTTGATCTGTGGTACCTCCTTCATCGGCCTTTTCTGCGCCATACCTGCCTTCATCCTGGCCATTGCAGCCATGAGGACCAAGGGATCCACACAGAAGGCTTTAGCTGGCACAAGCATTGGACTCAATGTAGCCTCCATTGTCTGCACTGTGCTGTTCCTTGTCGTAGCCATTCCTGTCTACGCAGTCAGTAGCAGCAGCTCCAGTACTAGCTACTATAGAGGAAGTTACTACTACTCCTACTACTACTACCGCTATAGAGGCTGAGTACGGTATGCACATGGAGTGACTGTAACAGCTCTACAGTACAGTACATCCTTAGCTTCACCGTTAGGACCCTGAGTGTATAGCATATTCTAGCCACAATAGCAGAAACAAGAAACTTGAGTGGATGACATAGGCCCACTGTAACTAGGAAACACAGCGAGAGTGCAGTTGAGTATGTATTACACATACGTACATTATGGTCAATGAATATATTTCCTCCATGTTTTTGACATCAGTCACATATGTGTGCTGCTAGAATGTACAATGCCTTGTGCATGTGTTCTGTTGTATTCGGAGTTCCTTGAGTCTCCTCACAGCTACAGTAAGTACAGTATGTATGGGAGTGTGTTGACAGGTGTTAGAGGAGGGCACATATCTACATTTGTTTTGCATGGTGTCATGTCGTTGTTAGCCATTTTAGTGTGCCTTTTGTTTCAATTCAATTCAAACTGGAATGGCAAACAGTGAAATGTTTTACTTCAAACTAAATCAGCAGATGTATCGATTCACTAAACAACATTTCATTGATAGCCGTTCTACCGGCTATTATTCCTGTTCTAAACACGCAAACCAAAACATCGTCTGTCAGTCACTAGCAGAACAACTAGGGTACAAAATGAAAGAGACAAAGCTTTCAAATGTTGACTAAGAGTCAATATGTATCCTTGATTTTTGCATGGACAAGGGTTAGGGTTAGGGTCTATATAACTCCATATTGAATGCTATGAATTCAATTATAACTGCAATGAATATGATTACAAACACATCTGACTACTGTGAGTAAGAGTCTGTCTGTTTCAGGGTAGATGGGCTCGTCATGCCGTGGCCAATCAGGAGTTGCATTAGCCAAACTCTAGATAACCCAAATAGCTGTCAGTGGTACAGCTCTGACTGTGGGCTAGCTAAATCCTAGGAGGACAAAATGTCCTTCTATTGGGTTCCTGCATCGTCGTCGGTTGCCAATGATGCGGACATCGTCAAGAGGAGATAGGGTAGAGGATTTTGATTGGAATAGAGAACAGTTTTTGGATGTATATTACTTCAATGTCGGTGTCTGTGAGGATTTTGACCACTCAGCACTTGGGTGCTTTGCGCTCTCGAGCTTCATGCTCTAAATCCCATAGACACCTCTTGGGCGGCATTTAACTACTACATATACATGTATGTTACTGTACTTACTGTAATTACTGTCATATGACAGTCAGATGTTATTAGATGATAGTCAGATGACTGACACATGACAGTAGATGACAGGCATATGACTTTGTCATGACAGCCAGATGACTGGTACAGTACATGACATTAGATGACAGTCACATCACACAGTCAGGCACCTGGCATACGAATCACACATCTGAGTCTTGTCACATGACAGCATGTGACAGGACCATCACATGACAGCATGTGACAGGACTGTCACGTGACAGCAACACCGTACCTCTGTAGGATGGGGGATGTACCACAGATTAGTCAGCTGCTTTCCATCAGCACTCATCAGAGTGTGCGGTCTTGCTTGATGCCGTCGAGGGTCCTTCACGAGGGAGAAGGGTGTGGGCTGACTGTCTTCGTCTGCAGGGAACACTTCAGTCAGGTCCTTTGGCTTCCCACAGATGAAGAAAGCTTCCCTACAACAGAAAGGAATGACAAACACGTGAAGATTGGCAGACAGGTCAAGTGCAGTGAGGGTCAGGTTGCGGAGGGTCTAGCCATCCAGACATCTTACCGCACTGCAGGACAGTCTTCCAAAAGTTGAGCAAGCGTAGTGTAGGAGTGAAGCAGTTGTGTTTTGAGGGAAGTGGAAAAGAAGGCAGTGGAGACGTTGAAGCAATACTTGACAATCAAATCCCTGCAAGTACGTATGTGGGTTGGTGGTGGGGAAGGGGGGGAGGGGAAGGAGGGAAGACACAGATCAAGAGTTGGGTTTCAATACCCAGAAACAGACCATTGCGTACGCCATGGCACAACACATTCCCATATACTGCACACATGACAATGCCGCCCTAGTGCATTACAATACATGTTGTACAGTTGTATATACGTACGTAGTCACATGTACATTACAGGTACTCCAGTGGACCAATGGGACATGGCAGTGATGGCACACAGATTATTCAAACTGGACATCCCTGACGACCAGCCCACCTAACCATATTAGCTAAGCTGGAATAGATAGACCTGTCTCACAGGCAGACTCAGTACCAAGTGGGAAACAGTCATTTCCCCCTTGTCACAGAGCACTTCTGTGGAATATTCGTGTGTGTACATCACATCAAGATAACATGGAGTACCTGTAGATGCATGAATGAGCTCAAATAGCAACTTTCATTCAATTAATCCAGATTAATAATCGATAATCCAGAATTGCATGGAAAATAGATAGTAGAGTCCCGCACAAGCCAGTTCTTTTAGCTTATGGAAGAATAAGGCTCTCCCTGGACAGTAAACATGGTACGTATGCGCATGGCACACTATCTGTACTCACCTCTGCGCTTTCTGTGCTTCTTCTGGGCTACGTATGACTGAGACTGGTTTCTCCGTGTACTCAGAGAGCATCAGATCTCGAAGTGGGGCCTACAGAAGGAAGCAGAGAGAGGGGGAGGGAGGGAGAGCAGCATATCTTCTTTGTAGATGCATGGAGCGAGTAGAGCTCCACAGCGTCTTTGCAGTATAGGGTGCTTTATTTAAGCACTTGTTCACAATTTTGCACACACACTGCACATCTACTTGTCCTGTTACACAATCACTCAACACTGGGTTCCTGCGTGTGTGTATCCTAGTCTACAGTAGTAACCAGTCCTGGAATTCACCACCCAAAAAGACCTACCCTTCATCTGACAATTGCTCACTATGTGACCCTTTCTATGGGGTCTCATTGGCTGAAAGTCATGTGACCAGCACTCACCTTGTATCTCTGAATAGACACAAAGAATTTCTTCCTTAATTGTTTCTCCCAGGAGGAGGAGCCTGAGGCAGATTCTGTCCCCTTAAAGGAACGGATGGAGGCTGTGGAGTCCTGGTGCAATGATCCAGCAGCTGCTGGTTGTAGGGATCTGTGCAAGAATGTAAGTGATTGTTATGACGGATTGCCGTGTGCAAGGCAAAATACAAGAATCTTATGCAATTAAGCAAAGATGCACCAAGCATATGGTGGCATCTCTTGATAAGGGACTCCCTACATTCAGGACACCTCCCTAATGAGGACAGTGCCTGCTGTCCCAGCTACATACAGTAGAGATGTGTACAAAACTACCTCTGAAATAAGAACACCTCTCTAATGAGGACAGTGCCTGCTGTCCCAGCTACATACAGTAGAGATGTGTACAAATCTACCTCTGAAATAAGAACACCTCTCTAATGAGGACAGTGCCTACTGTCCCAGCTACATACAGTAGAGATGTGTACAAAACTACCTCTGAAATAAGAACACCTCTCTAATGAGGACAGTGCCTGCTGTCCCAGCTACATACAGTAGAGATGTGTACAAATCTACCTCTGAAATAAGAACACCTCTCTAATGAGGACAGTGCCTACTGTCCCAGCTACATACAGTAGAGATGTGTACAAAACTACCTCTGAAATAAGAACACCTCTCTAATGAGGACAGTGCCTACTGTCCCAGCTACATACAGTAGAGATGTGTACAAATCTACCTCTGAAATAAGAACACCTCTCTAATGAGGACAGTGCCTACTGTCCCAGCTACATACAGTAGAGATGTGTACAAAACTACCTCTGAAATAAGAACACCTCTCTAATGAGGACAGTGCCTGCTGTCCCAGCTACATACAGTAGAGATGTGTACAAATCTACCTCTGAAATAAGAACACCTCTCTAATGAGGACAGTGCCTACTGTCCCAGCTACATACAGTAGAGATGTGTACAAAACTACCTCTGAAATAAGAACACCTCTCTAATGAGGACAGTGCCTACTGTCCCAGCTACATACAGTAGAGATGTGTACAAATCTACCTCTGAAATAAGAACACCTCTCTAATGAGGACAGTGCCTACTGTCCCAGCTACATACAGTAGAGATGTGTACAAAACTACCTCTGAAATAAGAACACCTCTCTAATGAGGACAGTGCCTACTGTCCCAGCTACATACAGTAGAGATGTGTACAAAACTACCTCTGAAATAAGAACACCTCTCTAATGAGGACAGTGCCTACTGTCCCAGCTACATACAGTAGAGATGTGTACAAAACTACCTCTGAAATAAGAACACCTCTCTAATGAGGACAGTGCCTACTGTCCCAGCTACATACAGTAGAGATGTGTACAAAACTACCTCTGAAATAAGAACACTTCTCTAATGAGGACAGTGCCTGCTGTCCCAGCTACATACAGTAGAGATGTGTACAAATCTACCTCTGAAATAAGAACACCTCTCTAATGAGGACAGTGCCTACTGTCCCAGCTACATACAGTAGAGATGTGTACAAATCTACCTCTGAAATAAGAACACCTCTCTAATGAGGACAGTGCCTACTGTCCCAGCTACATAGAGATGTGTACAAAACTACCTCTGAAATAAGGATACCTCTCTAATGAGGACAGTGCCTACTGTCCCAGCTACATAGAGATGTGTACA
>OZ025876.1:1104301-1111801 GCA_964019415.1 Ianthella basta
TCTTCAAAAGAGGCAAAACTGAGGTTCCAAGGATTAAGGTGGGGGGGGGAATACAAGAAGTAAGGGGGGGATTCTATGTTAACATGTGGCTTGCCAAATTTTCAAGGGAGAGTGAGATTACATATGGGGGGGGGGGGGGGGTGAATTCACCCACTCATCCCCTCCCACCCCCCCCCCCCCCCCACAAATGCCCACTGTACGTATGTCCTTTATTCCATCTTAAGCGCATTTTGTGCCACCGTGACATCATCTGAAGTTCACACCTGTAGTGATACTAACAATTTAGAACCTAACACCTCAGCAGTGACTACCTCCAATATCTGAAATAAAACCAATTAATGGTTAGTTATTTCACTGATGATGACAATGACACATAATGTTGTCAGTATGTGACGCTGACAACATACTATGTGAGTACACAGTATTACCGGCTGGCTGCTGGGTCCGTTTAGAGGTGATGACGAACACTTGTAGTAACACACAGAGTGCTTTGAGATTCATGGAGTGCATTGTCCCACACTTTATCAAATAAGAGTACCACCAGAGAAGACGTGTGCTGGAGAAAGCATTTCTACACATTGTCCCATACTAGTGTATGGACACATATAGCCCACACACTGCCTGGCTTTCCACACACACACACACACACACACTGCTTTACTAACTCAACACAGCCCACTCTACTGCATATACACAACGCCCACACACTCATACATACAGCCACTAACTCTCACACACTCCTCACATAACCCACTCACTGCCCACCTGTGCACACTCTACCCACCTCTCAAATACATAATCACTCACTCACACACTCCTCACATAACCCACATTATATGCCCTCACTTACACACTGCCCATTCACTCTCACACTCACACAATGTCTTGATGTCACTAACACACACACACACACACACACACACACACACACACACACACACACACACACACACACACACACACACACACACACACACACACACACACACACACACACACACACACACACACACACACACACACAAGTTACCCTTCATTTGCACCACGCACAAGACTACTCTCCAGTGTACAGCACAGAACAGGAAACAGCTGGAAACTGGTTGAGACAGCTGCTGAGCCCTGTACAGTGAAATCAACACACCATCCCCACAGCTACAGAAGATGTGTATTTTGGCACAAATGATGTGTAAAGTGGAACAGCAAGTATGTACGTATCTGCTTGAAAGAGGAAGAGGTGAACACTGCACATACGTCACAGCTTTGACTAGAAGTTCCTGCCAGCTGTCTGAAGGAAGAGGGGACAAGTTGAAAGGGAAGCCTTCTTCCTTGGTGTGTCACAACAGTGACATGATGTCAGTGAGGTCTCCATGGGGATGTGATAACCCCTGAACTAGGTATGCATCATTAGGAGGTTCTAGAACTGTGCTACAGTATGTGGTGGAGAAGTGATTATGAAAATAATGATTAAATTGGTACCTGACCACCATCACCTGGAGGATTCATTGTTTCAGTACATGGGGGGGCACACACACATACACACACATACACACACACACACACACACACACACACACACACACACACACACACACACACACACACACACACACACACACACACACACACACACACACACACACACACACACACACACACACACACACACACACACACACACACACACACACACACACAAAGTACTGAAATATGGACATCCCTCTAATGAGGACAGTACTACTGTCCCAGTTACATAGAGATGTGTACAAACTACCTCTGAAATAAGGACACCTCTCTAGTGAGGACAGTGCCTACTGTCCCAGCTACATAGAGATGTGTGCAAAACTATCTCTGAAATAAAGACACCTCTCTAATGAGGACACTTGGGCCTGTCCCAAACTGTCCTGAAGGTGCCAGGAATAGAGAGGTGTCACTGTATTCTCACAAAAGGCACAAATACACACAGTATGTGTGTTTGCATGACAATGAATACAATTGGGACAGGTTCCACCATTAACATATAATTTTATGATAATAGGTCTACACACAGTACATCACATAGGGTGCTATACAAACTTCACCCCACCCTGACTGGAGTAGGGGCAGCACTTTAAGTGCACCAGAGGAGATGATCTATTGAACTAAGTCAAGTTTGTGTGGTTAAGTCAAGTTGTGTCTTGGCAGGCAAGCATGACATAAGACCCCCCTAGACAACCCAGTGAGTGACTTCACTTAGATTCTTCTATGCCTGTCATTGGCTCACTGTACACATACATAGCCTCTGCACATCAAAGTGAGGTCCACTCAATTGTTGGGTACACAGATGAGCTGATATGGTGTGATATCACGCTCTTATGAGCTCACTCGCCACCTTACCTAACACAGTAGTTCCTACTCAAATTGCCTCTCAACAAGTTAGATGACAGGGAGACACTATGCAAGAGACTATGTCACTGTACCATGACAGATTGTTGTCTCCTTAAACCTACACCCTGGTGGATAATGATCTAATCTCTGTCTTCCTGTCTGTTAACACCTCCGGCCCTTATTCTCTGATCCTTCTTCCTCTACAATTTAATTCTCTCTCTCTTTCCTCTCTCCTACCCTCCTCTCCTTCACTCCCTCTCCCTCTTCTTCCACTCCTCTCCCTCTCCTATCCTTCCCCTCCTCTCTCTCTCCCTCTCCTTCCCCTCCTCTCTCTCTCCCTCTCCTTCCCTCCTCTCCATCTCCTTTCCCTCCTCTCCTTCTCCCGCTCCTCCCCCTCCTCTCCCTCTTCTTCACCTCTTCTTCCTCTACTCCCCTCCTCTCCCTCTCCCTCTCCTTCTCCCCTTTCCTCCTCTCCCTCTCCTTCCCTCCTTTCCCTCTCTTTCCGAGATTCCCTCTCCTTTCCCTCCTTCCCCTCCTCTCCCTCTCCCTCCCCTCCTATCCCTCTCCCTCTCCTTCTCCCCTTCTCTCCTCTCCCTCTCCTTCCCTCTTTCCCTCTCCTCTCCCTCTCCCTCTCCTTTCCATCCTCTCCCTCTCCCTCTACTTCCCTCCTTTCCCTCTCCTTTCCCTCCTCTCTCTCTCCCTCTCTCTCTCCCTCTCCCTCTCCTTCCCTCCTCTCCCTCTCCTTCCCTCCTCTCCCTCTCCTTCCCTCCTCTCCCTCTCCTTTCCTTCCTCTCCTTCTCCTTCCTTTCAACCCCTCTCTCTCTTCACTGTCCTTCCCCTCAAGCCCCTCCCTCTCCTGTCTCCCCACTAGTCCCTCCCTCACCCTACCCTTGTCACCCATGACAGGACACACCAGATGACTAGATTGATTGTGGTGCATTTCAATGCCATATAAGGTAGCCTGAATGTCATGCCTTCGAACTGCATCCCCACCCCTCACCTCAAGCACCACACACACAACCTAACCATAATCATTTATGAAAGATAACGTGTCACCTGGTACATAGACCATCTTAATTAGCATAATCATTTAACTGTAAGGTGCATATAGTCCTTCAGTACAGCACACCAATTACTACCTCATTGGAAGCACAGTCAACAGTCTACCACAGCGGGTCTACCAGTGGTTCACTCACCTCCAAAGGCAGACTACAAACTGTCAAGGGGTAGTGGTGAGCAGGTGTCAAATGTCTTATCAAATGTCGGGTGTAATAGGATTAAAGTGCATTAAATGTTGTGCTACAGGAATACCAGCTGTCAACTACACTAGTAAGTCTTAGCGTCACTAGTAACCGTAGTGTGTGATATCATGTTGACATGTAAGTATGCTTCGATTATGTAGTTGGACATGACAGAGTATTGGTAATCTGAAGTGGAGTACATTTGTGTGTGTGTGTGTGCTGTGTGTGTGTGTGTGTGTGTGTGTGTGTGTGTGTGTGTGTGTGTGTGTGTGTGTGTGTGTGTGTGTGTGTGTGTGTGTGTGTGTGTGTGTGTGTGTGTGCTGTGTTGTGTTGTGTTGTGTGTGTGTGTGTGTTTATGTGTGTGTTAAACAGAACTGGTGTACGTAGCTAGATTTGCATGATCTACGTGTCTTTCCCTTTAAACTCTGCTGCATGTTTACGTTTAACCTGTTGGCTCTCTTGTACGTACATACTTAGCCTCTGGTGTCTTAACCATACTGTGCATGTCCATCGTCAGAACTTTCCTTTTTGGCAGTGTTAAGTGCACCTTCATGTCACTTTTCTGTTGTTGTATGCATGCTCTTTGACCAGCCTTTAGCACTGGGCTTCCTGGTAATAATGATTGATGGTATTGGAAAAAAGTGCATGCGTGTGTGTGTGTGTGTGTGTGTGTGTGTGTGTGTGTGTGTGTGTGTGTGTGTGTGTGTGTGTGTATGTGTGTGTGTGTGTGTGTGTGTGTGTGTGAGTGTGTGTGTGTGTGTGTGTGTGTGTGTGTGTGTGTGATTGTTGAATGTGTGTGTGTCACGGTGTGTGTGTGTGTGTGCGCGCGTGTGTGTGTAGAGCCGTGTATGTGGGGTCTCACTGCATCTGTGACGTTCACTTTGTCTCTCATTTGTAAGATAGCCTTGACATGAAGAGGGTGCTTTGCTGCCCTGTGTGAGGGAGGGGAGAGTGATGGTACATAACAGGTGCAAAGGGTGAGAGTGAGGGCATGTGATGTACAGTTGGGAGGGTGAGGTGCGTATGGAACAGTGTGAGGACTCAGGTGGACAACACCTATGTACTAGCTTGCCCTACAATCATGTCATATTGTGGAGGACTCAATGAAGAAGGGCAAACACATACAAGTAGTTAGTCTCGTGTAGCCAAAGCGCCATTTTGCTCAGACTCCGCTCCATGTATAGTCTTGCAAAGGAATGCCTCTATATCTTACACACAAAACAGTGTTGAAGGGAGAAGAAACTAGATAAGTCTTACTATTACTAAAAGCCTCCTTCCTCATCACAAGCTGGAGGTATAAGAGGGAAGGGGAGGAGAGGGGAGGGGAGGAGAGGGGAGGGGAGGAGAGGGGAGGGCAGGGGAGGGCAGAGGAGGGGAAGGTAAGGTTGGGGATTGGGAGTAGATCCAGTGGGAGGGACTTAGTCTTTAGGATGGCATGTGTCAAGACCACATTTCTGGTGAAGGGTACAGGACAGAAGAAACCTGGCGAAGGACTCTTGCATGGACTCTTGTTACAAGGTCACTGGAATCCACAACAGGGTGTGGAGTACTCACCAAATTACACACCCACTGGAGGATTGGATGGGGTAAGTGCTAATTGAATAGAAGACTAGCCTAGCTTGCTGGACCTCCTCCTTGCAAAAGTGAGAACCATGTGTTGTGGAAAGACAATTCAAACTGGATGCTGACCACTCAGCTTCTGGCTACCACCCTTTCGCACAACTATGATTAACCCATTCAGCATACCCGCCTTTGTAAAGGACATCCCTCTAATGAGGATGGTGCCTACTGTCCCAGCTACATAGAGATGTGTGCAAAACTACCTCTGAATTCAGGACACCTCTCTAATGAGGACAGTGCCTACTGTCCCAGCTACATAGAGATGTGTGCAAAACTACCTCTGAATTCAGGACACCTCTCTAATGAGGACAGTGCCTACTGTCCCAGCTACATAGAGATGTGTGCAAAACTACTTCTGAATTCAGGACACCTCTCTAATGAGGACGCTTGGGCCATTGCAGACTGCCCTGAAGGCGTCTGGAATGGAGAGGTGCCACTACAGATGCCAACGTCCTAACTTCTCACCACTCACACATAATTGGACTTAGAGAAACAGGAGGGTCTAGCAGGACAGACCAGATGCACCAAGTATTGCCAATTAGGGCTGTAGCCAAGGAGGGCCATAGCCAAGTACAACCACAGAAGCCACCAGAAGTGGCTGCAGGCATGTCTTGTTTGTCTGGCAGCCTCCTGAGAATCCACAAGAAGAAGAGGTTCATGCACTTCACAAGACAATTACATAGACAGGCAGGCAGAGTGCAGTCGTGGTCCGTCCACCACCAGCTGTCTGAGTCACATGGTTGAACATGATGGACCACAATGTGCATACACACAGTGTGTGTACACATGGGTCAATAGCCATCCAGAGAACAATACCTGAGAGCAGATGGCGGTTGTATTAAGCTTCTCAATTCACTGCTGACGGGTTGTTCATTCCTCCGCTTTATAATGTCTCCACATCCGAGCCACTATGCATTAGCATCACTGAACTAAGTGCAATTCAGTCATGTACAGTGGAACCTCCTTATGAGGACACCTCTCTAATGAGGACAGTGCCTACTGTCCCAGCTATGTAGAGATGTGTACACAGCTACCTCAGAAATAAGGACACCTCTTTAATGAGGACACTTGGGCCTGTCCAGAAACTGTCCCAAAGGTGTCCAGAGTAAAGAGGTGTCACTGTAGCACCACACCCAGAGGTGATGCCTCAGCAAAGTTAACATTGTTCTGTAAGGTGTTCATCTTGTAAGCTTAGGCGGTCTGTCATTTAATAGTCTCAAGTATACATTTAATAGCCTCATGAATACATTTAATAGCCTCATGAATACATTTAATAGCCTCATGAATACATTTAATAGCCTCAAGAATACATTTAATAGCCTCAAGAATACATTTAATAGCCTCAAGAATACATTTAATAGCTTCAAGAATACATTTAATAGCCTCATGAATACATTTAATAGCCTCAAGAATACATTTAATAGCCTCATGAATACATTTAATAGCCTCAAGAATACATTTAATAGCCTCAAGAATACATTTAATAGCTTCAAGAATACATTTAATAGCCTCATGAATACACTTAGTCCAGTAAGCTACCCAGTCTAAACGCTCAGCTTCAGTTCAACACAGACACAGTTTAGGCGATCTCCGTATCACTCCCACACCATGGGCAGCCGTTGCCTAGGATACACACGTAACAGTATTGTCACAACTATCATATATCGCCCTGTCTGTGCCCTAGGTAACATCTGGCCAAGGTTTGGGTGTGTGTGTGGGGGGGGGAGGAGTTCAAGACTGCACGAATCCACTGTCATGTACTGGTATGCCAAGATGCACAGGCTTACACCATCATCATGGCTACTCACTGTCACCTCAAGTAACTGATACTGTCGCCAGTTCATGCCCCGCAAAATGACGAAACACATAACAGAGGAGGGTGCAAACCCCTATGCTGCAACAGCTTCTACATCGACGACAGTCAGCTGCTGTTGCCATGACAACTCTAGCATCTACACTGTTGCCAAGGGACTCAAAGGACGAATGATAAGTAATCAGTTTCAATGCCCCTCCTATAGCGCCCCCTTCACAACTCCAGTGTGTAAACCTGTCATCATAAGCTCACCTTAAGGTGTTAAACTCCAGCCAAGTTGAAGGCTTCTTGAAAACCTTTTGGTTCAAAGCATCCCTGCCATTGTTGCCTCCTAAAGCAGTGTAGATTGGGTCCTATGGCAACCAAGAACAAAAATAATCACTACAACTTATTCTACATCAACACTCTACATTACAAGGAAGTGCTGTGAATGTAAATCATTTAGCACCTGTAGGAACATCA
>OZ025876.1:1121801-1134301 GCA_964019415.1 Ianthella basta
TTCCACATGTCTTTGTCTCTGGAACGAGCTTACGACTTTGTCAAGGCGAGGAAACCCAACATTGAGCCCAACTTCAGTTTCATGGGCCAACTACTTGACTACGAGAGGAGCCGGTCTCCAGACTCGGGCATCGATTGCTCGCTTAGTGACGGAAAGGAAACAGAGTTTCCTCTGTGTTGAACAATTTGACAATGTGAAGTCACTTATTCATTGTGTTGCCTTGTACCAGTTGTCACTGTCACTGTCATTGACGTCAGGTATCAATTATTGTACATAGTACTTGTTTTTGTGTGTTCTGTCATCAAATGTGTCACCCGAGTGTCACCATGTGTGATGCTCTTTTACTGATGATCAAATGATCAGAATTCCAATGATTGAGAAATCATATTGATTGCAATTGCAAACTTGATCTGGAGACATTGATTGCATGCAAGCAATTATGAGCAATGCTAATATTGCAGCTGCATGCAAGTAGATATAGATCTAGATGTGCATATGTGAACATATGCATATTAAGTGACATGCATTGTTCAAATAGGCTACGTACATGTATAAACATGCATAATCTTATAATTATACATGCAATGAATATGTTGGCATGCATGCATAATGTTGACTGCCATCATTCACAAGTTTCATGCACATACATACAGACACAGGTCCATGCAGATTTGAGAGTATATTTTGATGGATGCAATGTCATTGAAGAATATCATCCAATACTTCAAGAAGAGCTTCTTCTTCCTCATCCTCACTGCCGACAGCTGTGGCTGATTCCACTTTAGTCTTTGTGTGCCTTCTCTTTCTATTGTGTTCCTTTCTCCTCGGCATGTCTCCTTTCTTGCTGTCCTTCAGACTGGCGCTACTGGAGCTATCAGGCACCAAATGCTTGGTTTCTTCTACACCCTCCCAACTCATCTCCTCGAGATCTCTCTTATGCATCTCTCTCTCAAAGCTCTGCACAGTGTCACCTGCCACAGCCTCAGAGCCCCTTACTGCAAACTCAAGGTCAGTGCTTGCCTCATACTCAGGGAAAGAAAGACCTTCCAGAAGAGAGGGTACCCTGCGTGGAAAGGGATATCTAAGCTTTGTGGGGATGCTGACAGAATGTGCTAGCTAATGAGCACTAATTTGGTAGAGATAAACACCTTATTTTGATGTTTGCCTTTTTGAATGGATATGCTTGCTGTGTGTGTGTGTGTGTGTGTGTGTGTGTGTGTGTGTGTGTGTGTGTGTGTGTGTGTGTGTGTGTGTGTGTGTGTGTGTGTGTGTGTGCATGTGTGTGTGTTTGTGCACGCATACGGGAGACTAACAGATCATGTGTACAAATAGTGTCATGGGGGTCCCTGTTCATCACAGGCACACAACCCCTCCTGCACACTAAACTCCACACCCTGCACGTTAATACAATCACTTCTGATGCAGCTACAGTAGGTTAATACATAGGACTTCATGAGGGGTGTTGACACCCACATGACCACTCAAGCACAACACCACTTTTGCCCGCAGAAGAACCGCAGCAGAATGGGCGGTTGGTAAAGCCATTTCACTTGTCAGTCCAGGACACCCACCCCTAGTCTTCCCATTATCTGAGAATATTTCCGCAATTGCGGGTTGAGGCTACTCTCAGAAGAAAGTACTGATGATAAGGAGGGCTCAGGTCGTCCCTCTCTTCACAGGTGAGTGGCCAATAGAATGCAGGGGTAGAGATAGTGCCACACACACACCAACCAACTCCCCCACAATCTGTGGCAGTAAACATTATTCATGATTAATAAAGCAAACACTAAGTTGGTTAACTAAATTGTCACCTCTCTTGTGTAAACTAGCCCAAACATAATGATATTCATAAACTTCTAATAAAATTCATAGAGTTCCCAGACGTGCTTATCATCCACCTCGTGTGACATCAGCAGTGCCTTGCTTCAGGCAGTCACACACCAATAGAGGCTCACTGTTATTAAGTTGGCTGCCAACCCCAGGAACTTCCTATTACAAGTCCTTCCTATAGTTGCAAGAAAATATTAACAGAAGGACAGCCCCTGGTACGGTGACCTCAGGTAGTAGAGCTGTCACTAATCATACCCATACATATTGTTGTACTTCTAGTTCCCTTCAGGTTAAATCCTGATGTTCACAGTTTGTGCCTCCCAGAATAGAACAGATGATGTACAGCATACGTTTCAGTGCATGAACAATTGCGGTAAATTGCATTAAAAGCCTCCTACCATACTGGTCATTTAATCAGGGCTCTGGTATCAGTGTTTCCTAGGCTACCTTCATTCAAAATGAAGAGAAATAGCATTCCTTAAATGCCCAGTGCAGTCCAACATCAAACACATCTCAAGTAGTCCCTGTGGCCGCAATACCTGTATGTTATCTCACAACTATTTGAATGATATCTCAAACGCTTGCTTTATCACATGGTGGGAGCGGCACAGTGAGATACGATAGCAGGGTACACTAAAATGCACAGCGCTATGAGTGGCCAGCAGGCGGAAGCTAACCATACCATAGCAGCCTACAGTAGGTTAAAGTATACTGTAGTAGCGTGATATGATAAATCTGCGCTTAAATGAAACCAAGTTGTGTAGAGCACATACACAATCTTGTTCCAATGCTTGGATGCTAATTTGTCAAATACGATTGATTACACCTTGAATATAGCACAAACAATGGAGTGCAGGGGAGTGGTTCTACATGCAGAGAACAAAGAAAGAGTGAAGCGACTCATCAATGCCCACTCCCTCCACCCACTGACCACTCCTTCCACAGTCTCTCAAGGCACTGAATGCACCCATGTGAGCGACACACTCCAGCAGACCACCCTCACATTAAAAGGCCATTTGGGAGTTCCATTTCTGATGGTGAGCTCAGAGAACATGCCAGCATGGCAGTTTAGTATAAAATCAGCCTTACACTAACTAACATCAAAGAATGCGCATTTGTATGCGGAGTGCTGAGCTGGTAAATGTCACCACTGTGTTCCATGCTGGGTGGTCTCATCATCTACTCATGGCTTCGGACAGGTTAAGCACTGGTGAGGCCACTATTGGGGCTGTGAAGCAGAACAAGTGAGCCGATGTGTAATCCCCACCAGTAGCACTAGATAGTCTGTCCATGCTCTCTCTATGCAAGTTTTGTTGACCTTACATGAATGACCAGCAGTGGGCATGAGACCGCAAGAGCGGAATAAGAACTGTAATAATCATATTCACAAACTGGACAGTTCTCATTCAAACAGAGGAAAGACGATTTCCTACCATCATTGTCCATAAAAGGGAAGGGGTACACACAGGAAGTGGTTAGCTATTACAGGGACAATAAACAACATAGGGGACATCCTGCACTAAGCCCATTAGAGATGTTATTAGTTAAACTGTGAATGTTTGAATGGGTTCTCAATGGCTATTACTACACAGTAGGTGTGTAGTGCGTAAGTTCGGAGTGGAATATACGTCACTGCAACGAATGGGCAGCAGTGAATAGCATGTGAAAGACCCGGAATGCGTGAGGCTAACCACAACCTGCTGTGACGCATTTGCCTCGGAATGAGTTGAATGGAGTGTATGGGACTTGTACTTAGCACATTGCGCAAGCGTGTTCAGTGTGGCACGCTGGCAAAGACTGACGTAATGGGCAAGCACTTGCTTTGTCAAAATCACAGAACCACAACCTAACTTGCTTGAACAGTGACAGTCACGGACGTCGATGATACGACAACCGCAGCTGCACTTACACTTTGACAAGGTCACGCATATACCAGGTAACTGCTAGCACACATGCCATTCCAAAGTACGAGCCTCCTGCCCAGGCTGTCTGTGATATTAGCGGGGGTGGCCATGGGAGTTGAAAGAGTCTGGGAACGAGACAAACACTGTGGCTGTCTGATGCATGCATGGATTCCTGCCAACCCGCATGCTCAGGTGCACGAGGTAATCTCATGGAAGTTCATCTAGCTACATCCATTCCAAACACTTCATACATACCGTTACACTCTACCACTACACTACAGCATGCAGCAAAGATTCAGTTAAAGAAAGGTACAATGAAATTAGACTTGAATCGCCCCATAATGAACTGTGGATATTACAATAAGCATGGTTTTAATAATACGCTAGAAAAATTTTCCGGTTCTATTTATCAACTACACTATTAACTCATTCGTAATAATCCAATTCTAATTATCATGAGAGCAGTGATAAATCCTTAAATTAAATCCTGGAATTAGTGTCAGTTCTGGAAGATGTGAGGCTTCCTTGCAGTGGTATGACTGTTAGGGTGGACCCATTCACCCTCACAAGGCCTTCGCAGTGAGGTCATCTGCAAGCCAGCCAACCATACGCCACTTCCTTGGGTTCTAGTTTACCCAATGACTACCCCACTCTAGTCGTTGTTTGTACAGCCTCATTCAGCGTATGGCCCGTTTTCACAAGGACAAGAGCCGCACCTGTCGAGGGTAGAACCGCTCGCTACCTCCTTGAGGGAGTGTGGCATTCATAACTCTGCCTACCGAACGTATCTCACCCACTACGTAATGACGCAGCCAGCTGAAGGTGGGCGTTGTGCGTGTATATAGTTACTATGCCAATCACCATACCAACGCCTGTGTCTTATTCATAACATGTGACCCAGAGCAAAAAATCAATATCCCTTGCATTCCATGGATGGGAGATGGGGAATCTTGAAACGTCAAGGTAAACCTGATAGGGGCATTGTTAACGTCACTGTATGCGAAACTATACCAGTGCAAGACGGCCACCTGGGAATCTGCTACACTAGACCTCTCTAGAGAGGTGGCTGCATTACAGAGCTAGACTGCAATGTTTCAGTGGTACATTAGTGCTATTTGGGGCCACAGGGGCTAGCTGTTCTAGAGAGGTGACTACCTTAGACAGTGATCATTATAGCCAGGTTCCACCTGGCTTCCATTGTACAATAGTGTATTAAGACAGTGTGAAATATCACCAAGCGAACCATACAACAGATATCAAATGACACTATTGGCACATTCACAGATTATTCACAATAACACACATCAGTGATTTGAAATAGGATGAACAAAACTTTGAAACAGTATTGACCTCCCACAGACAGGACAGCGTAACAGCGATATTGCGTGATTCCATGGTTTAGCCCCCACTAATGGGGACAGTGCCTACTGTCTCAGCTACATAGAGATGTGTACAAAACTACCTCTGAAATAAGGACACTTCTCTAATCAGGACAGTGCCTACTGTCCCAGCTACATAGAGATGTGTACAAAACTACCTCTGAAATAAGGACACCTCTCTAATGAGAACAGTGCCTACTGTCCCAGTTACATAGAGATGTGTACAAAACTACCTCTGAAATAAGGGCACTTCTCTAATTAGGACAGTGCCTACTGTCCCAGCTACATAGAGATGTGTACAAAACTACCTCTGAAATAAGGGCACCTCTCTAATGAGAACAGTGCCTACTGTCCCAGTTACATAGAGATGTGTACTAAACTACCTCTGAAATAAGGGCACTTCTCTAATTAGGACAGTGCCTACTGTCCCAGTTACATAGAGATGTGTACAAAACTACCTCTGAAATAAGGACACCTCTCTAATGAGGACACTTGGGTCTGCCCAAACTGTCTCTAAAGTGTCTGGAATAGAGATGTGACACCACACTACAAGGGCACATTGCACAGTTTCACAGGGGACATTGGATGCTGTAGTTCACACAAATAAATCTGCTGAAACACAGAATCCTGTTCAACCCCCACCACCAGACCATTAATGTAACCCGAACTATGTACCCTGGCAGTGATGTCAAAGCCACACTGTGCACGCTGTGCACCACAAAGTACATCTCCAATGGACTTAATTGTACAATACTTAGTGTACCTCACTTTGGTGAGAGTTGTGGCGAGAAGCCATACACTCTGAATACCAGAGTACAATCAACTGTTACCATGCATCCATAGAAATGCCAAAATGAGGGTCTTTTGGAGGGAAAGTTTCCCTCCAAAAGTTGCCCAATCATTGTCATTGTTCAATTATCTAGAGGTAGAGGTTTCTACCACAACACCTCACGCAACCCATTATCCCAAGTAGTCCGGCACTAATTTGACTGTCCTTCCTCACCTAGACTGAGACTCCATTGCAGAGGTCTCTTCAACTGTCGTTTCTTCCTCATCTTCAGCTTCCTCCTTCGAAGTCTCTTTGGATTTCCAGTCTGTCCTGCTCTTTCCCTCTTTCCGCAGCCTCCTGTGCTTTGTTGAAGGCTGGGGCACATTCACTGGCAGGTCCACCTGGGATAAAGGACATCAATAAACTGTCATTCCAAGACATTCCAACCATAAGAGTCACAAAGTGATCCATTTCTCAAAGCTAGCCTGGTTACAGACGGTAGAGGATGACAAATTGCACACTTTGTTGGCTAACATTGCAGCAATTGCTTCTCTAATCAAAAATTAGTACATTTGTAAACCAAACACATGCCTCATTGCATGTTGAACATGGTGTTGCATGAAGTGTTGGTTGATACAGGAGGCAGGCTATGCAATTACAAACTGCCAAGCAATTATGATGGCTGAAACTAGGAGGGACTGGTATGAGTGTAGGGGGGCAGGAACACTTGATGAGCTCACCTCTCCATCTACCTTCAAGCTGGCAAAGAGCTCAGGAAGCCTACTCGCGTGGACCATGTCCGGCTGGATGTGGAGAGAAAGAGAAGGCAGAACTGATACAGAGCTACAAAAGCCCTTCTTTTGTTCACTCCTGTAGCTACACAGAAAGCACACCACACACAATGTGGGAGTAAGGCCTTAAGAGGACATGCACTGTAGCCAACCCAGGACTTGGTGGATATAAAAAACTCATGATCATTACAATGACTCTGACTCATATTGACGGAAGAGATAAGAGGGGCTAGCAAGCTAGGATAAGAGGGGCTAGCAAGCTAGGACAACTTCAAATAATGCTATAACAAACTGACACTTCCCAAGGACAAGAGTACAGGGTAACACCTACATAAGTTCCACCTTGTCATGAATTCCATTTACATATGAGACATATTCATGAACTGGTAGTTTGTGTTTGACATTTTGGCTTACTTAAGGTCCTCATTCCCACCCCTTTGAGCAAAACAACAAACAGCCTATGAATAATATTAATAGAGTGGAGAGGACCCTTCAGTTAATTTGGGTCACTTGACCACAACTTGACAACCTGTCACCTTGGTGTGTGTGTGTGTGTGTGTGTGTGTGTGTGTGTGTGTGTGTGTGTGTGTGTGTGTGTGTGTGTGTGTGTGTGTGTGTGTGTGTGTGTGTGTGTGTGTGTGTGTGTATGTGTGTGTGTGTGTGTGTGTGTGTGTGTGTGTGTGTGTGTGTGTGTGTGTGTAAAATATATAGACAGCCATGTCAAACATAGTCATTCTGTTAAGACTGCCACTTTGTGGCAGAAATGCATCATCCATGGATTTCAGGTTAAAGGCTTCCACGTGCCTACACATCTGCAGCTGTCAGACAACAGCCTGTACTTAACCACATACCTATGAACAAGCATTGTTGCATGCATGTGATTGGATTACGTACATTCTATTAGAACAAATGAGTGTCAGTTTCTGCAATTGCTGCTGTCCATCAATGATACTCCCCCCTATCTGTGAGGGTACTTAACCAAAGCCCACAGCTCTATAGGGTAGCAGCTGCTGCGGTTGAGCAAGGACAATAACGACCCACATCGCATCACTTGATGGGGCAACATGAGACTCATTCGGCATAAGACGAGACAACTTGATTACAAGAGCCGGGAAGGAAGCCAATTCAGGCCATTCACTGTAAGAACACAGACACTGCACAAGAATGCCAGCGTGAAAGTAAGGACACCTCTCTAATGAGGACAGTGCCTACTGTTCCAGCTACATAGAGATGTGTACAAAACTATCTCTGAAATAGGGACACCTCTCTAACGAGAGAAGCCAATTCAGGCCATTCACTGTAAGAAAACAGACACTGTACAAGAATGCCAGTGTGAACCTTCACTCAGGAGCCACAGCCAAAGAAGATCGAAAGAAATTTGCAGTTCTGCACACTTTATATAGAGTGACACTTGTCAAATGTTTGTGCATAGTGAACGCAGTTGTGAGCATGTGAAATGCATAACATATGTACGTATGTATGTGTGTACATACATACACATACAAATGTGTATTAATGTAAGTATGCGTGCAACTACTCATGCATTCATGTGTAATTAGAAAATTAATAAAAGATTGCAAAGGGACAATTAATATTCACATATTCATGCAATGTGCGAATAATATTAACCTATTACAACTGGAACAATGACATTAACACGTGAGAATGCGTTGGTGTCCACGTGCTTCATGTACACATGTTGTTGTTGTGAACAGGAAGCATGTCACTTCACAGCAAAATGACATTTACAGATAGGAGCTCACGAGCAAGCACTGGATCCACACACACACACATACACAGTAGCGTGAAGAAGTCCCACATCTGTCCCCTAACTTGACCAGGGCTTACATCACAGAGGATGCTGCTAACACTATGAGCCAGTGT
This sequence comes from Ianthella basta, assembly GCA_964019415.1. Taxonomy (NCBI): domain Eukaryota; kingdom Metazoa; phylum Porifera; class Demospongiae; order Verongiida; family Ianthellidae; genus Ianthella; species Ianthella basta. The sequence goes on from OZ025876.1 coordinate 1,130,359, forward strand.
GGCTGTTCCCTTCTAAGGCTTCCTTCCTCAATCAATCAAGTAAAAACTGACCTCTCACCTCTCACTTCTGACCTAAACCCTCTCTATTTGGCATTGTGACATTCACTGCTCCAGTGAGTACACCCATCAGCGCCATCTCTGCTTGGATGGCTGCACTGCACTGTCACACCTTCAAGTTCCTTAGCTACCATATATACACAACCTTTGCTCCCTGACCAATTAAACCCAACAGGTCACACTTGGCAGTTCACAGTAATGGGAGAAGGGTACCTATATAGCTTTGTCACCACAATAAATCACATAGGTACAGGAAGACACATTGTGAGTCTCATTGTACACTACCCATCTGAGAGCACTTCACAAGGGCAACCCACTGACTCATGTAACCATTGTCACATACACAGTGGAGTGCCCTAATAAAGGATACCCTGAATTCAAGACACCCCCCTAATGGGGACAGTACCTCGTGTCCCAGCTACATAGAGATGTGTACAAAACTGCCTCTGAAATAAGGACACCTCTCTAATGAGGACAGTGCCTACTGTCCCAGCTACATAGAGATGTGTACAAAACTACCTCTGAAATAAGGACACCTCTCTAATGAGGACAGTGCCTACTGTCACAGCTACATAGAGATGTGTACAAGACTGCCTCTGAAATAAGGACACCTCTCTAATGAGGACAGTACCTACTGTCCCAGCTACATAGAGATGTGTACAAGACTGCCTCTGAAATATAAGGACACCTCTCTAATGAGGACAGTACCTACTGTCCCAGGTAGATAGAGATCAAGTATGCACAAAGAGACACGTCTCTGATCAGGACACTTGGCTGTCACAACCTGATGAGACACGGGTACTGCGAAACAAGATGAAAGCACACTGTTACACGTACCACGCACAGTACACAGTTAAGACCACCTCACTCCTCTCCAGGCCATAGTATCTCAATGCTGTCACAACTACCAAACAGAACTGGGTAATCCGGCTTCATCATGAAGGCCTGACCTTCATAGTTCACAAAGCAGTCCTGGCCCCTATCTAATCCATTGCTCATGCTCAAGGGAGCCCATTTGAAACTAATGCATTATGTCACTAGCCCTCCCACCCATTGGTGCCCCATGAGGTAAGGTAAAGGCCATGGCAGAAGCCAATGTAGTCTAAGCACACAGACCTCTTTCACCTTCTTGCCTCCACTAAAGCAAACATCCTCCTTATCAAGGACCCTTAGGTACACCAAGGTAGACCCTGGTTAAGATGTCTGTCTGTCTGCAAGTGACAGTCTCCCATTGTTATGAGTACCCAAAGGGACAACAATCTCCCTCTCTTGAGATCATCACCTCACATGAGAGTTCTAATCTGATTCCCCCCAAGCTCCCAGTCCAGTTGCAAGCCCCAACTTTCTCAGAAGCCCCTTGTGCTCCCACGCAGCAGTGTTAGACAGAGAGACATAAGGGCACTCACACACACACACACACACACACACACACACACACACACACACACACACACACACACACACACACATACACACACACACACACACACACACACACACACACACACACACACACACACATACACATACATGCACGCACTCAAGACTGACTCCCTTAACAATGTGCACACAGCATCACCACACAGGTGATTCCTGCTAGAATGCAGCAAGGTGCGTCTTCCTTGCGGGGAGAATGCCATTGACCCAGTCACACACGAGTGAGCTGTGAACCATTCACGTTTGGCACACCCTGTCACAGGCGACCAGAAGCCGTAGCTAGGACAATACGACAATAGGTGAGGGTAGATCTCTACTGCATGCATGATATTCACAGTGGGCATGTTCTATGTAGTGAAAAGCGACACTTCTATTGTGGACACCTTTGGGACAGGTCAAAGCGTCCTCATTAGAGAGGTGTCCTTGTTTCAGGCGTAATTTTGTACATATCTCTACATAGCTGGGACAGTAGGCACTGTCCTCATTGGAGACATGTCCTGAATTCAGAGGTAGTTTTGTACACATCTCTATGTAGCTGGGACAGTAGGCACTGTCCTCATTGGAGACGTGTCCTGAATTCAGAGGTAGTTTTGTACACATCTCTATGTAGCTGGGACAGTAGGCACTGTCCTCATTGGAGACGTGTCCTGAATTCAGAGGTAGTTTTGTACACATTTCTATGTAGCTGGGACAGTAGGTACTGTCCTCATTGGAAGGTGTCCATATTTCAGAGGTAGTTCGTACACATCTCTATGTAGCTGGGACAGTAGGCACTGTCCTCATTGGAGAGGTGTCCTTATTCCAGAGGTAGCTTTGTACACATCTCTATGTAGCTGGGACAGTAGGCACTGTCTTCATTAGAGAGGTGTCTATTATTTCAGAGGTAGTTTTGTACACATCTCTATGTAGCTGGGACAGTAGGCACTGTCCTCATTAGAGAGGTGCCCTTATTTCAGAGGTAGTTTTGTACACATCTCTATGTAGCTGGGACAGTAGGCACTGTCCTCATTAGAGAGGTGTCTTTATTTCAGAGGTAGTTTTGTACACATCTCTGTGTAGCTGGGACAGTATGCACTGTCCTCATTAGAGAGGTGTCTTTATTTCAGAGGTAGCTTTGTACACATCTCTATGTAGCTGGGACAGTATGCACTGTCCTCATTAGAGAGGTGTCTTTATTTCAGAGGTAGTTTTGTACACATCTCTATGTAGCTGGGACAGTATGCACTGTCCTCATTAGAGAGGTGTCCTTATTTCAGAGGTAGCTTTGTACACATCTCTATGTAGCTGGGACAGTAGGCACTGTCCTCATTAGAGAGGTGTCTATAAATCAAGGTGTCTTTCCCACTTCACAACTTGTGTGTACATTCCTTCACTATTTGAAGAGGTTGACAGTAAGCAGGAAGTACAACAAAGCCTATTGAATAAAAGGACACCCTGAATTCAGAACACCTAGCTCTCTAATGAGGACAGTAACTACTGTTCCAGCTACATAGAGATGTGTACAAAACTACCTCTGAAATAAGGACACCTCTCTAATGAGGACAGTGCCTACTGTCCCAGCTACATAGAGATGTGTACAAAACTACCTCTGAAATAAGGACACCTCTCTAATGAGGACAGTGCTTACAGGCCTGGCTGCATAGAGATGTGTGCAAACATATCTCCAAACTGAGAACACCCCTGTAGGCTTGCATGATGATCACTGCACGTACGTTCATACTGGTGTACTAAAAGGGGATAGGTTAGTGCCTATTTTAACAGTCAGTCCAAGGCCTGACAAGTTAACAAATACATTATGTAGGTTCTGTGGATGTGTGTGTGTGTGAAAGAGAAGGAGAACACAAAGTGGAGCATGTTTTAACAGAGAGAGGGAGAAGGATACAGGAGAGAGCGTGTAAACCAAAGGTTACATGTTAAAGGTTCGAGCGTGACAAAAGCGTGATTATGTTGAGCACTGGTTTGCAGGAGCTGGAGGTAATCACAATGCGTGTCAGATTACAAGATGCACCCACACCCCAAACATGCTAGCTATGTACTCCCCTGCTACCAGTTACAACCAGTCCAATCCAGTTTGTGCAACCGCTCATGTCCTAATGCAAGTGTGGTATGTTGGCACTGATAATTACACAAACCCACAGCTGTACCTACACACTACGGAACAATGTCACATGTGTTACCAGCTGTAAGATTACTCACATGGTTCAGTTTGGCAGACTCCACCCGCGACTGTAGAAAGTCCAGTTTCTTCAAGAGGTATCTACCACAGGAAAGGAATGACAGAGGAGAATGAATGCGGGCTCATGCAATGAAAAGAATACTTCTTTTTCCCCTCATTTTGTTCCTCCCTCTCTATATGCCATCCCACTCTACCTCACACCCTGCCTCCCACTTTCTATCCCCCTTCCCTCTACTTCTCTCCCCCTCCCTCATCCCCTGGACCACTTCCCCC
>OZ025876.1:1139301-1141801 GCA_964019415.1 Ianthella basta
ATTGTGACTGGCTTTCAAGTTTGCCTTACCACCAGTAGCAGCACAAGCAGAGAAGAAGTTACAAAACTTCAACGTTCTTGGGAAGTGTGATGTGATGTGAGTGAGAAGACAACCACTGCCATTGGGTGCACCTCATCAGGCTCCTTGGCCTGATGAGGTGCACCCAAAGGTGACAGAGAGACAAAGACACCTGGTTGGTCATTTCTTCATCAGCCTTCAGCTGCCTTTAACCCTAGAAACCACACAGAAGCCCTTCTATGAAGCTTAGGCATGAATGACGTCTTGAGGATGACGTTACTCCACTGCCCAATTTGGAGGGTCACATGAGGGCCTGCCTATCTGTACTGCATGGTACACATTTGTAAAATTACTGACGTCTAAATGGTTTGAATGAGGACAAGAAGACCTACCAAGAAATCACCCACACGGATGCATTTTACAAATGCTCCACAATCTTGTAACATGAACAGGGTGAGCACAGACAATGAGAGGCACACCTCTGATAAAATGGCAATTATGCACTGCAATGCGCAACCAACCAATCACCACTCAAGCCCAGCAGATAGCCTTACAGTGGAGGCTCATCTATGTCATCTGTGTCCCTAGGCAGTGAAAGGAGTGTAAGTGTGAAGGATGGGTCAAGACACAACATGAAGGAGCAAGTTTCACAACAATCATTCAGGACAGAAGCCATTCACAGACTGGGCAGGGATTAACTGCCGGATAAGAGGTACTTGTTAAATAGCGAACTTGGGCTGCAACCGTTTAAGGGTAGTAATAATAAAGCTGGCCATTTAGGAAGAAGCCACAGTTAGCAGTCCAAAGAAGCCTTCTTTGGTCCAAGTTAACTGAAAAAAAATAAGTCAATGTCCTTAAACGAAAATGATGTCACTGGTGATGCAGGATGTGGATCCAATGCTGCCTGATCAAGCGAGAAGTGGCGGGGAGAGAGACATCTAAAGTTGGAGAGGCTCCCATGGAATGGATGACTGATTGTAGATGATTCGACGGAGAATGATACACACGTTTACAAATATGGACACAACCAGTACCAGTAAGGAGAGAAAGACACAAACTCTAAAGGGGATGTTTCGTCTTCCTTCACGTTATAATATTTTATGCCATGGTTTGAACCAAACTTCCATAACTCTGGTTGACTCAATTAATTTTCTTAATAGCCTCTCACACAAAATGACAGACTTCAGTCAATGCTGACAAAATGGTGTAGAGAAGCTGGCTCGTTTGTCAAGAAGTAAAACACATGAGGTGCATTCTGGGAGCACAGAACTGATGGAAAAGGCAAAAGGCAATGATCACATACGTAGTGACATAGTGTCTCCAAGGTCACAAGGCTGTTGTCATTGTCAACACACCATGGGCTACTGTCATCCATCATCTGCCTCCACTGAGTTCACTTCACACAACACACACACACACACACACATCATCAGCTGCTTCCCTCCCACATGAATGACAACCCAATGCAGTAACCAACAACAAACAGGCCCTTATCTAAACATGGCCACTCAGGGGTGGAAGGACAGCTCCCAAGGGAACCAGGGAGACTGACTTCATGCCCATCTCATTACTTCACTTTGGATGCAAGAGAGAGAGAATGGTGGTAGGAGCAATAGAAGCCATTCAATCTACTCAACACAGACAGAGACCTCCTGCAATCAAAGGGAAGTGTGGCATTATTAGGAGAGGATGCACTGTAGTAGCAGTAATAACCTTGGCAGGAGTTAGTGTAGCCAGCAGTGATTGACAACACTGAAGGATGACACACACACACACACACACACACACACACACACACACACACACACACACACACACACACACACACACACACACACACACACAGACACAGACACACACACACACACACACACACACACACACACACACACACACACACACACACACACACACACACACACACACACACAGACACACAGACACACACACACACACACACACACACACACACACACACACACACACACACACACACGTACATGAAGGACAATGCACCATAATCTACATACGTACAGTAGGTGTTTCCCTCACTGTGTATCAATTAAAGGTTCTGCATATATAAGCTGGGAACAAGGATATGACTCTGAATGTGGGTCTCTGAGGGTATAAACCACATGAACTGTTCCATTGACTTATCACAGGAGTTTGTGTACATGTACAAACACATGTATACGCAACCTTAGTCTAAAAATGTGGACTTGTGTGTGTCACATATCTATATACATGTACATATGTACACTGCACGATAAGGAAACAGTTAAAAAGAAAATATCTAGACCTTTTCTTCACTTTCTGCGGTGTTGAGTGTACATTAACTTATGTACAGAGGACACCGGATAATTGCACCAGTGGCTGTTCCTATACAAACACAGTCCAACGGGACAGTGGCATATCATAACATGGGAGACCACATCCTCTGCGATAACCCTCAAGGGGAAGACACAGGCACACAAGTAAACAC
>OZ025876.1:1146801-1151801 GCA_964019415.1 Ianthella basta
ACATGCTCTGTTCCGAGCCTCTGTGGAGGTTGCTAAGCACCAGTAGAACGGACATGCACATGCCACTGTACATTCAACTCATTAGCAGACACTACTGATTACATGTCCACCACACCTGCACACACCCAGGAATGAGCTGTGTACATGCCACACATCCAATATCTTATCGAGTGCTGAGAGAGGAGGTGACATGGGTCACGCTTTGAACAGTAGCAAGGTGACATGTAGCACTTAGTGTGTATGAACCAAGGTGACACATGTAGTACTTTGTGTTGGAGCAAGGTGACACATGTAGCACTTTGTGTATGGAGCAAGGTGACATAAAACACTTTGTGTGTACTCTAGGTGACAGTTTGTGTGTTGTCAAGGTGACACACTGAACTAACATAGCACTATGAGCGCATCCTTATGCTTAGGTATGGTGACTTCTATGACACAATCTTGAAATCACATCCCCAAACTGTGGACAGTGGTTACAGTAGACTCATGATTTCAAGTCCCGTTTGACATTTACTCTCTGCACTCAAGTATGTTAGTAAAGTATTGGAATGGTATAGATTTGCATGTGGCTAGATCATCACTTGACATCACTACACACACATGAGAATGTGCTGTCCCAAGTACGTATCTTACTCACATGATTGAGTGCAAAGTGCATTCAGTAATTGTAGCCATGAAACAACTGTATCTAGGATACGGCCGTGTTATACAATAGCTATATACAGCTTCTGTTTGTAACCTAGGTAATGCTTCGCCGTGGCTGAGAACTGATTGCAAGATTACACAAAATCACTGAAACACTTGTGTGCTCTGCCTTTGACACACGACACCTATGTGTGTTAACTAGGAGCAAATGTGCCATTACGCCTGCATTGCCTAGGTAACGCACAAAATACCTAAACTGCAGCCTTCTGACTTGCAGTATACAGAAGCATTGGTAGTCTCAGCCAATTAGAAAAACCAAGCACTTGAGCATATGTACATGCACCTCCAGCTGCTGCCTTCAACCTTTAATGAGCTTTACTAATTGGAACTCTTTGCAGTGTGGTCACAACAGCTGAGTCTACAATGGCTTCCTTCTCATAGCAGGACGCCCACACAGAATTTGTTCGAATTCAACTGGTCCAAGAAAAAATATTGAACCAAGCACTGGAATGGCTTTCAAGGCTACAAGCCAATCAAGTGCATGCTTCTAAGTGTTCCCAATGAGACCACATTGAGTACACAGGATGGACATAAAGTAAATTGTGTTCACGACCAAATCTGACTGTTGCCACGTAGTAATCTGATGTAGTCCAGACTGCTTCTACCCTCTGTCTTACGTTCTGACATCAACAAACTCACGCTAAAGGACACTGTGGCATGATTTTGAGTGCTTGCCTTAATGTATGAGCATAGTGTGTATGTGTGTATCAGTGTGTGTGTGTGTGTGTGTGTGTGTGTGTGTGTGTGTGTGTGTGTGTGTGTGCGTGTGTGTGTGTGTGGTGTGTGTGTGTGTGTGTGTGTATCAGTGTGTGTGTGTGTGTGTGTGTGTGTGTGTGTGTGTGTGTGTGTGTGTGTGTGTGTGTGTGTGTGTGTGTGTGTGTGTGTGTGTGTGTGTGTGTGTGTGTGTGTGTGTGTGTGTGTGTGTGTGTGTGTGTGTGTGTGTGTGTGTGTGTGCGTCTGTGTGGTGTGTGTGTGTGTGCATGCGCTAAATGTACACACACAAACACTGTTGAAGAGTGTTCAATTGTGCAGCAAGGTCACAGACTGATTGCTACCTACTCCCACGCACATACATACAACTGCAACATGTGGCTGTGGTAGCCATGGCAATGTCAAGAATGCACAGCATGTTGCCCATCAAGTGCACAACAGCTGCAGCACCATTGTAACAACTGATTGCTGGGAAGGCCAAGACCGATTCAGGCTGCATCACTGGTCTTCATCTCGGAGGTCACGAAATGCGCTCGATTTTTGCCGTCTTTGGAGTGGTGTACACTGCCGTTACAGCTGGCTACTCAACCTATATCCTCTGAGATTAGAAAGAAAACCAATTGAATCACACGGCAAGCACGCACACCAGCTAACTAGCACTGGAGTGAAGAATTCTTCACTACCGAATCTGTAGGCTGTACACCGACACACTGATGGTCTTCCGATAAGGCGATACTGACAAGTGAACACCAACAACAACACAGTAACCACTACAGTACACTGCAAATGGGTCCATAGACCTCCAGGTAAGGACTGAATGGTGAGGTGGTATCAGCGAGTGTTATAACAAGCTAGGTTAAAGGTGGGTTTGTAGACTTCTAGGGGTAGTTTGATGATGTTTCACTTGAATGGGAGGTAGCAGACTTCAAAACATGTCGAGGATTAGGAATGGATTTGTCGACTTCTTGGGGCAAGACTCAGTGACTTTTGGTGGATGTGAAGTGATTGTAGCAAGCTTCAAACACACTGGTCAAAGCTTTGTCACGTTACACAGAGTCTCACTTCCTTAAGCTTGTAACTCGTAACCAGAGCTCACTCCCTACGTGACTGCCTATGTGTGTAGTACCCTTCACAGCTTAGCCAAGAACACTGAGTCATCTTGCCTTGCAGTGTAGGAGTGACGCCACGCAAAGATAACTGAGTACACACACGTGCAGAGCAACCTCCATGAAACACTCACAGACACACAATACCCTTTATCTTATAACACACTCCACAAACAACTCCACCTGTACACGTTGCCGAAAGATAAGAATCTGTCCTTTGAAGTCACAAGGAGCTGCTAGCTAGTTACGTATCAACGACTTTCCAGGTTTGATTCACATGAATTGCCCTTTCAAATCCCACATATGCAATAACTGATTGAATTTCCAAGAAATGATTCACAAGAATAGCCTTCCAAGTCACTGATAACGGCAAACAGTTTCTAATGTTTGAGTTCACAGGAATATCTGATGAAAGTCATAAGCAATCAACAATTTCTCAGGTTTGATCAGCGGCAATATCTTCCAATGAAACCTTATGAAGAGTGCTTAGTTGATGCAGAACCACTCAAGTAACCACTATTTACAAGCTTCGTGTCAGGTGGTCTTGTTCACACAACAGCAGGACTGATAAAGGGTTCCTGATGTCACACACTAACAATCCAACAGACACATACTGTAGGTGAGAATGTCCAAGCACCTCATTATAATGCAGCAAGCAGTAGCAGTGCCTACAGCACACAATGAAATGCGTACTTGTGGAGACAGACTGAGAGCACTATTGCCTACTGCCACTGCTTCGACAGTCTTCTCATCCCTTCTCATCCCTCCATTGTCTTACTAGTTTTAGCCCTCACCTCTCCATTCTCTGTCTCTGTCTCCACTGTACACACATCACACCCAACACACCACACATCAAATACACACAGACTAATGCACACACACGACACCACACACACACACACACACACACACACACACACACACACACACACACACACACACACACACACACACACACTACCATATACCACACACACGCACCCTCCAACATACAATCCCCATACACACACTGTTACCACAGCAACTCCTTAACGTCTCCAGTAATACGCATACGTATGTATCGCTATGGCAACAAATAAGCCATACAAGCTCAAGAATCCTTTCACTCTCACTCCACACGAGTGAAACCTGATCCTATGAGCCAACAGCTGCAATTTGTGTTGAGGCCACACTAATGCATCCGGTCTTGGTGGGGTGTCCCACATTGCACCACAACACCCCATGGCCACTTAGCAGAGACATGCCTAGCCCGCTAGCCCAACTCTACAGGCTGTGATTGTGAGGTGCACCTACGTACCATCGTTTGCGTGACATCAGCCACACGCACCAATCAGAATGGAGGACAGCGCATGCGTCAGCATGAACAAAAGGACAGACGCACACGTGATAGGAATGCCTTCACTGTTTAAAATGTTATAGTACATAAATAGTTACTGCTAACCACAAACATATTTCAAGATAAAATAAAATGCAGAGGCCACAAGTAAGGATTTCCACTACTATATAATATTTAGTGAGGTATGTACACTAATTTGGTTTGAATGTATAAATTATACAAACTATTCGGTGAAGATGGACTTCACATGGACTTCACACACAAGAACATGCCATTTCCTTTGAATGATTGAGCCAGTAGTCGACTATGCCATGCCTTGTCACACTGTTAAACCACTGACAGGTAAAGTCATTTCAGTTATTGTCCCGATTGCTTAATGTACACTTCACTGCATAATGTGAACTCAGTATTTGGAACATTGCATACTCTTGTGTGTGACGATGACCATCTATGAAGGAAGCAAGTCTGAGTCTATTGTTCCAATCCTTTCATTCAAGACACTGAAGCAGAATGCAAATGTCAACTGGCACTAAAGAACTTAATTGCAACATACGCAAATGATGAAACTTCAAAGGCAAATGACGTCACAGCTGACAAGCACGGGATCTAGCAGTACTGGAGCACAACTGACTGCTATGTGACTGAGACACACTGTTTGAACTGACACATGCTATAGGTCGGGAGGACATCAATGAGGTTGCCTAGTTGTGGTGCAGGTCTACAATTGAATCGCTATAACACTGCCATGGCAACCACAGCAGATCAGCCAGGAGTGTTAGAAGTGCGATCAGTTGTACGTATGTATACATGTATGTCAAAGGGAGTGTTCCAGAGAGTGAATATGTACTTCAATAGCAACAAACTATACCAGGTGAACCCAATGAACACAAGGCATGTATATCACAACTATACTCACACACACACACACACACACGCACGCACGCACACACTACACACACTACACACGCACACTACACACACACACACACACACACACACACACACACACACACACAGACAGACACACACACACACACACACACACACACACACACACACACACACACACACACACACACGCACACACACACATGCACACACACACACACACACGCACACAAATGCACATGCACACCCATTCC
>OZ025876.1:1161801-1176801 GCA_964019415.1 Ianthella basta
ACATGTAATAATGCATAGCTCACAATGTTCAATATACCACTGGGGTACATGTAATAATGCATAGCTCACAATGTTCAATATACCACTGGGGTACATGTCCTTAAAGAGCTCTCGGAGAAGGCTCATTCTGCTCTGTAGCTTCACCTATGAAGGGATGGGTGCGAGGGAGAGGAGAGGAAGGCAAGGGAGTAGGAGTCCTGCAAACAATCCAGACAGGACAGTGTTCAAGATATGTGAGACTTGGCAAGGAGGGTGCAAGAAGAGGCAACATTGAAGGATCCAGGCTCCTTCTGTATACTATAGGGCTACAAATTTTACAGGTACTACTTTTAGCAAATTCCGCAAGTAGTACAGAAATCAATAAAATTATACCTGCAAAGCATTTTTGCACAGGCAAAAAGTTTTTATACACAAAAATTTTGAAACTTGCTAAAATTAGTAGCCACCAAATCCTGGACTTCACAAAATGCTAAATTCAGTTGCTGCTAAATTTGCAGCCTTCAAGTACACAGTAAATGAGTGGACTGCCTGGATCCACACCTGCCAAGTACACAAATGTCAACTCACTGGATCCACATAAATGAACCACACCGGATGTGAAATGAAAAAGTACTTTACTAAACTTGAGTCCATGTAGAAAGGACTTCCCACAAGGACTTGAATGACACTCTCCAGATGTTCCACTGCGGAGAAAGGAGAGAGAGGGAGAAAAGGGGCAAAGGAGGGGGGGAGGGTGAGAAGGAGAGAGGGAGAGAAAGGGAGAGAAGGAGGGAAGGAGGGAGGGAGGGTGAGAAGGAGAGAGAGAAATAGGGAAGGAGGGAGGGAGGGTGAGAAGAGGAGGAGGGAGGGAGAGAGGGAGGGAGAGAAAGAGGAAAGGAAGAAGGGTGGAGATGATGAGCAAGGAAAGTGAAAACAGGATATTGTTGCAAGTGGAAGAACTGATGGACACAGTGGAAGCAGAAAAGCCTCCACTTGCAAATATCTGTGTGTGAATACATGTATGGACATAGTATTATGTGTGTGTATGTGTACATAGGTATGGGCATATTATGTGTACATACAGTATAATATGTGTACATACATACACATATGGACATAGATCTATGAACATGTGTGTCTGTATGTGTGTACGTATGTGTGTATCCTACCACTACAGCTGAACAAAGCTGGCGCCCGTTGTAAGATGTAGTCTGGTGTGATGTCATATTGTTTCAGCAGCCGAGTGATGGCTCTAGTGTCACTGCCCAACGGAGTGTGAGCACCAGGGTTCACCTGAGAGGGGGTAAGATGATGCATGCAGCTTTCATCACAGAGCAACAAGAGCTGACAACTTTCAACACCAACACCGTGCCAACCGGTCTTGTACTAACACAGCTTCTGCTTCTAGCTTAGCAGGGTCAAGTGCAGACATTGTAGCTTCTAAAACTCCAATGTTAGCCTGTTGTGTGTGATCACACAGACTGTTGGAACTAGCCCTCCCTGCCTCACGGGTACACCACCCTCCCTCTCAGCACGTAGCTTGTTTGAGTCCTTACCAGAGATGCAAAGACACTCCAGTTGATCTGCTTCAAGAAGCCGAGTTTCTACACAAGGCAAGAATACAACACAGGTCACTGCACTACATGGCAAAAGGTGGAGTCACACACACACATCAGAAAGATGTAAGTGCTTGAAAATGAAGGAGCTCTAACTCACTAAGCTATCCCCATGTCTGTGGCTGCTTGGGGGCTACTCTCGTACACCACATGAACTAGGGGCACCTCTCTCTCTCTCTCTCTCTCTCTCTCTCTCACACACACACACACACACACACACACATCCATGCCCACATAGACACACACACACACACACACACACACACACACACACACACACACACACACACACACACACACACACACACAATCAAATCATTAATAGGAATACACGATGCGCATCAGACTGGCTTGCACTGCAATACTCTATCAGTGGGAAAGTAAAAGTCTGTTTCCACCGCCAAGTGCTGTGCCTGTGTGGGCCTGAGCTGTGGAAGCCTAGATCCGTGCTGTTGGAGCATTTCCTCTGCTCGGCTATGCTGTGCCCGTATGCAGTCGGCTCCCAATCAATCTTCTCTGGTTGTTCCTTCAGTGGGAATGTACTCTTGGTGGCACATTGTGTTAAAAGTGCGCTTCCCCCAAGGGAGCAGTGGAAGGGTTCCCGTCTACGTATGTGCCCACATAGCCTCAATTCTGTCAGCAAAATGGCAGATTTGTCTCAGTTGGCAAGCGTGTGCTGAAAAGAAAAATGATGGCAAGGAATAGTGCAATGAAGTACGCAGCAAGGACTCGATACTTTGAGGAGATAAGGAGAGGAAACAATTGGCTGCGAAAAAGGCCCAACTGAAGGCCAGAGCAGCCTTGCACAATGTGCAGACAGATATAGAAATATAGCGAAATTTCGAATAGACCACAATCATTGGCCTCACTTTGCTCGTCGCTCGACAACTATAAGAAAACCCAGTATATACTGAAGATTGGACAAAGCATGCGTAAGAAAACAAACAGAAAAAGAAAGCGATTGAGGTGCATGCATGTACTCAACACTGCCAAAAACAGACCCTCACCCTGACTTCAGCAATGTTTTGTAGTGTTTTCTGTGACAACGGGAACATCAGCACTGACGGGTAGTGCCACAAGATGGACATGTTGCGACCTCTGACCCCTGTATTATGTAAGGCCTTCAGCCTTTCCTCCATCTGCAAAGGTGTAACACACACACACACACACACATGCACACACATGCACACACATGCACACGCATGCACGCACACACACACACACACACACACACACACACACCACACATGCACATGCATGCACACACACACACACGTGCACACACACACACACGTGCACACACACACACACACACACACACACACACACACACACACACACACACACACACACACACACACACACACACACACACACACACACAGTGTCAGAGGGCATAGCATAATAGTGCATTGTGCAGAATGGTGCTGCAAATTTCATTTAACTCACGAATCACCTCTAAACATTGACCTCACCTTCGTCATGGTAACCATAATACATCACCAAGTCAAGGTTACGATGTCATGACAGCCAGAGGTGAATCGTGAGTCAAATGACATTCACAACAATTCACAAAGCACCGCACAATAACCATAGTGACTGACAGCTGATGATCCTCTGTTGTGATAAAGACATCAATGTCGTAGAGGTTCAGTGCTATGTTGTTCAATATAGGCAAACAGATCGTAATCAATGATGCAGCAGAATCAATTGATGACTGATTGTAGGACGTTTCGACCACCTTTGTCGGCTACATATAAACTGTTTCCTAAGGCAGCTGACGAAGGCACATGTGGCCGAAACGTCCTGCAATCAGTTGTTGATTGCTTCTGCTACATCATCACTTACAATCTATTCACCTACACATACGTACACAGACATGAGCTCTACCTGTACTGTATGTGTATGTGTGCATTGCTCTGGAACATACTCTGTGACCTATAGGCACAAGGAGTATGCTGTACGGTATACAAGTTTGCTGTTTCACGAGTTACAGTGCTAAGGACATTCAGAGTGAGCAGAGATGGGCTGAGACAAAGTAGCCGCTCACATCTGGTGCAGAACCAGAATGAAGAAAGTGTTGAATGACCTTGCTCTCTGCCGCTCTACAGCTTACTCAATTCAGAAATCTCTAAATGCACTATCACTAGTAATGCAGCAATGCTGTAGAGGTCCACTGCTACGCAGTGCAATGACAGAGAGAGAACATTTGAGCAAGGAACATAGTGGACAATAAAACAGGAAAAGGATGTCTCAGCCATGAACGCCTTCGACAGCTGCTATAAACTTCTTTCTCTTTCACCAGTCAATGCATTGAATTTGTGGGTGTGTACATGAAACGAGCATTGATAAAATCAATCTTGCTATACCAATCACGACACTGCATGTTGTCAATGACAGTAAGAGTGGCGCTTCAATTTAGCTACTTCAGCAGTACAAGTGGAAGATTAACAGCTCACCACGTGTGGTCCAAGGGAGAACACTCCACAACCGTTTCGCACTATGTGTCTCCACTCCACACCGTACTTGCCCATAACTCTGCATGTCTCCTTCAGTTCATGGAAGTCCACATCAAATGTACACGGAAAATACTTCAGTAATAGTTCCACATCTGACGAGCTGAACCCAGCCTCCTTCATCTTACCGACCACCTCTTTGACGTCTTCTTCTGTGACGCCAACAACAGACGGTGGAGATTTTTCAAACACAGAAAGGTCTTTAAGACCGAGACTGGTCTGGAGACTCTTTGCAAACGCATGTGCCTCCGCTTTCCTGTGAAAACGCTTTGGTTCCTCCGTGCTGTCCGGATTACAGAATCGATGGTATCCCTGCATCACTGAAGGACGCACAAAGTTGTCTCGGTAGCGGTAATGTTGTACACTCTTCTGCACTGAAGATGAGCGACTTGGCTTCCTTCTCGCCTTTGTCACTGCAACATCCTCCTGTAATTCCTATTGAAGCACAAAAGACAAGGTGAATCAATAAATGTTGTTTTCATGCAATAACACCTCCCCCCCTCTCATCTACGTACCTCCGTTCATTCGATGCTCCAACTAATTTATCTGTTGGAGCCATCAGTGCGTGCATCCAATTATACACAACACCTGAACACATACATACGTACGTACCGCTATATACAATTATATGCTCATTGAAGAGGGACGAGTCCTACAGCAATGTCATACGCTGGCTCCATTGCTAACTCGGTTTTGCACTAGTCAGAGCATAAATCATGTGCCTGAGGGATGCAGATCTTTCCGCTCCCACAGTGATATTAACTGCCCAGCGTCAATTGCACAATGTGTGATGGAGGGGCATATTCCTCAATCCTGAACATTCACTAATGTATATCATTACAAAAATGTTGACAGATATCATCATTATCAGTATTAATTATCAGACAAATTAATGTATGTCCCTTGGTCATGTACCACTCATGTACACTTGTGTAGAATTAATAGTCAAACATTATATGCTTACTGTTATAATTAATAGCTGGGAACACACCCTTCTGGAGGGTTCCCAGATTGTCAGTAATAGCTAACCAGAATTGCGTATTTAATCTTTGTTTCTGGATGACTCTGAAAGTATTTGAAGGCACAGAATTTTCTATTGTTGATTCATTTCATCTAAAGGAGGCCAGCGGCAAAGACACCAACCACCTTAGGTCACTTCCGGATTGCTGCAATTAAGTCTGCCACATTTGGTGTAAGTTGGTGGACAACTGACGAAGGAGTTACCACACTAGGTACGTATGTATATACAATCTTTACCCTATCTCTTAGATGTTGTGGTTGCCATAGAGATGCAAGAGGACAGGCAGACCAACTTAGGCTCTGCTACGTCACACTCCCAACATCTCTTCACATTCCCACCACGTTTGGCAGTCATTTGTCAAGAACTAAAGGGATATCTCCTGAAACCACTACATTCATTGATAATTTTAAAACGTTAGACACAAAATAATCAGCCAGGCATTCATATTTCAATAATACTTGATAGTGTAAAAACAGCTGTAACATGATACATATAATCACATGGACTTTTGTAATAATTATGATCATAACTGCCTAATTGCCACTAAGATGGATTTCATGCATTCCTAATCTCTGATTTTCTGGCCCACTAGACCATCCCTAGTGCATGCCAGCAAGCACGGCAAATTTTTAATGAATGTACTGGTTTCAGGAGATATCCCTTCAGTTCTTGGCAAATGACTGCCAAACGTCTGGGTACCTTGATAGTAGTCTACGAGCTAAAGGGTTCCCCAGTTTAAATAAGATCACAGATACAGATATACGTAGATGGCCTATAGGCACTGGCTTGGAATGGTCTAGCAGGCCAGACTATGTCTCTTCCCCCTGTTTACTGTCTTCCTGATAACTTATATCTTAACGTTAGCCACTGTTACTGTAGTTTCGGCTGTGGTAATTTCTAGTCCCGATTGATATTTGTGCGGTGCACTCGATCATGTGCAAGCCTGTCGTTCCAAAGCTTACTTACGCGATTGAGTGCAACGCGCAAATGTCAACCGGGACTAGAAATTGTGCAATCACTGTACTGGCTGCCCACTGGACCATTTTCTCACTTCCTGCCCCTGCCCTTTTATCCTGCCCCCACTTTCTCTCCCGTTCACTTATCTTCCCCCGCCTTGTACAGTGAAACTTGTCTAAGACAGCCACCTGTGGGCCAGTTCTAACTGACGTTTATAGAGAGGTGGCTGCTCTACAGAGGTAGACTGCAATGTTTTAGTGCTATTTGGGGCCAGGATGGCTGGCTGTTTAAGAGAGGTGGCTGCCCAATGCAGTGACCATCTTAGACACGTTCCACTGCACTACATAGAAACCACCTTGCCAGGATTTTGCAAAGATTATCACTGATGAGGACCTTTAGATTGGAGTCAAAACATCTGCTTTGACTCATACGTACATCAGTCCAAATGTAAGTGGATAGAGCTGTTTAAAGAACTTATTGTGGTGACAATAGGGCATGGAGTTGGTCTAGTCACGTCTTTCTTACTGCAACTTGTTGCACTTGCTGGACTGCCAGGAGACCAGCTACTATGAGGTGAAGGGTCTAGCTACCCTGACTCTACAAGATTAGTGCAGCACAGCAGTGCAGCAGTGAGGGGACATTGCAGCCATTCTGTAATCTTTTGGTGATCCACGGAATTGGGTGTGCAGGACTCTTCCAATGCATATTTCATTAATTAATTTTGATCTATACTAGATATATTATTTCAAATAACTGACCAAATATGACATAAAATTTAATGATTATGTAACATTTGATAAGGACCACAAATTCCTTAAGTAAGTTTTGCTATCCAACAACGCTCTAGCATTCTTGTTGCTGCTCCCACTGACCTCCTATTGTTGTACCTGCTAACACAAGGTGCAGTGCACACTGGAGTCCTGCCTACATAAGCAGTTCGTCAGTCAGGCTTCAACAGGATACTCCATCTCTACAATTTGCTCAGTGAAATCTCTCTATACAAGCCATCTTTGGGATTTAGAACAGGCCCAAGTGTCCTCATTAGAGAGGTGTCCTTATTTCAGAGGTAGGTTTGTACACATCTCTATGTAGGTGGGACAGTAGGCACTGTCCTCATTAGATAGGTGTCCGTATTTCAGAGGTAGTTTGTACACATTTCTATGTAGCTGGGGCCTAACACCTGTTCCATATACCTTAAATACATGAACAATCGGATTTGTAGTAATGGCACACTGCACTCACTGCACGACAACAACAGCAACAACAACAACAACGACACATGAGCCAGTACACCACAATACGTTGGAGTTAATACCTTTCTTGCTTCTGGCATCATATCCATGAGTTCTTCCACTTGCAGGACATCGTCATCTTCACTCTGTGATGTACTGGAATTGGTGGAGAAGAGACGAATGGAGCGCATCCAGTATCGACACACAGTTCGCGCTAGTTGGTGCCTTGTCCGAAAGACGCTGCGCGCATAGGACAAGTCCATAGTCGCCCGTCACGACCTGTCCGTTCACGACTCACGTGGCGTGAACGCGAAATCAATCGTTGCCGTTACAGACTAGATCAGTGGTATACGGAGGAGATTACGAGAGTATCCATCACTTTGGACACGTGGAGTTGCAGAAGGTAAGAAGCTGTTCTACCTTTTTGTTCATTCGGCTCAGAAAGTGACACAGTTTATTTCCTCTGCAGTTAGCCTGTTAGAAAGCAAAATGGCAAAGTCAAAGAACCATACAAACCACAACCAAGGTGCGTGTTCGGGCTCCCTGTTCTCGTCTCGTTCATAGTGGGAAGTGGGCAGTGTGCTAGATAAGGAACGATCTTTTTGTTGTCTTGTTGATGAAAGATGATAGTATGGTTTCTTTGTTCAAGGTAGATGATGGTTTTGTTGTCCTGTGAAAGAAAATAGATAGTTTAGTTGTCTTTGTTCATGGTACTTGACAGTTTGGTCTTGTTCATGGTAGATGATAGTTTCACTGTTGATGATAGATGACAATTTCAATAATTGTCTCAGATCATGGTAGATGATTGCTTTGTCTGTGATAGTAAATTGATAGTTTAGTTGTCACTGTGGATGAAAGATGTTAGTTTTAAGGTAGGTACAGAGTCTGGGGTCACCTCTCAAAATGTCTCCAGTAGCACATATTCGGGTCAACCACAATAAGGGGACAACGCCTATAGGCATTTATTGTCTAATATAAATGCCAGCCCTAACCCTAACGCTTAAACTAACGTGCGCTAAACGCCCCGGGCGAGTGTGTGTCCCTTTATTGCCGTTGTTCCACATATACTTTGCACTAGTGAAACTCCAGCAAAATTTATATGAAAAATATCTGCAGAAAATGCTTACATAGTGCTAAAACACTCGAGTAAACTTTGTTAACTTGCGTTTACAAATGTGTGTGCCCCATACATAGGAGTACCCTTCCGTTCCAGAAATGCGTTATTGCGCGTTATCAAATATCCAGTAGCTTGCATAACCAATGGGCCTTGCTGTCTTTTGGAGCCGATTTCAATTTGTAGCTTTGTGCAATCCACGCTACGTACGTCACCATTTCCTATTGCTTTGAAAGATGGCTGGAGCGGATGTGCAATTGTGTTCCCGGTGAGTCACCATTCACGCTTGTTTTGACAAGATTTAGAGCATTTTTACGGACGATGATTTCACAGGGTGAACACTGTGAAGTGTAATTCCGTGCAGGAATGGACTGGGGTTCTGAAACATGGTTTCTAGCTAGTTGTAAGGTGTTTGCTGTTTCTCTGGCCAGGCTGACACTCCAGCGCACGTGCCGTCGGAATATGCAGCTTTCTATGAAGTTGGAGTGAAAAGGGGAAAGTGCCTCTAGCTAATTCTGTGAAGGTGCTCTACTGTCGGCCTGCCTGGAAAACTTAGCTGCTGCAGTATGATCCCTGATGCTGTAAACTAGACGTTTTTACCATGTTCCTTGGAGAAGAAATTCCTGAATATTGGGAAAATTCTCACTTTTTTGCCGTTGTGCCATATGCTGCACTTGATTCTCTTTGCCTCATGAAAGTCGGTACACTCGAAATAGTTTAGTAAAGCTATGTACACAGTGCATTGCCTTTATAGTCTTAGTAAGTTTGAGCCCATTAACTGTCACAGCCATTTTTTATTTTAAACTGCTGACCTACTTTAGTGGCATCAATTAATGCATAATGTACCATCCAAATAGCTCAGTTTAATGAGTGTCACGATCAGTCCATGGCCTTGTGCGTGTCAAGAGAAGTGCTCCTCAGAACAGAAGAAAATGTGCATAGCGTGTGAAACTTGCATTTGTGTGGTACGCTACATTTCGTGTTCTGTCTGGTCCCTTCAAGAGATGTTGGTGACGGTACTTCAGTACTTCTGTGAACTAATTCCACATGTGCATTTAGTGAATGGTAGCGCTTACGAAGTGAAACCATGCCACTGCTGTGAGTGCAGTTGCCTGCCGTTTAATAGTACAGTGTCAGACCACCTCTTCTTCGGAGTGGTCTGTGGTCACACATGGTACACCTCCCTTGCATTCCTGTTTGTCTACACAGCCGGAACCGTGCTGGAGCCGTCTGGCACAGAATATCGCTGTGCTGTTGGTGTGGTGTAGTGCAGACTGGGAAGGCCTTTAGCACGCAGGGTAGTATGCTAAGAATAGTCTTTGGCTTTTGAGCACACAGAGGAAATGCCATAGTCTTTTCTCTTTGCATATTGTGTGCTGACGTGGGGGGGTGCGCTTTGAGGTTGGGGCAATTCGGTACAGACCCAAGTGACCTCATTAGAGATGTGTCCTTATCTCCTGTGGAGGTAGTTTTGTCCATATCTCTACGTAGCTGGGACAGTAGGCACTGTCCTCATTAGAGAGGTGTCCTTATTTCAGAGGTAGTTTTGTACACATCTCTATGTAGCTGGGACAGTAGGCACTGCCCTCATTAGAGAGGTGCCCTGTATTCAGAGTGTCCTTTATAAGGGGTTCGACCGTATTGTAAAGTGCCTATTCTGTCAAAGGGTGCCCTGCATACCGTCTAAGATTGTTTTCAGCCATTGCGGAATTATTCTCAATGAGTTTCTTTGTGAGCACTTCAGCATGTTTTCTGAGTATTGTGGGGGGGGGGGGGGGGGGGGGGGCTGTAGGATTTGAGAGTGGTCAACATTCAGTGTGTTTAGCCCACCTGCTGCTGTTCTCTCTAGCTATTTTGAAAGGTACAGAAACATTCTTGCTCCCTTAAGAACCCTCCTTGAGGCTGTGAACGTTGCACTGTATCCTCCTTGAAAGGTACCACTAGTCATGTGGCGTGGGCAATAGCATTTCATGCATTGTTTATAGTGTCATGAGGCTCTCCCTGTATTCGGCTACTGCACTATACATGTACAGTAAGACGACACCCTCTCCCACACCCAACCATCCACTATATAGATCCCGTTGCCATGGTAACGTGCGTCTAAACGATGTTTCTAAACGTCGTAGACACCCCGGGTGTTGTTTCGCGCCGTGGTCTATTTCGACTCGCGGCGTTCGAGCCTATGCTCTAAATAGCGATTTAGAGCATGTGCGTGGCACGTGCGTCCTTTGCGCTATGCTCTAAATGCCGATTTAGAGCATGGGCGTGGCACGCGCGGCGTTCGCGCCTATGCTCTAAATAGCGATTTAGAGCATGGGCGTGGCTTGGGCTCGTGGTCTATAGCAGAGAAACTGCAGCTGCGATAACAATAGTAGCTAACTCCACAACATACAATGTACAGTTCGCTCGGCTTACTTGTTTCGTCGACAAACAGGGTAACGCAACAATCCGGCATGCAGCGGCCTACGAACCAGAGCCGAGAAAGGAACCGGTTACGAGCTGGGAACAGGCTTAGGACACCGCTCTGGGAAACGCTGTGGCTGGCGGGGCTGACAGTGAGTAAGCTTATGCTTAGCTTACGCGCTGCATCCACTGCCGACCTTTAGGACGTCTGCTGCGAGATGAACAACCCAATAGCCAACCGACGTTTTCTCGGCCATTGTCAGAAATTGCTAACTACTTCCGGAAGACGCGTGATGACGCAAGTACAAGTAGTTAAACTGATTCGCTGCCGCTCCTTGCCCAATCGTTGGGATCTATAACACTTAAATGCTGACCAATCGGTGTCTCTGAAGATTTAGACCACTCGGCACTCTGGCGCTTCGCGCCCTCGTGCCTTGTGCTCTAAATCTCAGAGACACCTCTTGGTCAGCATTTAACTATTACATAACCACTCCTCACGTTACTAATGGTCCACTCCTGCTTACTGGCACGTAACTACGGTCGATTTTCCACATTACACCTTGGGCTCAAAGACACCTCTCTATCTATGTATGTTAGTCCCCACTTACCCAACAGGCTACCTATTAAATAAGGACACTTGCCTAATCAGGACACTAGGACCTGTCCCACACTGTCCCAAGGTTGCCTGGAATAGAGAGGTGTCACTGTGACAGGCAGTAGATTGACTCCATTCTGGTACATGGTTAGGGATAGAGATAAGACCAGTCAGCAATGGTTGCGATGAAACATGCATGGATTGACAAAGAAGGAAGACAATTGGTTGGCGATGCAGGTTGTTGTGCATGTTTGTAGCAGAGGTGTTTGAACTGAGTCACAAACTTGTTACTAAGGTTACAGATTGCCAGATGGCACAAGGCTTGAAATGGAAGTGCAGTCTAGACGCTCTGAAGGGCTTCCAATAGCATCAATAGTCACCCAATCCTCTTGACATTCCTTCAGTGGCAGTGCACAATCCATGCCCCCTCAGCAATAGCTTATGAGTACTTGTTATATTGTTATTTGAGAGAATGCCTCTACTAGGGAAGGTTGGCATTCTCTGAATATGTGCTCTTTGTGAGCTATGGATGGCATTTCTGTTATTAGTGTGTACAAAAGTCCCCTTGCTACATTTACAGGATGACGAGTCCCTTTGCTCCGCTCTGTCATGAGTCCTTTCCTCCTCCTTCATTGTGGAATACTCAAATATAGTGCAGGGGGAAGTATCATGGATGTTTTGCTCCATTCGACCACCTTTCTCTCTCCTCACAGATGGGTGTGGGGTGTCCATCACCGGCATGTGTCTCTAGCATGCTGTCTTGTCACTTGAGTGTAATGTGGTGCTCGTGCAATTGTTCGTGCTCCCTGTTAGTCTCTGAGCTGAGCTAGACACAGCAGTGGATCTTATGGGGAGAAACTAAATTATGAAATTTCAGCACTTGACCAAAATTCGTTGCACACTTTACTTGGGAGCTGTACCTTGTCGTCTTTCATTTTGTAATGTGTTGGAGATTAGGAAGTACCTCTAGGGGATCTAACGGCTAGGACTTCTGATCAGCTCATTGTAGACATCCACAACTCCTATGGGTGAGCTGCATGTCCGATTTGAATGCTGTGATACCATGGCAACACCTCTCAGTGGCGCCATAGAGGGGACAGCCTGAGACACAGCCGCTGATCACAAGTGCCGCCTAGCCCTCAACAGGAATGCAAGACGGCTAGAGAACTAAAGGTGGCAACTGCTGAAGGGTACCGAGTCATTAGTCACTTGTCCCAGCGAACTTAATGTCACTAGATTTCCTTCTTGTGCAGCACCAAAGACCAGTGTTCTCTCCGGATTTCAGGCCCAGTGGGTTCACCCTATGGGTCCCTGGACTCGGGAAGAAGCCAGAGAGAGTACAGTCACAGGTGTGAAGCAAGTACCACTGGCTTCTGAACAAGTATCAAACTTATGACTTGCACATCCACTTTTATTCTGCCAACTTCTCATTCCTGTCCTGTCTTTGCACTGATCGTTCACGTGGCCCCACAAGGGGAGTGAAAAAAAGCTGTGTGGATGACTGTTGTGGACATCAGTCGAATTGTTGGGTTGCAATTTTCTATTTGCGGACTTCGAAGGCTCTTCAGTGCGCTAATCAGTTAGCTACCACTTGCTCAGTATGCGAAACACCCGAGGAATCTTACAATGAGTGATTTCGGTTGCCAGACAGAGGAGAATGCTATCGTAGCCCTTGACGCAGCTATGACGACCGGGAGAATTCATATTGATTGTCGGATGGCTGCAAATCTAATTGGTCAACAAGTGGAAGAAGTAGGGAGTGATGATTACACATGGTAGCCTGCTATGAAAGAGAAACTAGAAGTTGATGGATTACGCATGCTGTAAGAGCAGCAGGATGGGAGACTGTGACCCCATTTTGACACTTTCCAGATGGTTATCAATAGCATCCCAAGGTTGATGGGGGTTCATGCTAGTAGGCAGATACCGTATACGCTTTGACTTTTGCAGAGTTAAACTTTCGCTGTTTTCGCGGATCAGCAACCATCCGTGAATGTTTCACCCCACGAAAACTTACACAAGGCTTTATTTCTCCTGCTTTTGAGACTCTGTAACTGCGAAAGTAAAAACGTGAAAAAATGTGAAACTGAACGCGAACCACAAAAGTTTAATCCTGCGAAAGTTAAAGCATGTACGGTACGTATGTGTAGGAGTGTGTAAGTATTCGGATATACAGAATTGTTTGGTATTCTAGTAACATCAGTCAATTAATCACTGTATTAAACCATAAAGCGCTTATTGGCAATGCTGGAAGATGTTGGGAGCAATGTACGTATACAATTAAATGGTTTTGAACAGAACACCTTTGTGTGTGCAAACGTGTTCTGAGTAGTTAGTTGAATGAAATTCTCCAATCAAAAATGCAGTTTTGTTGTAAAGTTCAAATTTCATTACAATGCCACCTAGTTTGCAGTACACATAGAGTCACTCACCGCTGTACAGAGATTGAAGAATTGCTGCATTACCACTATGCTTGACTCAATGGAAACCTTTTTGGAAGAGTACAGTCATTTCAGGGTTTCTAGTCCCAATTGACATTTTGCACTCTGCACTGAATCACAATAAATCAGAGTGCGTTGAGTAATTGGGGAAGGAAACCTTAGCATCCAGCTGTCACCTGAAACCACATTCCTGTGACCGGTCATTGGCCATTAAATTTAGTTGATCTGCCATTTGTTGTGGTATGTTACATTTTTACAACTTGCCTCAAACAGCGAGTGACGTCATCAGGTCAGTGCTATTGTGTGGTGCTGTCACCGGTATGTTTGCGTCCTATTCAGGGGCTCCTCCGTGGACTCCTATTCTATGGTCCAGTGGTTTACTTTCATGTCCAGCGTTTCCTCCACGCAGTGTGCTTTCATCCATGTGCGTGTATGTGTATGTGGTCATTTGAAATAGAATAAATGTGTGTGTACGTATTTTGCTATTGAGTGCAGTGAGCAACACCTGCTTTCAGAAGGCCATTGTGTGCATTCTTCCTTTCAACTTCCTTGTCTCATCTCCTTGAGTTGTTGTCTCTAGGGGTTGTTGACAAGGCGGACGTTGTGTCTCCAGCAGAATAGTCCATTCAACATAGTAATTCTGCATTGTGGAGTAATTTTATGCAAGGGATGTATGTGTTGATTGGGAGTGCATCTGTTAGGTCATGTGAGGTGATAGGTCATGTGACATCATGTGACATCATGTGACATCACTATTGCACTTGTGTGTGTTATCATTTTGTGCTGCAGCTCATAAGAACCACAGAAATGGCATCAAAAAGCCAAAGTCACATCGCTACCCGTCCCTCAAGGGGGTAAGTACCCGAAGAGGTTGAGTCTAAATGAAAGACGTCTGGTTGTGATTGAGGTGTGTTTTATATTTCTCCTCATCATCTTTTGTTAGGTGGATGCAAAGTTCTTGAAGAACATGAGGTTTGCAAAGAAGCACAACAAGAGGAATCCCAAGTCGGATAAGATGGAAGCTTGACTAGCTCAGCGATTGATATAATTGTGTTCGACAATTTAATTTTAATGCTTCCCGCCGTATCATTCGGTGATCACCCGTGTGTGACGTCACATCCGTTTG
>OZ025876.1:1184301-1289301 GCA_964019415.1 Ianthella basta
CAAATCTGATGCTAAATGATACCCTTCCTAGGCCTCTGTCTTCAGGTGGATATCTCTTACGTATGCATTGCATTTGAATGTGGAATAACTACTAATTATGTACTCCATCAAGTTAAAATGGACATCTGTACAACTTTTGCTAATAAGTAATAACATTTGGAAAAATGTGTTTGTACATACTGTATACTACAAAATTTTGCGAGCAATAAAAAATGTTGCAATTTTCGCGAATGGAGCACAGTCGCAATCATTTATGTACATAATAATAGATATGTTATAATATATACTATGACATCACAGGAAGATGGCGGATTAATGAACATCGACGGAAGCACCTGTTTACTTGATTTAAGAAGCTGCTACTCTCGATATTGGCATTAGAAACCTGTAGTGAAGGAAAAGGCAGAAATGGAAGGATAATTATCTGCGAACAGCAAAACGGGTAACATCAACCCCGCTATAACCTGACCCCCGGTGCCCCCCAGCAACCACAGCGAGTTTGATGCCTATGGTGCAAGAAACACACGCACGTATTGTGAACACACAGACAGACTCTTTCGGCTTTATATATTAGATGGACATGCACGCAATTGAATTGCCAAGGAACAGCCTGAAGTTGTGGTGCATAAATAATTGTGTTTGTAGGTGCCTAATCATCTTTGTAAGTGAAACCTTAAACGACGTATGTTTATGCTACAGCAGATAACCTGTACCAGGCCAGTCCGGCGCAGTCAGTATGGTATCTGAGAGAGGTGTGAACACAACCGAACCGTACTGAACTGCGCAATTTCTGACGTGCGTAGTTCCAGTTTAATGAAAAATGGCGTACACTTGCACTCACAGTTGCGAGTGGTTGTAACAGGCGCTGATGTGAGGGCCCCCAGCGGAGTTAGTTGACCGGTTCCCCAACCCTGTTGTTGCTCACATTGACATCTGTATCTGCACTAAACAGGCTACTAATGCTGTGGTTTGCATTTAATTTGTATGACAGTGTATCCGCTCTAAAAATTCATCACACTTTGTGCAGCAAAATTTTGTCATTAAAGCTGGAGTGGAGAGGATTGTTGAAGGTGATGAATAGTTAGAGGTTTTGGATGAAACATTAAAGTGAAGGCGAGTCATCAGGGCTTGCTTTCATAAGGGGTGCTCCTCATTGAAACAACCGAGTTCCAAACAACCGTGTGAATGGCAATTCCAGACATCATGTCTCACGATCACTGAAGTCCATTGTCGAACCAAACAAATGAAAATGAGTGACTTTCACTGCTTAGTAAGGAATTATAGACAAATGAAATACAGGCAGAAGGAGCCTGGAATGAAGGTTGATGAATTAATCCTTGACTTGTTCCTCGGCTGGTGCAGCCATATTGCAGCTGCTTCCATTGAAAACGTAGCACTCTTCCTGTCCAAGATGAAAATTTGAGCCTAGTGGAGGAAATTGGAGAGACAGGAAAGGCATCATGATTAGAATACAATTGAACGGATCTTTTTTCCTTGATTAAACTATAAAATGACATTTTTAGAGTTGTTACACTGTCTTTCAGTGTACCTCGACTCCGACAAATGAACAGTACTTTTTTGAGGAACACTTACACAGCTGTATCATCACATTGTCAATTAGCATGCTACATTCTGTTATGAGGAAGTGATGCATAGTACGTGAGTTCCGAGTTAGCTACACATCTAATGTAGCATATGAATTCACAGATATAGCTACATTGCCATGGTGAGGACTGGTCAAAACATGATCTATTAGTAGTAATATTAGTTATCTAATTCTCCAATTCCTGTGACTGGCTTTGTTGCAGATTCAGGCTCTGGAGCTGTTGATCGGAAACCATCTGTGTCAGTGAGAAATGGTCCCCTGCCCCCTATTCCCACATCGCCTGATCCCGTGCCCAATACCGGGCATCACCCTTCAATGGGCAGGCGAGGAGGCCCAGGAAGTATGCCTGTAGAGCAACCAACCTCAGTTGTTGGGCCACGGTCTGGTGCTGTGGATCGCCGGGAGTCGAGGAGGGAGATTAGGAGCGAGTCCACTCCAGATACACTGCAGGACTCTCAGAGGGACCCCAGGCGGGAGTCTTGGCAGGATGCTCGACAGAACTCCCATCAAGAATCTCGGCAGACTTCTCAGGCAGACTCTCGGCGCAGTTCACAAACAGCTAGTATCTTAAGTAGCGGAGTAGGGTGCTTCATTCACGCAAACCTCCCACATGAAGATGTACAGAAAGTGTTTGCACCCTATCTCGCCAGAAACGGGAGCTACTTGATAAGGCCGAGTGCCACAGCTGGAAAAATGACTCTCTGTGTGACGTAAGTCTCTGTTCTGCTTTATTGCTAATGCTGCCCTGTGTGCTACGTGTCATTGTCTGTGCTGTTCCGCCTACTAGACATAACAGTTCCATAGTGAACTTCAGGATCAGTCAGAATGGGAAAACGGGTTTGTATCAGATCACTAGCAAGAAATCGTTTAAGAGTATTGAGGAGCTAATTGAGGCCTATCACAGCCACCCTATCAAGAGTAAAGAGAAGAAGGTGGAGATCTACCTTGTACAGGGTATCCCTTGTGCGGACGGCAGTGGAGCTAGTGATGTCAGCCTGCCATCTCCTACTAGTCCAGGTTGGTGTGAGGTAGGATGGATAGGTTGAAGAGTGAGGGATGGAGGGTGAAAGATTGAAGGTGGAGGGTGAGGGGTGACAGGTGGAGGGTGAGGGTGACAGGTTAAAGGTGAGGGTGAGAGGTGGAAGGTATAATGGGAATCAAGGGGTGGTATAAGTTGAGTGGCAGACACTGTCCAGTCAGTGGAATTTTTCTCATTCCCCATCTTAACTCCTACCTTCCCTCCTTTCCCTCTCTTCCTCTCTCTCACTTTCTGTATCCTTCCATTTTGCCCTCCCTTCTCTCTCTCCTCTCCACCCCCTTTCTGTGCTACAGTCGATCAGAGTCTTCCTGCACCTTGGGTCAAGTATTATAGTGAAGAGCAAAAGATGTATTACTACCACAACCCTGCAACGAATATCACACAGTGGGAATCACCCGCGCCGCGTCCTGAAAAGAGTCGAAGACCTCTGCCATCTCTGCCCGGAGAGCCAGAGCGACCAACGCAGCAAAGGCCAAGACTAAGAAGCGTTCCATCAGCTGAACGCCCCAGTTCCATGAAACATCGCCCCTTACCAATAATACCAGACGTACCTAGTGACACTGCACCACCTCCATTGCCAGGCCGAGCTTCCCACCCCTCTGCTGCCCAAAATCGACAGGATGCAGCACCGAAACAGAATGGACCACCAGTAGTTAGGCAAACTGACAGGCCCCCTCTCCCAACCAAGGAGGAGAAAGTTGCACCGCAGAGGGAAGGCACAGCCCCCCAGCCCGTTCCTGTAAGGAAAGGAGCTCCTCCGGCTCTCCCACCTAAGGAACTAGAAGAGAACTCTGCCCCTCCCCCACTACCGGCTGCATCCAAACAAAAGCGTGCACCTCCGCCATTGCCACAAAAGGACCCTCCTGTTCCCAGTATTCCTCATGAAAATGGTGGACCACCTTTTAGACCTGATAAAGCAAGGGGAGATCCTTCAAATGGACCAAGAGGCAGGGTTCCTCAAGTACCAGTTGGCGAGCCCCCCAGTGTACCAGTTGGTGTGCCCCCCAGAACACCAGTTGGTGTGCCCCCCAGAACACCATCTGGTGGACCCCCAATTCCACCGGGTGGTGGACCCCCAATTCCACCAAGTGGTGGACCCCCAATTCCACCAATTGGTGGGCCCCCAATTCCACCAAGTGGTGGGCCCCCAATTCCACCAAGTGGTGGGCCCCCAATTCCGCCAAGTGGTGGGCCCCCAATTCCGCCAAGTGGTGGGCCCCCAATGCCACCAGGTGGTGGACCCCCAATGCCACCAGGTGGTGGACCCCCAATGCCACCAGGTGGTGGACCCCCAATGCCACCAGGTGGTGGGCCCCCCCGTATGCCAGGTGGTGGTGGCCCGCCCCCACCTCCTCCTCCACCACCCCCCATTGCGCCACCAGCTCCTCACAATTCCTTGTCTCTGCCTAACGTAGACCTACTAAGTCGCAGTGCGCCATCTTCACCTTCGCCGATTGCTCGGAGCAATACAGTAACAGCAGATGATCTCATTAGAGGAATGTCCACATTGAAGAGGATGGAGAAGCCGGCTCAGGGACAGAAGAAGCAGCTGGAGGGAATGGGAGGCATCTTGAGTAAAAAGCTGGACGAAATGCGATCCTTTGTCCAACAGGACAGTGACAGTGAAATTGATGAAGTGGACAGCGATGATGAATGGGATGAATGATTTATGTGCGTCTTCATCAGTTACATGAAACTCCATTTTTGCATTTTGTGGCAAGCCGTGGTGTTTATCATATCATTTTCACAGATTTAATGTGTCCCTGGCCAACATCTTTGGGCAATAACGTACATTTGACATTTTGCAGCATTTATGTGTGTGTATAGCCAATATATATAATATCAATTGCATGTCAGAATGCATTACATACTTAACTGAAGTTGCTTGCAGAATATCAGGAATGTTAATTTCATACAATAGTACAGTACTAATTTTAGAAATATCTTCACCGACAGATTCGATCTGTGCACGTCATGTGTTTGACTTTTGTATACTCCTTCATGTAGGTAGTCATACAGTATATGCATGCATGCCTAATATACTGTACTGTGCATGCAGTATAGTACTTTATACATGTGTACTACATGATGTATCATGTATAAAACATGTATATGGCCACAGGATCATGCATGGATTCAACTATAATATACTTCTTGAAAATAGCAGCATTCTCATATAACAGTCATGTGACAATCACATGATGAGTCATGTGCTCTTCTGTAGTGCCAGGATAGCCGATCCCTGTGGTTTAATCAGCAAACTCCTGTGAACAGAATAACAGAGAAATGGAATGAGTAATGATAATGCTATGTTCAGTTCACTGACACATACACTCACAACGCAAGCAAAATGTATAACCACATGCAGTCTGTATGTGGAACTGATGCCAATTCATTTAAAGCACAATAAAATCCGCGTGATGCCACAGTCAAACTATTTCTAATGAGAGTCAAGCACTGCCACGTACCCGGTGTCAAATTCAATTACAATTGTAGGGTTCTCCCCATCGGTCAATCGATCACTCAACTTCACCGACTTCTTTGCCATGTCCCCCACGACTCCCGCACCTTCCTCTCGCAGGGTTCCTTTGGCTGAGAGTGAGTGATAGACACAGTCAATTGAACATCAACACACAGACACACACACATACCCACAGTAGAATCGCATGTACGCACAGTACACTTGTTCACTCACGTTTAAGCATTCTAGTCAAAGTTGCAACTCACCTGAGACTGACAAGCCGTTTTCGTCTACAAGAAGCGCGCCCACAATCCCTGGCTGGGACATTCTGAAAGGAGAAAACACACACAGTAATTTTTTGCTATTTGACCTACATTATCCCAAGCAGACACCGCGTTTTGGCCTAACATTTCTTCCATCTGTCGTTCAACCTTCGCCTCCATTTTGCGTGAGCACGTGAGCTGACCGGGTATTCCCCGGTCATTTCAAAATGGATGATCTTGAGAGGCAAGTAATTCAAGACCACTATGCCCAGCTTAAGCGGGAACTGGCCCCTGGACTAGCTGACGAACTTTACTCTAAGAAGGTTATTAGCAGAGAGAGGTTGGACGAAATTGATGCCATTGATATTCAGTCGAAGAGAAATGGGATGGTTTTAAAGGCACTCGAAGACAGTCCGAACAAAGACGCGTTCTCCCTCTTTCTGACATGCATGAAGGAGACAGACGATGTGATGATGCCCATTGTTACTAAGTTGAGGGGTGAGAAACATGCTTAGTTGTGTGTGTATAGATGGATACCCTATCATCTGTGCGCCACTGTAGTCAGAGTATTGTTCATATCTACATAAAGGGACGGATAACGGGTGTGTTGTGTGGCAAGGGAGTACACAGTCTTGTGCACACACCTGTCCACGTAGAGCCAGAAAGAGTGTTATAAAACACCTTCCACGTGTCATGGCCTGACCAGTGAGGGGCCATTCATATTGGGGGGTGCTATAGATACCCATACAAGCTACAGAATAAGCTAAATAAGTAATGCACAGAGTAGCAAGGTTCACAGAGACGGGACATGCGGGTTACCACTTGTCTCACCAATGACCATTTCATTGGGCAGCAGGGATATCTGTGGAATTGGGATAGGATCAAAGCTACAGCCCAAGTTTATATTAGTGTATTAGCATACTCTGTGATACCTACTGTTTCTATAACTAGTGTTCTGCCGCAATTTGAGCGACGCCAGATGGTGTGGTGCATTACCAGACCAACCTGTTGAGATTCAGTGTGGAAAAAAGTATCCCTAACATTAGAGATATCATTATTGTGCAGTTAACGATTATACTATTCTGACTATATGCACCTTGTGTATCTGGCCATGTTCTAATGCATGTCTTCTCTTTGACAGAGGCCTTGCAGGCAGCCAAAACGCCAAAGCCTGTTGCATGCAGTGATGATGTCGCTGCGATGGAGGGGGGCGTGTTTCCTTCAGACCCGTCCAAACTGAGATCCAGTGAGTTACTGTTAATTAGTGGCTTAGGTGTATGTGTGTGGGTACTGTGTATGAGCATGGTAAGGGGAGTGTGTGCAATGGCAGTCATGGACATGGCTGTGGGTATGGTATATATGTGTGTATGTGTTGTGTGCGCATTTGCCAGTAATGTAGGTACTGTACTGGGCGTAGCTCTTGCTAGTTGCTGATACTGAGTGCATCTAAGTGACTACTGAGTGGGTATGAAGTGCCTCTGTAACCCATGATATGGGACATTACAAATGTTGCCACTTCAGCAACAAGTATTCTACACACTTCCCTATACTCCTCAGGTGACAAGCCATCCCTCATACGCTGCCAGGAATTGGGCGTTGTCTCAAAGCTTGCTTCAGAGTGGTACACATTTGCTGTGTACCTTGGCCTGGAAGAAGAAGCAGATCAGATTGACCACAACTACCGCTTTGTACAGGAGAAGTGCAAACAGGTGATAGCATTGTGGCTGAAGGGCAGTGGGAAGAAGCACTCAAAAGACCCAATCACTTGGGAAACCCTGCGCAGTGTAATTGAAAAGATTTATCCAGCCTTTGCAGAAGAGTTGGCTGAAGAGATTAACTAATTGTTTCCCCTTTGTGTTATTTGTAGTGTGCGTCACGTGAAAGACGTCAACAATTGCTATGACACTCACGTGAGTGACGTCATTACCGCCCTAGGAAGCATGGAGGGATATGGCCGCCCGCCAGGCGATCCTTGGGATAGAGGAAACCCTCCTGCTTGGGATAGAGAGTCCTTTCAGAGAGACTGGTACGATAGAGAAAGAGGAATACAGCCGAATACATGGGAAGGACCGACCGGCGCGCCTGTGGAAGCGTGGGATAAGCGCGGTGTGCCACGGGATGGCGGGTTTGCTTCAGCCGCAGACCAGCAATGGGAACGCGGTCGCATGGTGGACTTAGAACAAGGATCCGGTCAGTGGGACATGGAGGAGAGGCATTTAGGCCGGGATGTGCCTCGCCGGGAAGACCGCTTTGGCGAGCGGGAAAGGCAAGGGGGGCGTGACCCGTATTATGACCGTGAAAGGGGAAATGAGCGCGAAAGACTGCGAGAAGCGGATTTGGGGCGCTCGCGTCGTTCCCACTCTAGCGAGAGGAGCAGAGGAAGAAGCAGGGACCATGAAAGCAGGCGAGAGTATCGCCGCAGGAGTAGGAGCCGCTCTAGAAGCAGAAGTAGAGAGAGGAGGAGGGAAAGGGATGACGAAAGGCGAAGAAGGGTGAGAGCATACCTCATAATGGCAGCAGAATTGTGTTGTGTGGACAGTCAGTAGCCATTGTGAAACAACACGTAATGTCATCAAATTGTGTACTTGTATTAGGGTTGGGTTGGTCCAAATATTTGGCACCGCAAACGTTTGCTGTAGTCATATTGGAACTCGTTATGACTTCCTTAGTCTCTGAATGCTTCATATTACAGCTCAAGTGCAACAGTGTAAAATGTAGACACTTTGGAGAGTGGCAGCCATGTTTGTGACCATGTTGCTGTATTGTTGTTGTTGTTTACTGTTTGTTGTCCTTGTTTTGTGTTGTAGAACATAGCTGAGCCTGAGCCAAGTACCATCATCATGATGAGGAATTTGCGAAGCTCTGTCACAGAGGATGATGTGAGGATGGGTTCATTGGTAGACAAAGATTTAGTGGTGAACAGAGAAGTGTGCTTGTGGTGATGGGGGGACATAAAGGGGGATGAGGTGTCAATGTGTGTTTGTGGGTATATGCGGTGTGTGAGTTAACAATAAGGATGTCACAATGACTGTGCAAGAATGGGGTGATGAGTACATGGTAGTTTGGTGTTGAATCAGCTACGGGTTAGGGCTACATTAGTAGTAGCTACAGGTGACTGTGGAAATACAAGACAGTAACAGTGATGGCGGCCATGTTGTCTCTTGATATACAGATTTCAAAGGTTCTTGGTGACAAGCATAGCCAGTTGAGGGAAGTAAGGTTGATTCGAGACCGTGGGGGTACCTCAAAGGGGTTTGCTTTTCTAGAGTTCTTTCGACTAGAAGATGCCAGGATGTGGCTGGAAAGCAACAAGGTGAGCTGCAATGCAAAGGGTGTAGCGGTATGAAGTGAGTGAGATGACGACTCAACGAATGGACTGAATTGGCATCCTGTGAATTGTGGTTTAAAACGTTTGTTGCTTCTTTGAGAACGTGCTATTGGCTGTATTGTAGTAGTTGCATGCTGGGAGGAGATTTACGTACCTACCTACACTTGCTTGTACAAGGATAAGTGGCGTGGCAAGCAGCTTTGTGCATGTGTTGGGCTAGGTGCATGTGCATTGCTACTAGGCTGGGACGAAGCTTCACAACTACTGTATGTAGTGGAAGCTTTTACCACTTGAAGCTTCGTTTGTTTCCTTGAATGGATGTCTTTGTCTTAGTTGCCCTGAACAGTCTGTCATGAACCATGTACGTTTTCATGCACAGATGAATTTTAAGAGGAATAGTCTTCCACGTGAAGCTTCAAATAGTAAATCAACAATCCAGCAGATATCAGTTGCCCTACAAAGAGGCAACGCTGCCTCGGTGCTGGGCACCATGGAACAATGTAATTTACTTGACAATTAATTACTATTCAGACATTGCATAGGTGGTGCTGTGCACTGCCTATTAATTACTTTGACTCTGTTATTAGTCATCACATCATTACAACATTTCAATCAACAATTGTCCTAGCTTTATTTTTGCCATATTCTCTTTTGTGTTCCGTGTCTTTGCAGAATGACTTCTACATCCAGGGAGGTCTGGTGTCACTGGAATACAGCAGGCAGCGCTTCCATGATAGAGATAGACACGGCAGGGATGACTGGACATGCTTCAAGGTGTTGTGGAGGCTACCTGCCATGTTGTTGAAGTGATACAAGGCAACCTGTTATGTTGCATTAGCATCCCAGTGAACCAGGACATTAGTGGGTGGTTAAATTGTTGTGTTGCGAACATTTCATTGCCAATCCCTTACAATTTTACTCATTGCATTTGCTGTTGTGATGTTTGTACAATTGTGTACATACGTGTGCATGAAGTATGAGTGGTGAAGTGTGAGTGCTGTATCCCTTATAGTGCAACACAAGGAACTTCAGGAACATTTACTGCTCCACATGTGAATGCTCAAGGCATGGTGAGTCACCAGTGATCCGGCCACAACTGCAGGGGACATTGCTGCCTTTGTTTAGACTGGGAACTGTGGAGCTGGTGAGGTATCACTTGTTTTTTCGTGTTGTGTAGAATCGGAAAGCCTCAATGATGAGAGGGGGCGTGATCCAGCAAAGTCACTGGAGAGGGAGTCAAACCCTCCTTCACAGAGTGAGTTCCGCATTGTAAAGTTCACAGTACTACACAGATGTATCTTCTGTACATGGCTAGACAATTTCATCAGTGTATTGAGAGTTGTTCCTTGAAGACTAGTCCGGCTGATGGACAGTCAAGTATGTGTGATACTGTTCAGTTGCTGTTTGTTGAAAGAACACTTGGAGCAATTACTGTATGTTCTGCAATTTAGTGTGGTGTGCTACTGTGAATACGCACAAGTGGCTGCCACTGCCAGATAGTGGATAGACTCTCCTGGCGCATTGCTGAAATTGTACTATGCTCCTATCTGTAACTTACGTAAGCTCAGTCAGAGTCCTGGCCCGTGTTGTGCAACAAGAGCCCTTATAATGTTGTCTGTAGGACTGCAGTCATCGGACTAGTGTTGGGGCGATTGCAAAGAATATTATGTTGCTTTAGCATGACTATTGTCGGGAGAACCTCATGTAAATGTTGTAATACTCTGGCACAATTGGCCAGCTTTACAAAACTATCAGCAGCAGTTTTCTCACACAACATGCAGACAAGCTTTTCCAAACAGTTTGGTCAGTATTACTGTTTAGCCTACTTTTGCATCCAACACAGCTATGTATGTATACTGGGCATGCTGTCCTGTCATTCCAAATTTGGGCCCCCCATAATTAGGCCCCCCGCAGAACTGAAACAGTGACTGAATAGGTTCCCCCTCTGCTAAATTACCAGCGCCAGCGCGGAGTGACGATCAGATTCGTCTTGTACTTGTACCCTGATGTCTTTCCCTAGTTGGGACGCATTCTCAATCCAGGATAACATGTTCCGTTCGATGAAAAGGCGATTTTGTTCATTGGATGGCCACTTTGGTTCAATTCATAGGCGATTTCATTCGATGAGTGGACGATTTTGTTCAATGAATAGACGATTTCAGCCGACATGTCTTCGCTGTGCACTCAAGATGCACTGCAACAACGAATATCGGGAGACAAAAGGTACTTTGTCACTACGGTGAAACCATTACGGCAGCCATTTTCTGTCGTTTTTGGGCCGGTGGAACTATTTTGGCAGGGAACGTTTACGGCATGACAGTCCCACAGCTCACCGTCGTGTCTTAGGGTAGTGTTGATATGCCAGATCTCTTTGCAGTCCAATACACTGCCCCTTTCAGGTTCTTGATCATGTGCACATAACCTTGACAAGTTGACATGGTACTTTTCATAAATGCATGCATGGCTGTGTAAGCTTTGTTATGGTGAACGTCAAATCATAGTCCGTGACGGCTTGTATTGTCTCTGTGTGTGTATTTGTGTGCAAAACCATCTGTCTGTGTCATGAGTGTAGCATGGAACTGCCCTCTGTTCCATCACAGCAAGTTCAATGAATGTGATCGAGAGTTATTTGTTGCCTTACGGTACATGGCACAAGTTACTTATGCGGTTGCGTATGTACATAATTCCATGGTAGCCTGCAACAGAATTTTACACAGGTGGCGATGAAGGTGACTTTGGGATACTTTGGCAGATTCCATGATGGCACTGTGCCTGTGTATTGCCACAGTCTGTTTGATGGAATGTATGAGCTACTTACTTACATGCCTAGCTGTGCAAACGAATGTAACCTTAATAGTCCTGTCATGCCAAATTTGGCCCCCCGCGGAACCAAAACAGCAACTGAAATGGTTCCCCCTCTGCTAAATCACCAGCGTTGACGGTCAGATTCATCGTGTACTTGTACCCTGACGTCTTTCCCAAGTTGGGACGCATTCTCAATCCAGGATAACATGTTTCGTTTGATGAAAAGGCAATTTCGTTCGTTAGATGGGCGCTTTGGTTCTATTTATAGGCGATTTCGTTCGATGAGTGGATGATTTTGTTCAATGAATAGACGGCAAGAAGCAGCCCGTGATGTATGTATGTAGACTCGAGAGACAGCTGAAGTTTGTACATTCAAAGGCAGCCCTTAGTGTGCGTTTGCTGGTATGATACGTATGTGACACGGGAAACTTGATGTTATCTGCATCGAAACGCACCGGTTATCTGCTAGTAACAGGAGGGCAGTCTACAGCCAGCCGTATGAGTATTTAGCAGACTCCGTGTGGAATTGCGGGGGTAGTGCGTTCGTAGCTCACACATCCGTACTTAACAGAGTAGCCTGCCAGGTTACGTACAAATGAGGACATGAAAGGCAGCCCGAGATCCACAGGTGTGCAAGCAGCTCAGGTAGTGTCTTGGTAGATACATGCGTGCAAAAGTCAGCCTATGAAAGCAGTTCAAACTGTGCATTGATGCGTAGTAGATGTGAAGACAGCCCTTGTTGTATATGCTTATGTTGGCATGAACGTACAAATGTACGTATGTAGGCGTAAAAGTATATGAGTTTTGTTGGTAGCAAGATGGAGCAACATTTCTGCAAGGCCAAAGTGACTTTGTGTACAGAATTACATATGCCATGCACATACTTCATTTGAACCGTGAACAATGTATTCATGTTGTCACACAAACTGCTAATGGCATTTAGGGATTGACAAAATGAGTATGAATTTTCAACAGAGGGTTTCTTCCAGCAAAGTAACTTGTGTCACGTACCTTCTGACCTTGTAAAGTTGTAAGGGCGTGGCGCGCTTGTGTGAATATGGAGAGCATATGCAAATGTGGCTAATATATTGCGTGTGAATGAAATAGGACATGCTTGGCAACCACTTATGCTAACAAACTCCCGGTATCTCTGAATAGTGTTTTAACACTTTTGTGTTCTTGTGTATGTGACATGTATGTGTGTTAGTACATACAACTAATTTTAGGCACAATGTACGTATACTGCAGAAGATCTTGATAAGTACAATTGTTCAATTTTGATTGCCTGGCGTATGCAGTTAAGCACTTGGGTGGTAGTCACACTATGGTGAAATGATAACTGTCGATAAATGACAAAGGAATATTGGCAAACGGCAGCATGGCATACAAGTGCAATGACAAATACCGTAAATGTAAAAATTTATGTAAATGTAAAATGTAAAATTTCCCAGTGAAAATATGTTCGCTGTATTTGCAGGCACTGTTACACTGCAAAAATACAGTATGCAAAACACGCAATGCATGCTACTTGCGTGTGACACCGAGCTAGCTTGTAGAGACTGTTTACCAGTCCCTAAAGGACTGCTCTCCTCAGGCACACTCCAAACAGGCACAAGAGGTGGCAGTCACGTAATCATCAAAGACGAGGGGCAGACAATGCGGGAGCTTCGCAGCAAATACGTCGTGTCTTCTCTCACCTCAGCCATGCATCAGCGTCCGTATCTTGAGTCTAAAATGCTTCACTGGAGTGTCTACAGTGCTGCCACGAAGCGCAGCCATCCCCACCTCCTCGTATTGGACGATTCAAGTAGAAATATTTATGCATATGTGCTTTGAGCAAAAATACCTATTTCTATGAAAAAGTCTCAGCTGTACATACAAATGGCTCTTCCACAAAATTTTTTACCCGTGAGAATTTACTATACAGTATGCCGTAATCACATGAATCGATACAATGTATATAATAGAGATGTGAATAGCTACCTCTCATGTGTCAACCTGTAGTACAGCTCTCCCCCTTTGTGACATGAAACTTTTGGCCTACTTGCGAATTGCTTGCTTCCTACTGTTAGGGCATCTTTCTGAGTATGCACCTTGAATTAAGTCATTTTGCTCTTCTTATTCTGGTGTCACAGTGACTAGATTGATAATACTGTAGAGGTTTAATGTCGCGCCCCCTAAGTTTTGTATTACAGTTGATGAAGATCCACGGATCAAAACATCCTGTACCCAATTGAAGTTGATACTGCGCTTGAAGCTCACAAACTTCCATTGCAACTTGATTGATAATTTGCAATCATCTGCCATAAAGCACGCGACCAACTAGATATTGCCGACGCTCATCTTATGAGTGAAACCTCAGCACTCCGCATTATACCACTTTTTGATGTTAAAACGTTTAAATTTCCCTACCCTATGATGAGTTTGCTAGATGACCAGTTTTTGCCAGACAAATTTTCTGGGACAGGCCTCACATGACACTAATTTCCATCTCTCCTTGGCGTCCCAGTTCACTTTAGCTCCCTGCCCCTGTAGCCATGGCTTGCTGATTCTCTAAACTGTCAGAACACATCTGTGCATCGTGTCGGACATTGTCACTGTCACCATGACTTTCAGTGACGACCATTGTCATGGCAATGTACTAGTCATGTTAAGCTTGCATTCATTATCATAACATAAAAGAGACCGGCAAAACGCTACCACAGCATCGCCATCATATTTCTTGTAGTGTGACTACCACCTTATAGCATGTTTGGTGTAACTGACTATGAACTATGATGGCATTTTGCACACTGGCTAATTGCCGAGGTTTTGCTCTCTGACTACTTCAACAGTAACCATGATATTATAAGTACGTATGTACGTAGTCCCTATCATTCATGTCTGCTCTGTAGCGATAGCAGCGAACGCTTGTCTGTCTACCTTCTGTCTCTTCAGATGATGGAGCAGCCTTTGCCTTTCAGCGTGTAGGTCCCCCACATGTTAGCCGTGCGATTCCACCAGGCAGTGTGCCTAACATTGGAGTTCCCTCAGTTCCAGGAGACCTTGTGCAGAAGATTCGATCGGGAAGCTTTGTCGATGCATCAGAGCTGCTGCCTGAACTGTTTGATGTCGCCTCTTACGAGGGAGAAATGAGGGGAGGTGATAGGAATCTCTATTCTGTGAACTCTCCCATTGATTGGGCCGTGTGCTTTACCACCTATGCTTCTCTCCTCTGTTCTGTGAATCCCACAAGAGCTCATGAGCTCTTTTCTTACATGGGCATAGTGTTGCAAATAGCACGCAGCCTCCCCGGAGATGAGTGGCTTCGGTACGATAGAACATTTCGTCAGATGGCTGTCGTCAACCCCACCCTTCCTTGGGCAGAGCTGGATTACCGTCTTTGGCTGTCCATCACTCAGCCTAGCGGTGGTTTGCGTCATGTTGAAGGTGCCTATGAGCCTGAGCCATTTTTGAGGGCAAGATCCCCTACTCCACCTCCCTTAATGGCTATTACTGCAGCAGACAGAGCATTTTCGGTGTCGCACTCCTCCCCTCCGGTGAATCCTACCTCCAGGCATCCCCTGCTTCCTCAACCTGCCACTGAGCGTGAGAGGAACTCCCTTGAGTGGGGTTATCCCAGACGTATGCCAGATGATAGAAGCAGATTTCTTGAGACAAGTGCGAGACTGTCTTTGGCAGATAAAGAGGTGTGTCATCGCTGGAATGAAACCAGGTGTGATGTCCTTGGTTGCCCCATGGCTCACGTGTGCCGAGTGTGCAGATCAGGTCACCACAGAGGCCGTGACTGCCCTGAAAAACAGCGCGGGCCTCCTGAAAGGATGGCATCTGCTTCTCCAATTGCTCCGAATCAGTCCCTGCAAGTGTGTAGGAATTGGAATGCTGATAAGTGCTTCTTTAAGGATTGCAAGTTCCTCCATGCTTGCATCCACTGCAAGTCTAGTGATCACAGAGGCCCTGACTGCTCAACCATTGCTGAGCCTGAACCCTCTCCTGCCAAGCTTCATGATATCTGCAAGAATTGGAACGCAGGGAAGTGCTTCTTCAGAGACTGCAGATTCCTCCATGCTTGCATCCACTGCAAGTCTAGTGATCACAGAGGCCCTGACTGTCCTACAGTTGTAGAACCTGCAGCTTCTGCCAAGATTGAAGAAATCTGCAAGAATTGGAATGCAGGGAAGTGCTTCTTCAGAGACTGCAGATTCCTCCATGCTTGCATCCACTGCAAGTCCACTGATCACAGAGGCCCTGACTGCCCTACAGTTGTAGAACCTGCAGCTTCTGCCAAGACTCAGGATATCTGCAGGAATTGGAATGCAGGGAAGTGCTTCTTCAGAGACTGCAGATTCCTCCATGCTTGCACCCACTGC
The DNA here is from genome assembly GCA_964019415.1 of Ianthella basta. Lineage (NCBI taxonomy): Eukaryota > Metazoa > Porifera > Demospongiae > Verongiida > Ianthellidae > Ianthella > Ianthella basta. Next base: position 1,200,174 of record OZ025876.1, read on the forward strand.
AAGTCCACTGATCACAGAGGCCCTGACTGCCCAGCGACTGCAGAACCTGCATCCCCTACTGCCAAGCTTCAAGATATCTGCAAGAATTGGAATGCAGGAAAATGCTTTTTTAAAGAATGCAGATTTCTCCATGCTTGCATCCACTGCAAAGTATTTGATCACAAGGGCCCTGATTGCCCAAAAAATCAGCCTGCCAGCAGTGCTGCAGTTAAGGATGCTCCAGTTAGTAATGCTCCACCTGGAGATACTCTGGCCAGTGATGTTCCAGCTGGAAGCACATCCACCAGGGATCCGCCAGCCAGCACTCAGGCTGTTTGCAAAATGTGGAATAATGGGTGGTGTTTCCTGAAGGGCTGCAAGTATCTCCATGTGTGTAGTCGCTGCCGATCCACCACCCACAAAGCCCCCAACTGCCTTGCTCAACAGGATGACGGTGGTGGGGATGACAGCCGTGAGATCTGCATGAATTGGAACGCTGACAAGTGTAGCCTCAGCAGATGCATGTTCTTGCATGCATGCAGCGTCTGTAGGTCTGCCGCACACACGGCTCGCAACTGCCGTACTGTGACAGTTGCCGGGAGTGATCCCAAGGAGTCTGCCAAAGACAGCGAAGTGTGCCGAAAGTGGAACTTGAAGTCCTGCATTGGTGGTACAGAATGCAGGAAGCTCCATGTATGCCTACTCTGCAAGACTCCGGACCACAACGCCCTCAGCTGCCCTCGGTTGGGAGAGGGCAAGTCAGGACTGGCCACTAGTGACAGCCAGCTGTCACAGAGCATCTGCCGCAACTGGAATTACAAGCACTGCTTCATGAGCGACTGCCAGTACAAGCATCTGTGCATGCTGTGCACGTCACCGGCCCATCCTGCCACTCTCTGCCCCACCCTTAGAGATGGAGACGAGAGCGAGGGCTCCAAGGATGCCAGTGCGCAGTGCTGCCGTGACTGGAACAACGGCAGGTGCATCTTCAAAGGCTGCCGCTTCCGACATGCCTGCTTTCGTTGTCGCAGCATGGCACACAAGGTAGTGAACTGCCCTTACGCCTAGTAGGGATATGAAGCAACCACGCATACTTAATGACAAGGAATAGGTACCAAACATAATCACATTAAAGTTGTCACATTTCGGAGCGCTGGCGTGCAGAAACACACTACTAAACACCTCATTTAGAACACTTCATTTGCATCTTTACTCCTTTTTGCTTCACTTGCTGTGTTTTGTACTCTCATTGCACTTCATACCGCTCGCCAAGCAACACAGAAGACACCTTTGTTAAGAGGTACACGGTATGCATTAACTAATAGAACCAACATAACATACAAATTATAAGTATAACCACTGCCACATATAGCTAAGGGCAGCTGCTACTGTATACAGTACAGTGTGTAGGGATGCATAATTATGTATTGATTTGAGTTAAAATGCTGAATGATATTCACTTGGCACTAACGCTAATGTTTTTGTATGTGCCTCGGTGCGTTGAAATGATTCGTTGCGTGTCTTGCTCGTGCGGGGGTTAGCATGACTATTGAGGGAAGTGCTACTGTGGTACTAAAATGTGGATGAGCGGCAGAGTTGGTAGGGGCATGTACAGTATTCTCAAGGATACACTTGCATATGCACATACACAGTTGGTGTCAACTTGACAGATATGACTGACGTCAGCATGATCAGATGTGACTAATGTCAGCACAACAGATGTGAAGGCTGCCAATACAGCAAGTACAATACTTGATTGATGCTGCTAGATTATATTAGGTCTGTCAATGCTTTAGTGCGCAAAGTCGCATTGACACTTGATGCCTTTTATGGACACTACAGCTGAGTTTTCTTGAATGAGGAGGATGCTTTGGAGTCTGTTTACGACAGAACCTAGTGGCTACAGAATATACTAGAAAGTCATTCAAGCTTGAGTTTAGCCGCCCTTGCATTCAGCTACGCAGGAGGTAGGCATCACTGCTTCCAGGCCACTTCTTCAGATAGTGGGTATGGCAAGAGTATTCAATATTGTGCATAGAAGTTAGCCTTTTAAGTCCAAGAAACCACTTTTCACATCACTACTCTGCTTATTACCGAAACTTGCTGTGCCTCTTATTAATGGGGTTGGCTTTGCTAGCTTACCTTGCAGTGTAGGACGACACTCATTTACCAAGTGGTCAACCATTGTATAAAATGAAACTAATGGAACTCCTTTCAATGTGCAAAGCCGTTTTGTGTGCTGTGTATGCACCCTGCAACTGGAGTTCTTGGATGGAGAAGGAAGATATATCCATGGTTATGGCGAAATCTAGTAGCGAGAGAATGAACAAGAAACAGCCGTGCTTGAATTGAGCCATTATTCGATGTATGGTAGCTAACATTGCGCTCACTGGGCCCTTTTCCCTGGGCTCCACCATGGGCATGAACAAATATCAACCATAAAAACAATTGCCAGAACATGTATTTGGCTTGGTGTGCAGTAAGCTTTGGATTTTGTTTCTTCTCAGCCTCCAACTGGCAGCAGTCCATTACGGTTGACTGGTATTTGAATCGTACGGTGCATAGAAAAGGTAACAGCAAACCGTGAAGCAGTAGTGTTACCGGTTCCTTTTAGCATTTTGCCGGTTAGCAGATAAACGTTAACAGTTAGCGGTTGGGAGCTAATGGTTCACCCTAAACTGTTGATGCTTTATGTTACGTACGAAAAGCACTTGATTGGTTCCAACTGTACAGCAGCAGTGAAGAGAGTATATTTAAATATTGTATTACAAACAGTGAATCATGCAACTACACCATGAATGAAGCATGTCCTTTTGTATTGTTGTGAACGTACAGGTAGCTGAAGTAGACTGTGCAGGCGACAAGTTCCGTATGTTAAGAGGATCTACTCTTGTGGGAGTGCCTTGACAGATAAATTACTATGTCTTTGGAAGCAGCTGAATACTTCACTGCCCTAGCAGCCATTTTCAATTATGTTATTACCAACTACTTGTTCCCGGTTACCGACTAACCAATTCTGACTGATAAACAAGACGATTCACCGAAGTGCTAAACAACAAACGGAATTATTGTTACCTTTTCTATGTACCTTACCATAACTGTGCATTCGGATTATTCACTACTTCCCAGTAATTGTATTTTAGGACAATAATATTCAATTTCACTATTATATTTGTGCTGTCTTATCCGCTGTAAGACTTTGTCACCCAGGTATTTAGAGTTGGAATGGAGAAGATCGTCGAAGGTGACGAATATTTTAGAGCTGCAGACGAATCGTTAGAATGCAGACAAAACAATGGAGCACTGAGTGCAAGAAAGGTTGTCATTAAAGTAGATCCATTTGTATTGGCTGTGAGAATTTGCGAACACAGTGCATGCTGCTATGTAGCTACAGTATGTACTAGTATGAAGGCTTCTGGGCTTTGATATTCGGTGGTGAGCTCCACATACTGTCAGCAAGAAACCAGACAACTATATGTCCATATCCTCCTACTTGGAGCGCTTCCTACAGCAACTAGACATTTGTAGTAGATGGGCCAACTTCCAGCTTGAGCCCTGTGCCTTAGTAACAAGTTGACCAAACTAGCAAGATCTGTAGATGGATTTAACCAAAATTGTAACCTGCACTGCAAGGAAGATGAACAGTATCTATGTTGACATCTTATTCGCTGGACAAAAATCGCTATGACAAAAGGACAGAGGCTATGGTGATAAGTCTTTGTTGGCTCTCTTCTTGTCTCACAGTCACACAGCCTGCTAGCAGTTACACTCTGTGACAAATATTTATTGTAGAATGATCTTGCTACAGATGAAAATTCTGCCGGCCATTAGAGAGGCAAGAAATTTGGCATGCTTAGAATACACTTGAGCAGATTTTTTCATCTTATCAATATTAGAATGTCGAATTTTAGAGTGGATACAGTATGCCCACTAGTGAGCACATAAAGCACAACCATGGTCCTAGACTGGCATGATTTGACAGTGTTATTGACTGCATGCAAGATGTAAAGGAAGTGCGCATGAGTGCAGGACCAAAGCAAATAATACAACCACAACATGCTGTAGAGTTACAGGGAATGGCATGTCACTGATCTGCTACTGAGGTTCAATGCATTTCTAACTTAAAAAAAGATTATACGTAGCTTTGATGTATGTTTGTAAGAAAGCACACTAGTGTGTGTGTGGAAGGGGAAACACACCTCGCAATGCTACACTTCACCTCGATCAATCACCATGCAGTACAGCCACCATTGCCAATATAGCATTTATCAAGGTGGGCCTTTACTACGTCAGCAACACAGCGACAGGTGACAGCCACAAGGAGCACGAAGCTGACTCGGTTGTGCATTCACTGCTGTCTGTACACAGAGCTGGCAGTCCTCTAGGACAACGTAAAGGTAGTGATACAATTCATAGGATGCGATCGCCTGAATGAAGTCTGCACAGCGCTCAGCCAATGTGGAAGGGCTACCCTTTGCAATTGTAGCCTGTAATGCAAGATAGCATTCTGATGATACATCAGCTTGCTTCTGTGGCACAGCCTCTTCCACAACAGCAACATTTAGTGTTTCGATTCGCGCAGGTAAGCTGGCAATCTTAAAGAAAATTGAGAGGCCTATTGCCAGAGGGGATTATTTTCTAGGCATCATCCAGAGCAAGAGACACATGCAAACAGTATACACGTGATAGGGCACTGGAGAATGTGATGTAACAGCCACTATTCAATGAAGAAGATGAGGGGGAGGATGATTTCCTGAAGCAGGTAATTGACAGAATATGCCTAAGTTAACATATACACGAAGTATTATTAGTTCAATGTGCATAACATGTACCCTGGTATATGCACTCGGCTGTGCCACCTGTGCAAATTGTAGCTGCCAACACGCAATGTATTCATGTAGTATGTGAAACTCCTTGCGTCCCTGTTAATTTTCCACAGCTAGTAGTAGCACTGGCTCATGTGTAAAATTCATTCCTGCATAATTTTCAGTACAGTGATTGATAAAGGTGCCCGAAATACATATCTAAAGTTTGGAGTCAATCACTTCTTCCCTGAGCGAGTTATGTATGGAAGACAGAAAAGTAGCCAAAAAGGTATTGCACTAGAGGTGTTATGTAATTGATTGATGAGACAAATGCTTATTGGGCAACACACGATCAGCATTTCCAACTCTGTTTTGGTATATTCTGTACTCCATAAATAAGCTGTTCAAGTATGACAGTCCATCTCCAATGCTGGCTGTGCCATTTAAATGGTCCTCCAGGTTGCTGTCAGAGATAAACACTCTTCTAGCGATCTGTACTTAAATCGACTATTGCAGACTCTCAAACTAAACAATTTCAATCTATAAAGAGCTACAACAGCTGCACTCTATCGACGGCTAAGCCCAAACTGTTGCCACGCGTTCAGCGTGTGAAGAACAGTCAGCCGATTTGGTCTCAGTTTACATAGTTGCCATGATTCGCCAATCTCCTCAGGAGGAATTCTCTTGCTTTGATTCCTGGTCGCGATATCGATCCCTTGCATACCTGAGCCTTCAAATCGGCGCCGCTGAGCTCCTAAAGAACTCAATGACTATCTGTAGACGGTGGACCGAATTGCAGCCATCTTGGATCTGAAGCTCTCAAGTTAGGTGTGAAAATCAATCAATTATTTGTCTGAGTCAGCGTAAAGACTAAAATCGGTAGTTCGCAGTGAAGGCGTTTCAAGCACCAAAGAAGCCTTCTGGTGGTCTCTTGCAAGCAGCACTGTATATGCATTTATGGTTTTTTGCTGTATTCAACTTACTGCACTCTCAGTGCTACAGCAGTGTGTGGTACCAAGGTGTTGCTTGGGTATCTAGTCGGCAACGACACAAACACATCAAATGTGGTTAGTTCCATTGCAATGTACATGACAATGCGCAGGAAACTACATGGCAGGACACTTAGAAAATCGTAATCGTGTGTAAGTTATTGCAGAATTTGCAACTTTTAAATGAAAGTCGAAGACTCCACTATGCAAGCAAATATGTAAGTGTCCTGCCATACGTTTATGTGCACATACCAGTAGGTACTATACTCACTTTGGTAGTGCTCAGTCATTCAGAGCAAAACTAGATAGATTTTTGTTGAGTTGTGTGAATTCATTTCTGGGGAATTTTTTTGTCTTTCAATTAGATCATTTCAGTAACAGATGTGTTAATCAAATTACAATTCACACCATATTATGGCAAATTTCCTTGTTTATAACATTTGTAATAATCAAGATGATTGGTTGTATGGTTTTAGAGTTACATAGCCAGAAGTAATGTACCCTAATGGAAGCTATAAGCCAGAGCTGCTGCCTCATCAGCCATGTTGTCAAAATCTAAGCAGAATGCCCAGCATCAGTTGGAGAATTCCTTCTGAGCATTACCCAGTTCAGTAGTAGTGTACGTACATTCGATATATTTTTACACTTTGCAATTAATTTTGAGGTAGCACTCTCACATGGTATACATTTTCTGGTCACCCAGGGTGAATTACTATTCTACTACTAATTAATGAGCAAATTCACGTGGCACAGAAATTCACGACAGAATGGTCTTCTGGGCTGAAATGTTCTGAACCGTCTGCTGAGTCTAATAGCTGAGGATGGCCTTCTGGGTTAAAACGTTCTGTCATGATCTGTGCCACGTGAATTTGCTCATTAAATCCCGCTTAATTTGCATATGAGGCACCATTGAGTAACATTTATACATTTCCTGGTCCTGAAATGACTCTGTGCCTGCTGAAGGCAACCAAGCCATGTTAAACTGTTTTTAAAGATACAATCACACCATTTCTCTCAGCCACGGTTGCGAGCAACTGCTTCTGGATGCTGCATAATGATATAAGGACAAGCAGCTGGACTGATTCGTTACACTATCATTTGGATCTGTATCACTTAATGCCCAACAATCAGCGTGCACTGTATGAAGAAGTCTCCTTATTTAGGGTGTCCTCTGTCAAGAGGTCTTATGTGGGGTGTTCTTTATGGAGAGGTCTTACAGTATCACTGTAACCATTCATGTGCACTTCATCACTGCATTATTGATCACACCATACACTACAATTGTAGACTACATATCATTGGTTAACTCAATATCCTTGTGTGGTTCTAGTGCTGTGTCTGTAGCTAAACTGTGTTCAGTGGTGGACACTTGACTAGTCTCTGGTGCGGAGCTTCATTTCAATGCTTTTGTGGCTATTGGTAAACCCAATCCAGTAGTTGTGTCTATTGTATGGTCCATTCAGGTTTGCACAGTAGCAGGCTTTGTACCACCATCCAGCAGAGAGTGTCTGAGCACAGTTGCCACTCCACCTGTCATTGTCCCTGTCATATGTTGAGAATGCCATCCCCTCATGGTTCTCATTTGCACTACTACAACCCACCCCACGCAGTGCATCTCCTGCATTGCCACTGTATGCTCCAATGTCCAGTCTGTAGTTGGTGAAGTTGTTGTTGACAGAGAAGAAATTGTACTGTGCATACTTCTTGTGCCCATCAAAGTCACCCAAGTCCGCTCTCAGCTCTGCCCTGAACACTGCTGCAGTTAGACAGTGGATCTTCTCCAGACCCAACCAGTATTCCCATTTGGGGTCACCAAACCCATTGACATACTCCGACCATCCCCTGATGAAGTTCACTTCTCCATTCTTTCGTTTCTGAAAGACCACCCACTGTCCATTGTCCATATCACACCACACCCTGAATGGTTTGATGCGAGGGCACTGTGGGTCAATGGTGTAGACACCAGACGTGGTGCACCCTCTCTGGTACACCTCTCTGCAGTCACGAGGGAGACCAGGGCCTCCTGGGGTGCCTGGGGATGGGTAGAGATAGCCATAATGTCACTTGCTAGATAAAGTGAAGGACATCATGTCTGTACTGCAGTACATGTATTTGTGGAGAAGAAATGACTAAGTGTAATACTTGAGAGTTCATGCAACAGACGCTAAATGCAAGATGTAAATGTTTCAACTGTGAATATCTTTGTCAGACAAGACGATCTTGGTGTCAACCACTTTGGCTCAATCAGCCTGCTACTCCCCAGTGTGTAGCTGTTGGTGTGTGTGTAACTCACATGAATACCCCAAGCTGATGAAGGCTGCAGTGAGAACTAGTGTGCTCACAAGTGGAGTCATTCTCTTGGACTGTGTTCACTGTCACTGTAGCAGTAGGTATACTGTTGACAACACCTTGTGACTTGTATCTCTGAAGCAGGCTCTATTCCTAGGAAAGTAGGTTCCTTACTGTGAAGACAAGCCTCCTTTTAAGTGGCCTCCTCTGGGATCATGGGGAAGGGCCTCATGAATTTTATTAAGATTGTGTAATTTTATGGATGAATGATTTCTTATCACTGTCTTGTGTATCTGTTCAAGCAGGTTTGGACTCATGCAGGTCAGATAAAGTACTCTGGTGTCATGGTGTTGACACAGTATTGTGAAATCTTTGCAGCTGGTCATGTTCCATGTTCAGTTTGCACACCTCATAACTATCAATGCAGTCATTGTACAAGTTATAGTTACATAATGGCTGCGAGGGTGTTATCTAATTTAACCATGAGGGTGCGAAGTGCCCAGTGCGTTAAATTAAATTAATGCCCAAGCGTGCTATGATATAGCTGGCTTGTTGTTTTTCGAATGAGAATGGTTTGAATCGTCGAATGCATCAAGCTACAACGTTGTTTCTTAAGTACCAACGGAAGACGCTTATGGACTCAGGAGGATATGGCGAAAAGGAAGTGATTAGAGACGGCGCAGCACCGAACAACTCCAAGAAGCCTACTTCTTCGTTGAACCATTGAACGTTTCACTGCCAAGTGTGTAGCAGATAGGATCAGAAGGAATGCGCAAGAGTTCGGAATGAGCCCTCTGTAGAAGAAGTGCTGTTCTTGTTTGGCTGCAACCAGTGGAACTTAGTAGCTAGCTACGTACTTTCGCTGGAAACGACGCTCCGTGAAGGGTGTTTTAGTGCGGCAACACAGCCATTGATTACATGGAAGTTATGCACGCCAGGCCTTACCCAGTTACCTGAATTTGCTGTAATAAATGGAGACAAGGCAGCCACTGTAAGTGTGTAGAGAAGGCCCTGCTTAGCTACTTGGAAACGTCTTAGCTTGCATGTAGCATTGTTGTGCAGCGGTCAAAGCCCATTGTATTGAGAAAAGAGTTGAACACTTACGTGTCAAAAGCATTTCATGCTAAATACATCTACATCAACCAATTTTATCCCATTCTTTGCTTGATGCATCTAGCTAGCTAGCATGCACAAGCAAGTCACGTGTAATCATGGGATGTCATGAGCATACACTGCCATGACATTGTACATCCACAAGGTGACACATGAACATGCTGCGAGAAAGAGTCACATGCTATGTGAACAGCAGCTGCGTGGCAAGAAATGTGTGAAAAATGAGCAACAACTTTAGAACAAACAGCGAGTCGGGCCCAGAGTAGTTGGAAGAATCAGCGCTGTTAGCAACGGAAGGTAGCTGCTATAACAACGATCGAGTTTAAATTCGATCGTTGAACGACAGCGAATCAAACTGCTTGATAACCGGAAGTCAAGGAGTGATAATTAATAATGTGGCTGTCAGCCGCAAACGAAAAGCCGGAAATGGAAGGATAGCTCTTCAAGAACTGCTAGACGGCGATTTCAACCCGTGGAGGACACTTCTGGAGCCCCACTTTATAATCCCTGAGAGTTTGGTGGCACCCTGTGCAGTAGTTTTTGCCTGAACCAAGAACAAACAAACAAACAAACAAACAAACAAACTGAATTATATGTATAGATGAACATTCCACATGAAGCTGATTAGCTAACAATAAGAGCCCAGTGCTTCTGGGGAAGTTAAACTATAGCAAACTGGTGGTTATACAATATGTACCACAGTTTTCTCCTTTGATGTACGGCTTCATCAAACAACAAGTTGTGAGTTGTCTCATCCTGCTCCAACGTGGGCCAGTGGGGGTGCTTTGCATTTCTTGTAATCATTATTGCTGTGCTGTTAATGGTATTCATGCTTTTGTATGCTATAAATGCATCTGACCATGCTCTAAGTTTAGTCTGTGGTGGTTGTGCCAGTGATGTACATATGGCACGGAAACTGCAGATGCACTATATGTCATTACTCATATATACATGAAGCACCATTTGTAAATAATGGTACACTTTCACATTGCTCAGACCTGAAACAACTCAGCTCTCGCTACAATGCACTGGGCACCTGGCTCATGTGTTCTCATTGTGAAACAAGGCTACAGAGCAACAAACCAGCTACAAAACAGCATAGAGAATGACCCTGGTTTCGACTTTAAATGCAGAACAGGCTCTAGTCGCAGCTCTTTGTAAGAAGACAGTGCACCTATTGTGGCTGACATTGAGTTGCAGATGCACTGCATGTGCTTCCAACCTGTATGAGCTTGTGGAGAGAAAACCAAGCCACGTTAAACCCTTTTCGAAGACAGTGTTGCACTATTATTCACAATCACTGTTGTGATTAACTGCTTCCGGAAGATGCATGATAACACAAAGACAAACAGCTAAACTGATTCGCTACTCATTCATTTAGTATCTATAACACTTTATGCTGAGCAATCGTTGTGCCCTTTCTAAAAGATCTCATTATTCAGGGTGTCCTTTATATAGAGATCTCATTATTCAGGGTGTCCTTTATATGGAGAGGTCCTACAGTATTACTGTAACCATTCATATGCACTTCACTGTATTATTGATCACACTATACACTACAATTGTAGACTACATACGTATCATTGGTTAGCTCAATATCCTTGTGTGGTTCTAGTGCTGTGTCTGTAGCTAAACTGTGTTCAGTGATGGACACTTGACTAGTCTCTGGTGCGGAGCTTCATTTCAATGCTTTTGTGGCTGGTGGTAAACCCAATCCATTGGTTGTTTCCATTGTATGGTCCATTCAGGTTTGCACACTGGCAGTTATTGTACCACCATCCAGCAGAGTATGACTGAGCACAGCTACCACCACTGCTCCTTTCATGGTCCCTGTCATATGTTGAAAATGCCATCCCATCATGGTTACCATTCGTACTACTACAAGTCACCCCACGCAGTGCTTCCCCTGCATTGCCGCTGTATGCTCCAATGTCCAGTCTGTAGTTGGTGAGGTTGTTGTTGACAGAGAAAAAGTTGTACTGTGCATACTTCTTGTTGCCATCAAAGTCACCCAAGTCCACTCTCAGCTCTGCCCTGAACACTGCTGCAGTTAGACAGTGGATCTTCTCTAGACCCAACCAGTATTCCCATTTGGGGTCACCAAACCCATTGACATACTCTGACCATCCCCTGATGAAGTTGACTTCTCCATTCTTTCGTTTCTGGAAGACCACCCACTGTCCATTGTCCATATCACACCACACATTGAATGGTTTGATGCGAGGGCACTGTGGGTCAATGGTGTAAACACCAGATGTGGTGCACCCTCTCTGGTACACCTCTCTGCAGTCATGGGGGAGACCAGGGCCTTGTAGGGTGCCTGGGGATGGGTAGAGGTAGCCATAATGTTCATTGCTAGAGTAAGTACCTTTGTGAGAGAGATTGTGTCTGTATTGCAGTGGAGAGATGGAAATGGCTTGTTACAAAGCACAAGCATTCACACAACACTACTCTTTTATGTACCTAAATGTTGGCAGATTTTAACTACAAATGCATGTAGCTATCAGACAAAATTTCTTAATTTAACAACTTTGGTCAATGAATATCTTCCTTAGTAAAAATCTTGCATATTGTACCTGTTCTTCCTGCACCCAATCATTCACTAGCCACTCCTCATACATATGACTAATACACACAAACTGTCTATTTCACCCCAGTGTGTAGCTGTTGGTGTGTGTGTAACTCACATGAATACCCCAAGCTGATGAAGGCTGCAGTGAGAACTAGTGTGCTCACAAGTGGAGTCATTCTCTTGGACTGTGTTCACTGTCACTGTAGCAGTAGGTATACTGTTGACAACACCTTGTGACTTGTTTCTCTGAAGCAGGCTCTGTTCCTTTGTAGGAAGGTAGATAAGGTTGTTTACTGTGAAGACAAGCCTCCTTTTATAGCAGCCTCGTCTGGGGTCATGGGGAAGAACCTGCATGAGATAATGTCATAATTAGTGGATAAAATAGATTTTCCAATCACTCTGTCTTATTTATCTGTGCAAGAGGCATTGATCCCATCTCCTTTGGGGTCATGAGGAAAGGACCCTATGAATTTCTTTAAGATGTCGTAATTGGAGCAAGCCTGAGCAACCCCAGCTCTAACATGTAGTCTATGCTCAGGGTTGGTGGGTTACGTGTCATCTATCTATGTATCTATCTCTCTACTGTGTATACTGTATGAATGTATCGCTGGATGCACATGTGTGATCTGTGGTGTGCGACCATGATGGGTTAGTGCTCGTTAACATCTCTTTTACACCACAAGATGGCGGACAGGGCTGGTAACAAGTTGTCACAAATTTGAATTAAAAGTCCTAAGGATAGCAGAATTGGGTGGCTTCGCTGGTGAAGAAATGGAGCATCTTCCAATTTACTCAGAGAGTAACCAAATGTCACAGATACACAGTAGACTTGCTGGATCAAGTGAACTTCTCCTCAAACCATCTTACAACTGTCATGCCTTCATCACCTGCTTGTTAGGTGCACTCAATGACATGTATACAGCTCTCACTCAGGCTTACCTGCAGTGCATCTGATAGATAGTTCTCTGTCCTGTTTATTCCTGCATGTGGCATTGACCCTGCTTCCTTTGGAGTCATGGGGAAAGGTGTATGAATACCAGTGAGATAGTAAAAAGTAAATTACTTTGTAAAACCCTAACTCCCCCTTGTGGTGGTGTCTCTGTGTGGGTCACTGCATTAATTGCATTGTGGTGGTAAACAGGTTTGGACTCAGGTCAGATAAAGTACTCTGGTGTCATGGTGTCGACACAGTATTGTGAAATCTTTGCAGCTGGTCATGTTCCAGGTTCAGTTTGCACACATCATAACTATCAATACAGTATAAGTTGTGAGTTGTCTCATCCTGCTCCAACTTGGGCCAATGAGGTTGCTTGCATTTCTTGTAGTGTGTACGTCCTGTCATGAGTTGTGTACTGGATTGTGTACAGTATGTACCGAGGAGTTTTGTAACAACCAAATGTGCTGCAAATTCCATGATCAAGTTTGCTTGCCTCCATAAAACAAAGATGGTGTCCCATAGTAGCGCATGGCAAGTTGGAGCAAAACCTTGATTTCACAAGCCTTCACTAAAACATCCCATCGAGGACACCCTCCGGATAGCGCTTAGAAAGTAGGACTGTGTTTGCTGCAAATTCTTTGGTCGGTTTCAGAGATTAGTGTGAATGCAATATCAATCAGCCTAGCTCCATTACAATAAGATTCTCCTTCTACCAGTGATGCATTAGTGGTATAGCCCCGATCTCGCTCACTCTCCTGTTCACCTACCTTCACTTCCTCCTTTCTTCTTCCCCCCCAATTCCCACCCTCCCATTAGTCCTCATTCTAAAGGGATTGGACCACCACACATCAGAGGAGAGTGTGCGTCAAGCTCTGCAGGCAGTAACCTCCCTCCCCATCCAGGACATCAGAGTCATTAAGGATAAGATCTCTGGGATGGGAAGAGGTTTCTGCTTTGTGGACCTTGCTTCAATTGAGGTAAGTGAGTGAGTGTGTGTGTGTGTGTGTGTGTGTGTGTGTGTGTGTGTGTGTGTGTGTGTGTGTGTGTGTGTGTGTGTGTGTGTGTGTGTGTGTGTGTGTGTGTGTGTGTGTGTGTGTGTGTGTGTTGAGAAGATACTAGTCATGCATTTTTTATTGTACAGATTGCAACTGATATGTTGAAGACTCTGAGATCTCAAACACCAGCTTTCTTTGTTGATGGAAGAAGAGGTACAAACACACACTCGCACACACACGCACACGCACACACACACACACACACACACACACACACACACACACACACACACACACACACACACACACGTATGCTAATGTTTGCTTGTTCCTCATTTACAGTGTATGCCAATTTTGCTCGTGGTCAGAGTCAGTCAGAGAAGTCCTACAGCAGGTAGGCCTTCCTACTGGCGGGTATGATGTGTGGTGTGCACACACTGTTACTAGAGGGTGGTTAGAGCAAACTGTTACCCCTTTCACATGCACATCTAACCCGGGTTCGACCTGGGTTAACCCACTTCCGTTCACATGTGCTGTTTGTTTGTAGGGTACGAAGTGTCACCGTCACCTTAGCGATCGATAGTAAAATGGCATACGAAGAGTTTCTTTTGTCGGTGATGTTTTTTGCCTTTCTGTGGGTACGGAGAAGGTGCGCGAAATGGCACAGCGATTTCAAGTCCAAAGAAGCAGCGAGGAGAGGGTGTATAGCGCAATTTCGCTTGAAACAAAGACAGAAGAGGACATTTTTCAAGACAGCGTTTCTTAGCAGCTTGTTTGCAGTGTTATGATTGAGAAGCTAGCAGCAAGATTTGTCGCTGTGTCATGTGGGAATGAACTGAAAGCAGTGCATGGTGGAGGGATTTTTGAATAAGTGGGGATTCCCACAATGTGTTGGAGCTATCAATGGTAGCCACATTCCCATCATTGCTCTGAAAGAGAGTACTACAGACTATTTCAATTGAAAGAAATTTCATTCTATTGTTTTGCAAGCACTTGTCGACTACAAATACATTTCATGGATATTTATGTTGGGTGGCCAAGAAGTATACGTGATGCAAGGGTTTATTTAATAAGTGTGAGGATGTTATACTACTACCAAACTGGATGAAGAATAATAATTGAGTTCATATCCCCTTGCTGATCCTTGGTGATTCTGTGTATCCCTTGACAACATGGCTGATGAAGCCTTACTCAGATTGTGGCAACTTATCAAGGAAGCAAAGGAAGTTCAACTATCGTGTTAGTCGAGCACGAGTGGTCGTTGGAAATGCCTTTGGCCGCTTGAAAGGGAGATGGCGGTTGTTGCTGAAAAGGAATGATGGTGCTGTGGAATTTCAGTTGCATGCATCACATGGCTACATTGCATGCATACAGTCCACTTGTGTTAACTGTAACTGTTAAGTGTCAACTGCTGCCCAGTTAGTCATCTTCCTGCTGATTGCTGGCAGGGAGATCAAAGTGGCCTATGCCACTGCTGTGTTGGGGCTGTGGGTTAGGCTGCGGTGCTGGAGTAGGCTGGTGAGCCATCAAAATGGTCTGTTGCATGACTTGCAAGAAACGCTCTTCTCTCAAGTCTGCAATTCTTGCTGCCTCATTCTCCATCTCCATCTCCATCTTCTTTTTCTCTAACTCTATGAACTCCTTTCTTTCCTTCTGAAGCAAGAAAACTGTCTATCGTCTTCTGCATTGACTTTTCCACTCTTTCAAACTTGTTTGGCTTTCTTTTCTTCTTCCGAGGCTCTCCTGCATCCTTTCTAGATAGCTCAGAGGAGCCAGAGCCAGATATCCCTGATGGTCCAGGAACATCTGCAGTTTTTTCCTGCTCCACTTGTTCTGGCACTGCAACTGGACCTACAGCTACAGACTCCGTGCCTTGAGGGTCTTCAGCAGCAACTAGTGTCTCCTCCAGCGCGACAGGTTTTGCAGTGCGTGAAGTTGAAGTGCTAGATCTCTCCTTGAGGCTCCTGAAACCAGTAGCTGAGGTGTCCAAGAGCGCTGGCGGAGAAACAGACGCTCTCCCTCGCATTACACTGTGAAGTTCAGTAAAAACCTTGAACTTCACATAGACGCCGCTTTCTTCGAACTCGTCGTCAGAGTCTACTCCAGCTCCACTCCGGCGAAGGTCATTTGCGACCGCCTTTGTGCCTCTTCTTCAGCTGCTTGAGTTTCTCACGACACTGCTTCTCGTCGCACTTGAAGCCTTTGCTGCCTAACTCCTTCAATATCTTGTCAAACACGAGCGCGTTCCTCACTGCACCCTTTAGTTTCCTCTGAACGAAAGCTTCTCCCCAAATGCCAAGCATAACCTGCACTTCATTGTCAGTCCATGTCTTCCCTCTAGTAGCCATCTTTGTTTTCGATTTCACACCTCGTAATTCAGTTTCACACCTCTAAACCCAGGTTCGACCCTACTCCTGAGCAGGGTCGAACCCGTTTTTTTAGCCCAGGTTAGTTGTCACATGTGAACGCGCTAACCCCAGGTCAAACCTGGGTTCAACTCGGGGTTACTGGGTCCATGTGAAAGGGGTATGTGTCTTGTATAAAATTCATTTATGGCTATTATTGCAGTTATGCAATAAGTGATCATGTAGTGTTTATTATGAGATTTAAATCGTGCACTTTCTTATTATGCGAATATTGCATTTTGGCCATCTGTCTCTTCCCTCCTCTCCCTTCCACTCCACTTATCCACTCCCTTCATACCTTCCACTCCTGCTCCCTCCTCCCCCTCCCTTCCCCTCCCCTCCCCTTCCCCTCCCCCTCCCTTCAGCTCCCTGGCGTCAGCGGCCATTGCTGCTGCAGCTGCAATGCAGCAGAGTGGTCCTAGTTACTACAGCTCAAAGGTAATGTGTTTGTGGTCATCTAGTGAGACTGTACTATGCAGCACAATAGGGTGTAGGGTACTCTCACTGCACATGCACAGTGTGGATAGATTTATATGCGTTTAGATGTGTATCATGGCATAATGGGGATATGCAATGTTAAGCGAACTGTATACGTACGTAGATATATATGTAACTGTATCTGTATAATAATATGTAATTCCAGCATGGTGTGAATATGCACACATTTTGCATAATTGTATGCACACCAGCTGGAGGAATGGGTATGTCTGACTAATTTATACCTGAAAATAAAATTTGAATTGGTTGCCATGGCACCGAGGCAAGACAAGATGTCTGCACTAGCTATTCACATCTTGGAAAGACATCAGCTCATTTTCAAATGGAGGAACAGTGCCGAGCAAGACAGACTGACATGGGAAGAGCGACTAAACCGTCCTTCCCAGAGCGATCTTAGACACCCACACACACCCACACCAACTGACACCCCTGTTAGTCCACCCCTAATTCATCCCTCTGTACTGCTGTCTTCCCCCTGAATGTTATAGCCTGGTCATCAGGACTATGCACAGCAAGGTGTGTGCCCGCCAAGTTACTACCATTGCACTACAGAAGACGCAAGAATGAGCAGTATCATCACTGGGTTATCACGCTACTGTATATGAGTACTGTGCCATGTTGTGTCTCCCATCATTGTTGTTGTGTCATGCATGCTGCCCTGTGAATTCATTGAGTGTAGGCTGTTCCCTCTGTGAGTGCATGGGTGAGTGTGTTTGGGTGTGTGAGTGATGTAAGAATGACTGTATGTGTGCTTGTGTGTTGAGAGTGAGTCACTGTAAGTGGTGATTGCTACGTTTTGCAGCAGAAAGTGCAGCTCAGATAGACTTCTCCATTCGCTTCTCAGCATCGTTTCGTTTCGTTAGTTTGCTCCCCTCGCCCTCACTTCACATCTCCTCTCCTCATCCTCCCTTGTTTCTCAGGTGGGAGTAGCTCTGAGGGTGTGACGGGTGAAAAGGCTGCTAGCGAAGGAGCTCAAGACTCTAAAGTGGCTGGAGAAGAGACTGAAGCGCAGGGGCCTAAAGTGACACTTGCAAATGGTGAGCTGTGTGTGTGTGTGTGTGTGTGTGTGTATGTGTGTGTGTGTGTGTGTGTGTGGGCGTGTGCATGCGCGTGTGTGTGTGTGTGTGTGTGTGTGTGTGTTTGCTAGGTAGGTTGGTGCCAGTGTGTATAACCTGTTATCTGTCACTGTTGTACTTTTCCCCCTCCCCTCACTTGCACCCACAGGAGCAGTGATCCATCTCCCAGCAACATACTCACTAGACACAACTTCAGGCTACTACTACGACTCAGCCACTGGACTCTACTACGACCCAAATTCAGGAGTATGTCTGTTTGCTGACTGTGACTGTATGTGTGACCACCTCTAATGGATGGCAATAGCAGATTGGGCATAGTACATACATGTGATGATATAGTGAGGGCTAGCTTGCTCTGTTGCTGTCAGTAGTGAGGGAGATGCACATACATGAATGTATTCGATGCTGCCCTGTTTGAGTCTCACTCATCATACGTCCACTACCATCCCTTCCTCCTTTCATGTCTTTGCTATGGCTTCCTCTCACCACCTGTCGGATGTCCAGTATTACTACAACAGTTCAACCAGTCAGTACTGTTATTATGATGCTGCTACCCAGCAGTATGTGCCAATTGACAAGTGAGTGTTTGTATGCACTCACATAAGAACAGCACTGTGTGTGTGTGTATGTGCATGTGTGCATGCATGTGTCTGTGTGTAGTGTGTGCGCTGTGGGTGGGTGTATATGAAACACGCTAACTCTCTCTCACCACTTGTCTGCTATGATATTGTGTACGTTGTGTTTTGTATAGCACTGCCAGTGGTAGCACAGGTCAGGAGGAGGGAGAACAGCAGTTGGAAGGAGGCCAGAAGAAGAAGAAGAAAGAGAAGGAAGTCGCCGTCACAATGTCTAGTGGCACACCAAGTGCAAAGAAGGTTTGCAGTGTTACCCAAGCACATACACATGCACACAGACAGGTGCACAAACACTATAACTGAAGGAAATGGCTGTTGTACTCTCTCTTCTTCCTCCTCTTCCAACTGATGCCAGATTATGAAGGACATGGAGCGCTGGGCCAAGAAGCAAGAGAAACAAAGCAAGTCTCTTCAGCCACAGCCGGAGCAGGTGAAGGAAGTGGAAGAGGTTGAGACTGTGAAGCCAGGGATGGGCCTCTCCTTTGGGTTCACACAGAGTGTGTCACTACCAAAGAACCCGTCTCTGCTCACAACTGGTAGTGCAGAAAGCGACCTGATGGTAGGTGGGGGTTGTGTCTGTGTGTGTCAGTGTTGACAGCAGTCTGTGTCTTTGTGGGAGTGATGTGTTACTGTTGTGTTGACAGCATTGCGTGTGACTTTGTGTGACTGTTGTAGCATTGTGTGACCTTGCCACTGTTCTGTTGCCTTGTCAGCAAATGGAGGTGCCCAATCTATTAGCAGACACGGTCGTTGAGCCAGCACCTGGTGAGTGTGGAAGGCAGAGCTGCTCTTGCTGTGTTAAGATGTCTGTGGTGTGTGTCGCTAAGCTTGTCATGTAGAATGTGACATGTACCTACCCTGTACTGTGGTGTCAACAACTGTAGTCACTCTACGCTGTGTACAGTGGAATACAGGGACTTCCTGTGATGTTGCAAATGAACTGAAATCCACATACAATGTGCTGTGCCCATACATGGTGATTCAGGGATTGGTCCATGTGACTGTGACATGGTGTACTGATTCAGTTCATTTCACAACATCATGGAAAGTCCCTGTACTATTTGGGGAATTAGTAGATCCTCTAGAGAGTGAGAGGCAGTCAGTTGAGTGACTGTGACCTTGTGGTTTGGTTCCCCCTTCCCTGACTGCGGTAGACTCGAGTCTCCCACCTGGTGCAGACCCTGACCCCACCCACACAGACTGGAGCCAACTCGCTTGTCTCTTGTGCAAGAGGAAGTTTGAGAGTAAGGACAAACTTGTCAAACACCAGCAGTTCTCAAGTCTTCACAAGGTGTGTGTGTGTGTGTGTGTGTGTGTGTGTGTGTGTGTGTGTGTGTGTGTGTGTGTGCGCGTGTGTGCATATGTGTGCGTGTGTGCGTGCATGCGCTGTACTTTCATTGTGTGGTGTTTGTCTTTGTGTTGATGGTGCTTTCCATCTTTGAAACCCACACCTCGACCCACACACGCACTCAATTCTGTCAATATCTTGTGCAGGAAAACTTAGAAAAGGAACAACGGCCAAAGCCTTCAGTCTCTGCAGAGGTGAACGTAATGACCATCGCTGATCTTATGTTGGCTAATGAAGTGTCTGTATTGGCGAGTACACAAAGGGTCAGATGGTATGTGTGTTCTGTCCTCCTTTTCCAGATCAAGTACCGAGACCGAGCCAAAGAGAGGAGGGAAAAACACGGTCAAATTGAACCCATCATCCCCAAGTGGAAGAGAGACTATGACGAAGAACGAATAGACAGCAGGTGAGAATGACCCTCTGTGTCTGGTTAGCTAATTGCATGTACGTAAGTAGTAGCCCCGTTGTGCCCTAGCTAAGATATGTGATGGGCCACTGGGTGTCACTTGTATGTATGCGCTTTCCCTTATGTATTACCACTTGCCGTTCATTCCATTTTGTCCATGTAGTAGTGGCGTGAATGTGATAGAGACTGTGTCTGTTCCAGAGGAGGCTCCAGTTGCTGAGAACAAAGGGAACAAGTTGTTGCATGTGAGCCTGACAACCTCTAATTGACATTGCAGACAGACTCTCACTAACTTTGTGAACCTGTTTATTAAGACCACTCTTGGACTGCCTTCAGCAGTATGAACCTGATTATTAGGACCACTCACTCTAGGACTGTCATCAGGTAACTATAGGAGGTGCTCTGTGAGCATACAATGTGTGCTCAGTCATGCACATGGCACTGAGGTGAAGTCCCTGCACACTTCAGGAGTTCTTCGCTCTTTAGAAGTCCTCGTGTGCATCCACTGTCCAGTGTACACTGGAGACTCATTTCAGCTGTTGATCCATTGTTACACTAATACATACATAGTGCAATAGCATGGTCAGTGTTGCTGTGTCCTGTTTGGTGTGCTTGTTGTCTTCATGTTGCTGCAGGCAATGGGCTGGTCTGAAGGTCAAGGCCTTGGAAGGAACAACCAGGGCATCACAGCACCTATAGAGGTGTGTGTGTGTGTGTGTGTGTGTGTGTGTGTGTGTGTGTGTGTGTGTGTGTGTGTGTGTGTGTGTGTGTGTGTGTGTGTGTGTGTGTGTGTGTGTATTGGGGGGGTGTCTGAGTGTGTGTGCATACGTGCGTGTGTGCTTGTGTGAGCTTGTGTGTGTGCTAGCACTTTTATACAGTATGTAGCTGGATTAACCTCTGTACATTGCCCCCACTGTCTTGTCCTGCAGGCTGAGAGAAGACAGAGGAGTGTGGGGCTTGGTAGCAAATCACTGGACTATGAACTGACAGGGGTGCACACATACATGACGGCAGTGAAGAGGATGACAGCTGCAAGATGGAAGATGTTGGAAGATGACAAATAGAACACGTGCATGCACAATAACATTTGCCTTTTGTTTGGATTGTTCTGCAAATTGTATTATCATTTCATTGGATACTTTGAAGTGACATAAATGGCACCCAAACTGGGGACTGTAAATTTAATAATAAATTAACACACAAACTGCAGGATGGAGATGGTAAGAGTTGTGTGAGCAATTCATGAACTGATGAGTGGATGTAGCTAAGTATCTCTAAAGTGCCTGTATATCATACATGGCCTGTTGATTGCAGTTCTCCATTGAAGAATTAAGGCAATTAATTTGTGTTGCCCTGAAGAGGCATAGAAGTTGCAACACTATATAGTCAGACATACATTGAGATAATATAATTGTACTTAAATGAACCATACAGATTGTGTGCATACTGAGTCCATCAAACTGATACACTGTGTGTGGTGGCAGTGGGTGTACTCTTAAGCGGTTCCAATTTACAACATGTGCTCTCCCAGTGGCGTCCCTTGGTCTCCGTTTGGATGAGGCAGTCTGCATCGTGGTGGGACTTCACCTGGGCCTGCCTCTCTGCCGACCACACCAGTGTGTGCTTTGTGGATCCCTGGTGGATGGGCTGGGCACACATGGATTGAGCTGCCAATTCAGCAAGGGCCGGCACCCTCGTCATGCAGCGTCAATGATGTGATTAAGAGGTCCCTGGATGCGGCACAAATTTCATCTCACCTGGAGCCCACCGGCCTTTACTGGTCAGATGGGAAGTGCCCAGATGGTGCCTTAGTTGGGGGAAAGCACTAGTCTGGGATGCAACCTGCCCAGATACCCTGGCCCACTCCTACCAACAGATCTCCACTAGGGAAGCTGGGGCAGTGGCAGCAGAAGCTGAAAGGCACAAGAAGCTCAAGTATGCCAACCTCAATTCCAGCTACTTCTTTGCACCTGTGACAGTAGAGACTCTAGGTGTGATTGGTCTAGACTCACACACTTTTCTCAAGGATCTGGCAGGTAGAGTCTGAGGAGCCACAATGGAGTCCTTGGCTCACCGGTACATGCTGCAGCATCTGTCGGTCACAGTCTAGCGGGGGAATGCCTTGGCCATCTGGGGCACGGCGGAGCAAGAGCCCAGCGACGAGTTCCCCTGCCTTTGACTTGCTTGATAGGGTCAGTGGATTCCTAGATGTAGTTGCCAGTATTATTTAATGCATTATCTGAATTATTTTAATTCCTGTGACTTATAATTGATTGATTATTATATATTATATTCACTTTTATTATTCATTTCTACACTTGATGAGATTACAGGGAAAGAGACAAAGAAATGAAATCAACCTGTCCAATAAATAATGATACATTAATGGAATAAATAATCGATCCAATGAGCATAAATAGAATGATGGCAGAAAATTTAAATTAATGAATGATTAATCAGAAACTTTTAATAAATAAATTAACAATATAATTGAACATAAATTAGAACATGCAGAAAATACAGCAAACTAATCTAATCCTAAGAATCATGCAACTAGCTCGTATTGAGCAGCAGAGTCCCTCTCTGCAGTCCCGAGGATGGCTGCTGCATTGCCACGTTGGACTGCCACTGCAACCCGCTGCAAGAGATATTGATGTGACAGTGGCTCTGAAGTGGCAGCTGCAATCTGCCGTCGCCGAATTATTCATTCAATTATCAATTTACATAATTACTGTTATTTCATTACTCCATTAACTTTTATTCCATTATTTTATCAATATGCTTTATGTTTGACTTATAGGCTTAAATTTTGCTTATTTATTAGGATATGGTTAGGAAGTCCCTCATTTACCTCATCTTGTTGTTCTCCAATTTTCAACATTCTGACTTATTTACAACATTACTTCACCGCAGAAGCCTGGCAATAATTAGAGCACCATTGAGGAATTAATTATAAGAAGGATGCCAACATCAAGAAGAACAAGCTCTCTTCGTTTCTAAGGAACCTCAGGCTGGTGAACCTGACACTGTTAGCACTTTCTGTTTGTGTATAAGGATGCAATGCTGTGTGTGTGTCTGGTCTGTCTGTGTGTCCAGAGGACTCACACTGAGTATCAGAGAGATTCTATTCTGACTTTGGGGGACTGAATCCCTCTAACCTAACCTGTAGCTATGTAACTGTCCCTCCAACTATTGTACAATTTCTGGCCTGGTCATTAGATTATATATGTATGTACACTGTATGAACACATTTCACATGTACTTCATCAGTGTATTGTTGCTCACAATATACACTACAATTGTAGACTACATATCATTGGTTAACTCAATATCCTTGTGTGGTTCTAGTACTGTGTCTGTAGCTAAACTGTCTTCCGTGATGGACACTTGACTAGTCTCTGGTGCGGAGCTTCATTTCAATGCTTTTGTGGCTGGTGGTAAACCCAAACCAGCGGTTGTTTACATTGTATCGTCCATTGTATTGTCCATTCAGGTTTGTACACTCACAGTGGTTGTACCACCATCCAGCAGAGCGTGACTGAGCACAGTTACCACTCCACCTGTCATTGTCCCTGTCATATGTTGTAAATGCCATCCCATCATGGTTACCATTCGTACTACTACAAGTCACCCCACGCAGTGCATCTCCTGCATTGCCATTGTATGCTCCAATGTCCAGTCTGTAGTTGGTGAGGTTGTTGTTGACAGAGAAGAAGTTGTACTGTGCATACTTCTTGTTGCCATCAAAGTCACCCAAGTCCACTCTCAGCTCTGCTCTGAACACTGCTGCAGTTAGACAGTGGATCTTCTCCAGACCCAACCAGTATTCCCATTTGGGGTCACCAAACCCATTGACATACTCTGACCATCCCCTGTTGAAGTTGACTTCTCCATTCTTTCGTTTCTGGAAGACCACCCACTGTCCATTGTCCATATCACACCACACCCTGAATGGTTTGATGTGAGGGCACTGTGGGTCAATGGTGTAGACACCAGATGTGGTGCACCCTCTCTGGTAAGCCTCTCTGCAGTCATGAGGGAGACCAGGGCCTTGTGGGGTGCCTGGGGAGAGGGGGTGGACTGGACAATTATGCTAGATAAGGGTTTGTGAGAGAGAAGTATTGTCTGCACTGCTGCAGTACATTTGTGGAAAATATAATGGGCTTGGTGTTAAGTTTGAGCATTCACACAGGACATGCAGTTGCTACATGCAGTATGTAACTTTTTCTACCACAAATGCCTTTGTTTGACATGATGACATGGTGCACGTGTTTAGATGGTACACATTAATTCAGGTACTGCACTTTGCACAGGAAGGTGGCACCCTCTTCCGCACCCAATCATCCACTAGCCACTTCTCACATGAATAATGGTTCACGCCAGGGCACTTTTCTCAGACTATTTCCTGTGGAGAACTCTGGCTGTACTACGTAGCTCCCCCCTCCCCACCACACGTACACACACATCCTAGTGCTTCTGTTCCCTTACCACCATTCTACTACACGCCAGTGTGTAGCTGTTGGTGTGTGTGTAACTCACATGAATACCCCAAGCTGATGAAGGCTGCAGTGAGAACTAGTGTGCTCACAAGTGGAGTCATTCTCTTGGACTGTGTTCACTGTCACTGTAGCAGTAGGTAAACTGTTGACAACACCTTGTGACTTGTTTATCTGAAGCAGGCTCTGTTACTATAGGAATGTAGCTAAGGTTGTTTACTGTGAAGACAGGCCTTGTTTAAATAACCTCCTCTGGGGAAGGAACTCATGAATATCTTTGGGATAGAATTGATTTTTAATATCTCTGCAGTCTTGTTTATCTGTGCATGAGGCATTGACCATGCCTCCTTTGGGTTCATAAGGAAAGACCTCATGAATACCATTAATGTAACTAAGGTGTATGTAATAGAGAAAAGTAAATTACCTTGTACGTCTCTGGCTGCTCCTTGTGGTGGTGCCTCTGTGTGGGGGACTGCATTAGGTGCACTGGGGTGATAAACAAGAGTTTTGGATTTTAATCAGACGAAGTACTCTGGTGTCAATATGTTGACACAGTATTGTGAAATCTTTGCAGCTGGTCATGTTCCAGGTTCAGTTTGCGTACCCCATGACTATCACATATCCATCAAACACTTCTATTAGGTAGAATATACCTAAGGATTGCCTAAGTGGGTTTGTAGCAACATCCATCATATGTAACTTTGTACACAATAAATATATAGCTACGTAGCTAATGATTCAACCATTGGCTCCTTTGGGGGTCATAAGGAAATGAATACCATTAATGTAACTAAGGTATATGTAATAGAGAAAAGTAAATTACCTTGCCTTACTTGGCCTTACTACATAGTGTGTACAAAGCTATGATGAATGAGCTTCCTAGCCACTAAGGCTTTACCAACAGGTTTTAGTACTAGCTCTGAAGAGGAGGACCAGATCACTCAACACCGGCCATGCATGCCCCCTTGGAAACATCTCACTCACCCCCAATTAGATGATTCTTTGTATTTCTCTTGCCTCCCGCATAATACTCAGATCCTCAGTTCGGCTTTGCTGAAGATGCTTCTAAGCTTAGCACTAAGCATGCTTGTGTACAATGGTAGGTGTGCATGTGCATGTGTGCATGTGTATGTATATGTATGCAGTGGCAGTGGGTGTACTCCTGTTCCCATTCACTGCACTACATCACTGTACCCACAGGGCGGCCTGTCAATGAGGCACTGGTGAGGAAGAAGGATGCCAACATCAAGAAGAATTCTTCCTTTGTAAAGAAACTAATATTGGTGAGCCTAGTGTGTGGTTACATTTGTACTGTAGCCACAAGTGTGTTTTTGTATAAGGGTGTAATGGTGTGTGTGTCTGGTCTGTCTGCACATGTGTTCAGAGGACTCTCACTGAACAGCAGAGAGATTCACTTAGTGCTGACTTTGAATCTGTCTAACTCAACCTTAACTATACATACCTCCATCTGGTGTACAACTGCTGGTCTGGTCATCAGATTATATACGTATAATTATATGCAGGTACACTGTACAAGCAGGTAGGTTGTTTACTGCAAAGACGAGCCTCCTCTCTATGAGGGAAGACCTCATGAATTTCTTTGTGATAAAATGGATTTCTAATGACTCTGCATGTCTTGTTTATCTGTGGGTGAGGCATTGACCCCACATCCTTTGGGTTCATTAGGATCAAAAAACATCGTGAATACCATGAATATGAAAAAATAAATTACTTCATGCGTAAGTCCCTGGTTTCCCCTTGTGGTAGTGTCTCCACCCACACTGCATGCATTGCTGTAGTTACACTGTGGCACAGGGTTTTCCAAATGGTTGTTTCAAACGTTATTCGACTCACGACTCACCTTTCAACTTTGACCTTAAACTTTAGGTGCTATTACATTAAGGTTCAAAGTTCAGAGGTGAGTCATGTGCGTGAGTCGAGTGACGGTCGCAACAACCATTTTGCAAAACCTGTCATTGTCCCTGTCATATGTTGAAAATGCCATTATCCCATCATGACTTATATTATCATTACAACCCAGTGCATCTCCTGCACTGCCACTGTATGCTCCAATGTCCAGTCTGTAGTTGGTGAGGTTGTTGTTGACAGAGAAGAAGTTGTACTGTGCATTCTTCTTGTTGCCATCAAAGCAGCCTCCTCTAGCTGGGGTCATGGGGAAGACCTCATGAATTTCATTAAGATGATTTAATTTGTGGATAAGATTGATTTTCTAGTCACTCAGTCTTGTGTATCTGCATTTGTGGCATTGACCCCACCTCCTCTGGTGTCATGGGGATATGAATGCTGTTAAGATAACTACATTTAGTAGAATGTAGTCTGCTTTGTCAGTCTCTGACTCCTCCTTGTGGTGTCTTTGTGTGGGTCAGTACACAACTTTGGACTCAGGTCAGATAAAGTACTCTGGTGTCATGGTGTTGACACAGTATTGTGAAATCTTTGCAGCTGGTCATGTTCCAGGTTCAGTTTGCGCACCTCATAACTATCAATACAGTCATTGTACAAGTTGTGAGTTGTCTCATCCTGCTCCAACTTAGGCCAATGGGGTTGTTCTGTGTTTCTTGTGGTGTGTGTAAATAGTCTGTTGTTGTTTTCCAGTCATGAGCTGTACTGAGTTGTTTCATGTATGTTACGAGTGGTGTCCACTCTTTAGTGCATCTCTAGTGTCTGCACACTCTCATGTCACTCCACTTACCGTTACCCACTACACGCTAAGTGGACATTGTCCTCACTACATCAGAAAGACCCGTGTCCCTTCACATTAACCGTAATACACTGATAGTCTATTGCCTAATCTTACATTGTACTTATGTCATGCTGTTCAACTGTTACCAGTGATGTGCTGGTTGTACAGTGGCAGGAGCCTCAATCTATAATGGACTCCTTTGGGGACCAGCTGTCTGTACTCATTAGAGAGATGTCCTTAATTCTGAGGTGTACCAGTAGGTTGGTATACATTTCTATGTGCTGTCATAACAGGCAGTGTTCTCATTATAGAGGTTTCAATATTGCGAGCTTTCCTGATTCAGGGTGTCAGAGAATGGCCATTTTTTGACAGCTGTTCAGAATGTCCGGATTATTGGGTGACTTTTATAGAGTTGTATAGGGCGGTGTACAGGGCGCTGTCCGCAATACAAAATAACGGGGTGTCCGCATTTCAAGGGGAACTTTGTACAGGTAGCATAGGGCCAATCGTTGGGATGTCCGCATAATTGAGGTGTCCACTTTTCAGGGGTGTCCACAAGGCAGGGTTCCACTGTATAGAGATTTCATCTATTGTGAGCTATCCTTATTCAGGGTGTCCTTTATAGAGAGGTACCACTGTGCGATACGTATACCCTGTTTGCTTGATAGTGCTATCCTATCTTGTCCCTGACCAGAGTGAACTGTGCGTTTGTGGTGGTACGATGAGGAGGGAGACAGTGTGTCTGTCCACCAGTCTGCAATGCACACACACTCTCTTGTTGGTGTTGTGTGTTAATTAAGTGGTGAGAAGAGTACCACCACTGTGCCTCCATCTGGTGTACAACTGCTGGTCTGGTCATTAGATAGTGGTGCATTGATTAGCAGTGGACTAGCACTAGTTGTGATTTTTGAGGTTTCACATGTTTTGCTATTACTGCAAATGTACAGTACGTTGTTTGTTAGCTAGATGTCACTGTCACATGTTATGCGTACATATATACCTCTAGTCCATTCAGAACTGTACACTGGCAGACATATGTAGTAACGTACCATAATCATGCATAGCTGTCACTGTGTCTGCATGTCATTGTCCCTGTCGTATGATGAAAATATCATCCCATCATTTTATATGTAGCACAACAACCAGCCACCCCTTACACTGAGATACACCTAGCCACCCACTTCTAGGATACTTGGGGTGAGGGGAGGTGGGAGGGTGGGGTGGGGTGCACAAACGGTTCCGCTGCCTATGGATAGATACATATCATTTATAGCTAGTTATTCTTCATTCAGGGTACCCTACAGTATAATTATTGACTAGGTTCCTTTCTCAGGGTACCCCATATACTGTATATAGTGGGCTCCTTGTTCAGGGTGTCCTTCATAGAGAAGTTCCATGCACAGTATGAACACATTTCACATGTACTTCATCACTGTATTATTGATCACACTATACACTACAATTGTAGACTACATATCATTGGTTAACTCAATATCCTTGTGTGATTCTAGTGCTGTGTCTGTAGCTAAACTGTGTTCAGTGATGGACACTTGACTAGTCTCTGGTGCGGAGCTTCATTTCAATGCTTTTGTGGCTGTGGGCAAACCCAGCCCATTGGTTGTCTCCATTGTATGGTCCATTTAGACCTGCATACCGGCAGGCAATGTACCACCATCCAGCAGAGTGTGACTGAGCACAACTGTATTTATTGTCCCTGTCATACGTTGTAAATGCTGCCCCATCATGGGTAGAGCCTCTGCAAATCTCCCCTTGCAGTGCATCCCCTGCAGTGCCACTGTATGCTCCAATGTCCAGTCTGTAGTTGGTGAGGTTGTTGTTGACAGAGAAGAAGTTGTACTGTGCATACTTCTTGTTGCCATCAAAGTCACCCAAGTCCACTCTCAGCTCTGCCCTGAACACTGCTGCAGTTAGACAGTGGATCTTCTCCAGACCCAACCAGTATTCCCATTTAGGGTCACCAAACCCATTGACATACTCCGACCATCCCCTAGTGAAGTTGACTTCTCCATTCTTTCGTTTCTGGAAGACCACCCACTGTCCATTGTCCATATCACACCACACATTGAATGGTTTGATGTGAGGGCACTGTGGGTCAATGGTGTAGACACCAGACGTGGTGCACCCTCTCTGGTACACCTCCCTGCAGTCACAGGGGAGACCAGGGCCTTGTGGAGTGCCTGGGGAGGGGAGAGGAGAGAGTGAGCCGTTATGGTACTTGCTAGATAAAGGGTCTGAGAGAGAGGAATTACTTATTTTTTCAGTGCAGCACATATGTGGAGAAGGACAATGCTCAGTATAGAGCACTTGACTTCACTCAGAACATTACCATGTAGATTTTCAACCATGAATGTTAGATATTTGACTGTGACACAAGATGTCTTCATTTTCAACCACCATGGTTGACCTTTCATGGCTTGAACTTCTCACTTCATGCCTGTGCTTCAACATTTCTCATGTAACTTGTGTGTGTGTGGTCAAACCATCTTAGCCTTACTATGTTAAGGATTGACCAATTTTGAATGGTTTACATACGTACACATTGAATGAAGTAGTTGAATCAGTAGCCGACTATTATGTCATGACTGAACTTTTAATAATCCTCCACATCCTAATACTTCTGATCCCTTACCACTATTCTACTACTCCCCAGTGTGTAGCTGCTGGTATGTGTGTGTAACTCACATGAATACCCCAAGCTGATAAAGGTTGCAGTGAGAACTAGTGTGCTCACAAGTGGAGTCATTCTCTTGGACTGTGTTCACTGTCACTGGTGCAGTAGGTATACTGTTGACAAAACCTTGTGACTTGTTTCTCTAAAGCAGGCTCTATTCCTAGGAAAGTAGGTTGTTTACTGTGAAGACAGGCCTCCTTTTTATAGCATCCTCCTCTGGGGTCATGGGGAGGACCTAATGATGTCTTTAAGATGACTCAATTAGTGGACAAAACAGATTATTATGTAATATTCTGTGATTCTGTCATGTGAATCTGTGCAGGTGGCATTGACCTTGTCTCCACTGGGGTCATGGGGATAGACCTATAATACTATTAAAACAACTTCATTAGTAGAAAGTTAATTACTTAATAATTGCAATATCCCTAACTCTCCCTTGTGGTGGTGTATCTGTGTGGGTCACTGTGCTGCTGCATTGTGGTGGTAAACAGGTTTAGAAGTACTCTGGTGTCAGGGAGTTGACACAATATTGCAAAATCTTTGCAGCTGGTCATGTTCCAGGTTCAGTTTACAAATACCCCATAACTATCAATGTAGTCATTGCACAAGTTGAATGTTGTTTCATCCTGCTCCAACTTGGGCCAGTGGGGGTACTTTGCATTTCTTGTAAGTAGTGTTTGTTAATATATTAATTGCTACAACTGTTGTTGTCTAGTCATGAGTTGTGTACTGGATTGTGTCATGTACAGTATGTTATGAGTGGTGTGCACCATTTAGTACATCACTAGTGTCCACACAAACTTATCTAACCATTGCCCAATACAATAGGTGGACTTGGTCCTCATTACATAAAAGGGAATTGTGCCGATCCCTTCACATTAACCATACTACACTGATAGTCTACATATTACTTCATCTTACATTCTTCTTATGTCAACCCTTCCAACTGTTACCAAGTGATATGTTGGTTGCACAGTGGAACATCAATCTATAATGGACACCATGGGGACCAGCTGTCTGTCCTCATTATGTATACAGAGGTATTCTTATTTGAGAAGTATTCTGGTATAGGTTGGTTATACTGTATATCTCTACGTGCTATCACAGCTGGCTGTGTTATAGAGGTTTCATTCATAGTGCATGAGCTATCCTCATTCAGGGTGTTCTTTATAGAGAGGTACCACTGTGTGGTATGCATGTGCATTGTTTGTTGGCTAGTGCTGTCCTACCTTGTCCCCTGAACAGAGTGAACTGTGTGCTTGTGGTCATGTGGTGAGGACGGATGGAGACAGTGTGCCTGCATGTTCCTATGTCCACAGTGTACGTACACTTTCTTGTTGATGGTTGTTATGCTGAGTGAGAGGAGTACCACCACTGTACCTCCATCTGGTGTACAACTGTTGGTCTGGTCATTAGATTATATACGTATGTACACTGTATGAACACATTTTACATGTACTTCATCACTGTATTATTGATCACACTATGCACTACAATTGTAGACTACAGATCATTGGTTAACTCAATATCCTTGTGTGGTTCTAGTGCTGTGTCTGTAGCTAAACTGTGTTCAGTGATGGACACTTGACTAGTCTCTGGTGTGGAGCTTCATTTCAATGCTTTTGTGGCTTCTGGTGAACCCAGTCCAGCGGGTGTCACCATTGTATGGTCCATTTAGGTGTGCACAGTAGCAGCTATTGTACCACCATCCAGATGATGCACAATTACCATCACTGCTCCTGTCATTGTCCCTGTCATATGTTGTAAATGCCATCCCATCATGATTTGCAGGCTAACTGCACCCCACCCAATGCAGTGCATCCCCTGCATTGCCACTGTATGCTCCAATGTCCAGTCTGTAGTTGGTGAGGTTGTTGTTGACAGAGAAGAAGTTGTACTGTGCATATTTCTTGTTGCCATCAAAGTCCCCCAAGTCCACTCTCAGCTCTGACCTGAACACTGCTGCAGTTAGACAGTGGATTTTCTCTAGACCCAACCAGTATTCCCATTTGGGGTCACCAAACCCATTGACATACTCCGACCATCTCCTGTTGAAGTTGACTTCTCCATTCTTTCGTTTCTGGAAGACCACCCACTGTCCATTGTCCATATCACACCACACCCTGAATGGTCTGATGCGAGGGCACTGTGGGTCAATGGTGTAGACACCAGACGTGGTGCACCCTCTCTGGTACACCTCTCTACAGTCACGGGGGAGACCAGGGCCTTGTGGGGTGCCTGGGGTGAGGGGGTGGACTGGACAATTATGGTATACTTGCTAGATAAGGGTTTGTGAGAGAGAAGTATTGTCTGCATTGTTGCAGTACATTTGTGGAAAATATAATGGGCTTGGCTTGTGGAAAATATAATGGGCACCTTTCTCAGACTATTTCCTGTGGAGAACTCTGGCTGTACTGCATAGCTCCCCCCTTCCGCACCACACCAACACACACATTCTATATAGTGCTTCTGTTCCCTTACCACCATTCTACTACTCCCCAGTGTGTAGCTGTTGGTGTGTGTGTGTAACTCACATGAATACCCCAAGCTGATGAAGGCTGCAGTGAGAACTAGTGTGCTCACAAGTGGAGTCATTCTCTTGGACTGTGTTCACTGTCACTGTAGCAGTAGGTATACTGTTGACAACACCTTGTGACTTGTTTCTCTGAAACAGGCTCTGTTACTAGGAAAGTAGGTTGTTTACTGTGAAGACAAGCCCTCATGAATTTCTTTAAGGTGATTCAATTAGTGGATTAAATTGATCACTCTGTCTTGCATATGCATGTGGCATAGACCATGCCTCTACTGAGGCCACAGAGATGGACTTGTGAATACCATTAAGATAACTGAATTAGTAGAAGGTAGACTACCTCATATGTCCCTAACTCCTCCTTGTGGTGGTGTCTCTGTTTGGGTCACTGCACTGTGGTGGCAAACAACATTGGACTAATGACTGATAATTTGTACTCTGGTGTCATGGTGTTGACACAGTATTGTGAAATGTTTGCAGCTGGTCATGTTCCAGGTTCAGTTTGCACACCTCATAACTGTCAATACAGTCATTGTACAAGTTGTGAGTTGTCTCATCCTGCAAGTAAACAAGTAGACTACATAGAGAATGATTGTAGTCAAATACAGTGTCTAAGTGCCTGCAATAGTTCACGGCCTGTTGTTTGCAGTCTTCCATCAAAGAAAGCACTTCTTGCTAAGCTCAGGATGTAGCTGTATTATAACATGGCAGTCAGACATTGCAGTATATAGAGTCTAAACATTTGGGTTTGAATTCTGCAATTAATTGACTGTTCATTAATTTTATTCCTTGTGTGTGTATACATTGCTGGAGATGGGTTGTACATACAATAGGCAATACCCGTTGATTATATATATTTCAACTTCTTTGAAAGGTATACGTAAATGTTTCCTCTTCTGTATGTGTCACGTGCACTACCACATTGCCTAATAAGTATCCGTAACTGCCAAACACTTAGCTAACACGTCACATAGCTAAGGACTGCCTAAGAACTAGGTTTTAGTACTAGTCCGGAAGTGAAGATCACTCATCCCCAGTGAACGGCCCTGGCCCCTTTGGCTAAATCTCCCCTCTTCCTTCACTAAGTTACTTAGGTATTTAGTTCTGCCCCTCCTCCCCTCCTCACACACACACCCGCATCCATGTCACTCAGACCCTCAGTTCAGCACTGATGCATGCATATGTGTATGTATACAGGTGCATGATGTAATCACTGAGCCCCAGATCAATGGATAGCTACACTGTACATATGGAGATAGTGGGTGTACTCTTGTTCCCATTCACCACACTACATCACTGTACCCACAGGGCAAACTGTCAATGAGTTACAGGTGAGGAAGAAGGATGCCAACATCAAGAAGAACTCTTCCTTAGCAAAGAACCGATGAGCAATGCAGTGTAGGGTGGCATACATATGTACTGAATCCACTACTGTGTTTGTGTATAGAGGTGTAATGGTGTGTGTATCTGATTAGTCTGTGTGTTCAGAGGACTCTCACTGAACAGCAGAGGGATTCACTTAGTGCTGACTTTGAGGGACTGAATCTCTCTAACCAGACACAAACTGTACCTCCATCTGGTGTACAATTGTTGGTCTGGTCATTAGATTACATACACATGTACACTGTATGAACACATTTCACATGTACTTCATCACTGTATTATTGATCACACTATAAACTACAATTGTAGACTACATATCATTGGTTAACTCAATATCCTTGTGTGGTTCTAGTGCTGTGTCTGTAGCTAAACTGATTTCAGTGATGGACACTTGACTAGTCTCTGGTGCGGAGCTTCATTTCAATGCTTTTGAGGCTTCTGGTATACCCAATCCAGCCGTTTTCTCCATTGTATGGTCCATTAAGATTTGCACACCAGCAGGCTTTGTACCACCATCCAGCAGAATGACGCTGAGCACAGTTGTCACTACTCCTGTCATTGTCCCTGTCGTATGTTGAGAATGTCATCCCATCATGAAGCCAGGGATGGTTCCCAGTAGCACAAGTCACCCCATGCAGTGCATCCCCTGCATTGCCACTGTATGCTCCAATGTCCAGTCTGTAGTTGGTGAGGTTGTTGTTGACAGAGAAGAAGTTGTACTGTGCATTCTTCTTGTTGCCATCAAAGTCACCCAAGTCCACTCTCAGCTCTGACCTGAACACTGCTGCAGTTAGACAGTGGATTTTTTCTAGACCCAACCAGTATTCCCATTTAGGGTCACCAAACCCATTGACATACTCCGACCATCCCCTAGTGAAGTTGACTTCTCCATTCTTTCGTTTATGAAAGACCACCCACTGTCCGTCGTCCATATCACACCACACCCTGAATGGTCTGATGCGAGGGCACTGTGGATCAATGGTGTAGACACCAGACATGGTGCACCCTCTCTGGTACACCTCTCTGCAGTCACGGGAGAAACCAGGGCCTTGTAGGGTGCCTGGGGAGGGGGTGGAGTGAACAGTTATGGTACACTTGCTAAATGAAAGTTCTGTGCGAGAGAAGATTTGTCTGTACTGCTGCAGTACATTTAAGGAGAATGGAAAGAGCTTGGTGCTTCACACAGAACAGTTGCTACATGCAGCATGCAGCTGTTTCTACCACAAATGCCTTTGTTTGACATGATGACAAGGTGTTTAGATGGTACACATGAATTCAGGTACTGCACTTTGCACAGGTAGGTGGCACCCTCTTTCACACCCAATCATCCACTAGCCACTTTACAAGACCAATGATCCAGGCCAGTGCACCCTTCTTAGACTATTTCCTGTGGAGATCACTGGCTGTAATACATAGTTACCCCTCCTCACCCACACCCTAGTGCTTCTGTCCCCTTACAACCATTCTACTTCACCCCAGTGTGTAGCTGTAGGTGTGTGTGTAACTCACATGAATACCCCAAGCTGATGAAGGCTGCAGTGAGAACTAGTGTGCTCACAAGTGGAGTCATTCTCTTGGACTGTGTTCACTGTCACTGTAGCAGTAGGTATACTGTTGACAACACCTTGTGTCTTGTTTCTATGAAGCAGGCTCTGTTCCTAGGAAAGTAGGTCGTTTACTGTGAAGACAAGCCTCTTTTATAGAGCCTCCTCTGTGGTCATGAGGAAGAACCTCATGAATTTCTTTAAGTTGACTTAATTAGTTCTTATAACAGATATATGACTCTGTCTTGTTGATCTGTGCATGTGGCATTGACCCTGCCTCCTGTGGGTCAAGGGATAGGCTTACAGTACCATTGAGATTAGTGAATTAGCGGAAAGTTAACTACCTTATAATTGTACGTATGTCCCTAACTCCGCCTTGTGGTGGTGTCTCTGTGTGGGTCATTGCATTAGTTGCACTGTGGTGGTAAACGGGTTTGGGCTCAGGTCAGATAAAGTACTCTGGTGTCATGGTGTTGACACAGTATTGTGAAATCTTTGCAGCTGGTCATGTTCCATGCAATTAGCACACCTCATAACAATCAATACAGTCATTGTACAAGTGGCATACAGTATACATGTTGTCTCATCCTGCTCCAACTTGGGCTAGCGGGATTGCTTTATGGTACACTTCTTGTAGTGTATGTATGTAAGTATTATGCTGCATCAGTTACTTCATGTCATGAGTTGTGTGCTGGATTGTGTCAGGTACAGTATGTTATGAGTGGTGTGCACCCTCAGGTCAGATAAAGTACACTAATTAATCACTTTCCTCCAGGGAAGACTGCAAACAACAGGCCATGAATGACGCATGCATGCATGCATTTTAGAGAGAATGCTTAGCTACATTGACTCCTCATGATCAGTTCATCGCAATCGCTTACACATCTCTTACCTTCTCCATCCTGCAGTTTGCATGTGCATGGGTACGTGCCATCACGTAATTGCAAAGTAACCAGTGAAATACCAATACAATATGTGGAACAACCAAGACCCGAATAGAAAAGTTATTATTGTGTGGATATGTTATTTGTTGTCTTCCATTGCAAAATTTTCCATCTTGCAGCTGTCATCCTCTTCACTGCCATCATGTGCATGCACACACACACACACACACACACACACACACACACACACACACACACACACACAGTGTGCATACTGAGCCAATACTGAGCCTGTACTGTGTGAGGTCAATGGGCAACCTGTCAACAGTTTAAGGCACTGGCGAGGAAGAAGGAATGCCAACATCAAGAAGAACTAGACTAAGTACCCTTCCTTTGTAAGGGTCCTTGGTGAGTTCTGACAGTGGGGTGGCATTAGTACTGAAAACACTTACTGTGTTTTTGTATAAGGGTGCAATGGTGTGTGTGTCTCATCAGTCTGTGTGTTCAGAGGACTCTCACTGAACAGAGGGATTCACTTAGTACTGACTTCAAGGGACTGAATCTTTCTAACCAGACACTAACTGTACCTCCTGGTCCATCTGGTGTACAACTGCTGGTCTGGTCATTATAGATTACATACACATGTACACTGTATGAACACATTTCACATGTACTTCATCACTGTATTATTGATCACACTATACACTACAATTGTAGACTACATATCATTGGTTAACTCAATATCCTTGTGTGGTTCTAGTGCTGTATCTGTAGCTAAACTGTGTTCAGTGATGGACACTTGACTAGTCTCTGGTGCGGAGCTTCATTTCAATGCTTTTGTGGCTGTTGCTAAACCCATACCAGCGGTTGTATCCATTGTATGGTCCATTCAGGTTTGCACACTCACAGCTATTGTACCACCATCCAGCAGACCAATGAAGGGGAAGGACCTCATGAATGTCTTTAAGATGATTTAATTTGTGGAAAAGATTGATTTTCTAGCAGGCTCTGTTACTAGGAAAGTAGACTATTTATTGCACAGACAAGCCTCCTTTAAATAACCCCCTCTACAGTCATGGGGAATAGGACCTCATGAATTCTTTTTAAAATGTACTACTTATTTAATTAGCAGATATAAATGTTACGTGCATATACGCATAACATCATATGTTATATAATACATAACTGTTTTGTTTATTTATGCATGCATGTAGCATTAACCCCACTTCCTTTGGGGTCTTGAGGAAAGACATCATGAATTTCTTTAGATGTCATAATTGGGAGGCAAGCCTGCATTAGCGAGCCCTACTCTGGTGTGTAGTCTAGCTCGGGGTTGGGATGAACATGTGATCTGTATGTGGTGCGCTACTATGGGTGGGTGTGAAACTTGTTGGTGTCTCTCTTTAGCCAGACCATGAGATGGTAGATGGGACTACCAACAATTTGCTGCAGATTCATGCTAAAGGTCCTTAGAATACCAAAATGGTGGGCAAAGAACCAGAGTAACTTCCAATTTGCAAAATAATAAAAATTCTCTACAAAAATTGTAAGGATGTAGGGATGGCATAAAAGGGACAGAAACAAGTAAAGGCTGTTACACAGTGGAGCATTATCCATGGTCCCTACATGCAAGAATGTTGCACTTTATAGTTCTACATCCTTGAATGTAGGGACGATGGTTAATGCTCCACTGGTCCTTCTGGTTTGTGTGCTACAGCTGTCAGAGAAGAATAAGAGGAATAAGAAGAATAAGAAGACGAAACGTGGGTAGTATCGAGGACGCTAGCTCTCTACCTGTAGCCGCACCTTCGCTGTGAAGTAAGGTTAGTTATGTGCACTGTTCAGTCCCCGCTTCGTCATGGTAAGCTTTGTTTGCCGGTTTTCGGTCCTGTTTAGGAGTAGCGTGACTTTTCGTTTGTATTACAGTATACAAACAACCACTGCCATCCCTACATAGACAGCACTACTGTGCTGTCTGATAGAGGGTGATGGTATGCTACAGATTCATGGTGTACTAGCTCGATGAAGTGAACAGAATGGATGAATGTGTGGCTGGTTCATTCTGTGTTAGGGATTCGGTCCTTTGGACATCAGGATTGGCTGCTTTGCACATATGCCACTTGTGGGACATTTGTTGGTAGTCAACAGATTTCTATCTACTGTAAGATGTAAACCTCTAACAGTATGTATTGTTTTATCTGCGTATTGCCCTTCATCAAAGGCAGTCCTCAGATTGTATACTAAGTGCCACTCATCTTGTCTAAAATTATTGTATGTCTGTCCTTCGCTGCCTTGTGGTGTGTGTCACTGTGTATGTATGTGCATGTGTCTCTCTATGTGATCTTCTCTAGACCCAACCAGTATTCCCATTTAGGGTCACCAAACCCATTGATATACTCTGACCATCCCCTGGTGAAGTTGACTTCTCCATTCTTTCGTTTCTGGAAGATCACTCACTGTCCATTGTCCATATCACACCACACCCTGAGTGGTTTGATGTGAGGGCACTGTGGGTCAATGGTGTAGACACCAGACGTGGTGCATCCTCTCTGGTACACCTCTCTGCAGTCACGGGGGAGACTAGGGCTTCGTGGGGTGCCTGCAGATACAGGTGAGTAGGTGCACATTATGTTTGTGTCAAGTGATTGCTTGTAATATATAGAAGTGCATTGATTGGTCTTGCAGGGAGCTTGGAGTTGTGTTATTGTGTACACTAATTAGGTATTTGGGTGACCTGAGAAGACATGCCAGTGTTCAATATTGAATTTTGGTCTGTGTAACAGACACAATGCACCATAATGCTGGACACACCCTGTTTTAGGAAACCCAACAATTGCTGAGGAGGCAAACTGTCTTAAACAACACAAGTGACCGGGTCATGTGGTTGCTTCATTTAGTATCTTCAGACTTCATTTGCTGTGTAAAGATACAGATCACCAACAGTGTATCACAGTGTCTTTACACATTTGCACTGCTCTACAGTGCCCTATCACTATCATTTCAGATAGTTGGCCATTGTGGTAATTGGCCGTGGTCACAAGATACACTTTAAGGCATCTCTTTCTTTGATTTTGTTGTTTCATCTTTATATACCAATCAGGAAGACAGATTTGCATGAAAGTGTGCACAGATTGTGTCAGTTTAACTCATTGTATGGAATTGTTGTGTACACCAGCCACAGCTATTTGTCAGTTGTCTGTGTGTTCGTGGGTGAATGAAAGGGAGGTCAGTTCTCATCACTGTGTGTGCTCCTTTCGCTACTCTTCCCACTGTGTACAGTAACTCACATGAGTGGCCCAAGCCAATGATGGCTGCAATGAGAAGGAGTACACTCATCACTGGAGTCATTCTCTCTTGGATGACCTTCTGCTTCTGCTCTATGTCAGTTGGAGGGATCCTTGCTGTATGTAGTATGTACGCATAGTCCCCTGAAGTACTATAGTCTGTGGGTAAGGACCTCTCCTTTTATACCTGCTTGTTATTGCCTTGTGGCTGTGGCCTGAAGTATGTGGTGGCACACATATATAGCATACATCGGTTCTCTTTAAGGCTTCTTGAAAATTGCTTTGTGTACGTATGTATTATGCTATTAGTGCATTTTCAATAACAATAATAGCAATACTAATGGCTTGAGTTAGAATTCACTGAGAGAATGATGTTCATTGCTGGATGAAACTCTGAGCAAGACCAGAGTTACAGCAGTGCATGTGCTTTGACGACTTCAGCACTCTTCAAGTGTAATCTTAGTGATTGTCTATATTGATTGCCCAGTGGTACGTATATGAACAGGAGAGTTACTAAGCAATGGACTAGCACTAGTTGTGATTTTTGATGTGTTACATGTTCTGTTAGTACCTGTGAATGTACAGTACGTTAACGTTGTTTGTTAGCTATTGTAGATGCCACTGTCACATTTTATACATATGTACCTCTAGTCCATTCAGAACTGTACGCTGTCAGACATACGTAGCAACAGACCATAACCATGCATACATAGCTATCACTGTGTCTGCATGCCATTGTCTCTGTCGTATGATGTAAAATACTATTCCATCATTTCATATGTAGCAAGACAACTGGCAACTTCTTGCACTGAGGCTGAGATACACTCAGCCCCCACCCACTTCTAGGAAACTTGGGATGGGCCAGGAGTGTGTGCATACATGGTTTTGACACCTATGTTAGGTATCATTCATAGCGAGTTATCCTTCATTCAGGGTACCCTACAGTATAATTATTGTGTAGGTTCCTTTCTCAGGGCACCCCATATGGAGTGGGCCCCTTGCTCTGGCTGGCCTTCATAGAGTGGTCTCCATGTTCAGGGTGTCCTTCATAGAGAGGTCCCATGCACAGTATGATCACATTTCACATATACTGTACACTGGCAGACATACGTAGTAACGTACCATAATCATGCATAGCTATCACTGTGTCTGCATGTCATTGTCCCTGTCGTATGTTGTAAATACCATCCCATCATTTCATTTTATATGTAGCACAACAACCGGCCACCCCTTACACTGAGATACACCTAGCCACCCACTTCAAATGAACTTGAGGTGGGGGGAGGGGGGGGAGGGGGTGCACATGGTTCTGACGCCTATGGGTAGGCATTATTTATAGCAAGTTATCCTTCACTAGCTGAATGCCCGCCCTTCGGGCAGGTTCTCAGCTTATCGCAAGCCAGTGAGTCGGTACCTTGCTAGTTTTGATCTATCTGCACAGGCAGCAACAGAGGCTGGCTGCTATAATGTCGGTAGAGTTTAATTCGAACGGGATTCACTATGTTCACCAATGTTGAAGTACGGAAGTAATTTTAGGATGCACGTGACATGACTATATTCTACACTGTATAAATTCCGTTACTTACCCAGTCCCTAAGTAACAAGTATAAAATACTGTTGCTCACATGCAGTGGCGGGTTGGTTTTGGCGGTTCGTTCTGGTGGTTCGCTTGGTCGACTGCTTGCTGCCTTTCCTGGCTTGTTTAGCTACGCTGTCGCAATAGGGTAGGACGGGAGCAGTTGAGTTTGGTGGTACCATTACCGTTACCGTTCGCTGTCCTCGCTGGTGGCTCGCTTGGAATCTACTCATCTGGCTTGCCCCCACTGGGGTTAGCTCGCTCGGCCACTGGGGCTAGCACGCTCGGCCACTGGGGTTAGCTCGCTCGGTCAATGTGCTTAGCATGCTTGGCCAATGTGCTTAGCATGCTTGGATTTTAGGGTTAGGGTTATGGCTGGTTTTATTTGTAGTCTCTTCTCTACATTTAGTCATCCTATATGGTAGGCCTGGTATACCTAGGCATTTGTTTGCCCTAGGACTGCTGTCCATGACGTCACGGTAGCTCTGACATCCGAAATTTTGCTCACCCCGTATACGTAGAAGAGTGCTTGCGCAACATCTAGTCACGTGCGTCCTATTTCCGTACTTCAACATTTGTGAACATAACAACTAATACGATTTTCCGTAGCCGGAAGTCCTAGAGACAAATAATTAAAAATGGCGTCTCGGCCCGCGAAAAAGGAAGCGCGCTCTTCGGCTGCAGGGCAGCTAGGCGAACGGCACCCCGCTAAGAACATGGCCCCCCAGTCCCTTAATTGGCACGGAGCGTCTCGAGCCGATTCCCTGCAACGCGCCGATTTTATGGCTGAACAAACATACATAAAAATTCTAGATCCCGTGAATTATAGTAAGATTCATGGTACCCTACAGTATAGTTATTTAGTAGGTTCACACATATAGAGAGGTCTCAATGTTCAGGGTGTCCTTCATAGAGAGGTCCCATGCACAGCATGACCACATTTCACATGTACTTCATCACTGTATTATTGATCACACCATACACTACAATTGTAGACTACATATCATTGGTTAACTCAATATCCTTGTGTTGTTCTAGTGCTGTGTCTGTAGCTAAACTGTGTTCAGTGATGGACGCTTGACTAGTCTCTGGTGCGGAGCTTCATTTCAACGCTTTTGTGGCTGTCGGTAAACCCAACCCAGCGGTTGAGCCCTCTGTATCGTAAATTCAGGTTTCCACACTGGCAGTTATTGTACCACCATCCAGCGGCATATGACTGAGCACAGTTGCCTCTAGACCTGTCATTGTTCCTGTCATATGTTGAGAATGCCATCCCACCATGGTTCCTGTGTGTACCACAACCTACCCCATGCAGTCCATCCCCTGCATTGCCGCTGTATGCTCCAATGTTCAGTCTGTAGTTGGTGAGGTTGTTGTTGACAGAGAAGAAGTTGTACTGTGCATACTTCTTGTTGCCATCAAAGTCACCCAAGTCCACTCTCAGCTCTGCCCTGAACACTGCTGCAGTTAGACAGTGGATCTTCTCTAGACCCAACCAGTATTCCCATTTTGGGTCACCAAACCCATTGACATAATCCAACCATCTCCTGGTGAAGTTCACTTCTCCATTCTTTCGTTTCTGGAAGACCACCCACTGTCCATTGTCCATATCACACCACACATTGAATGGTTTGATGCGAGGGCACTGTGGGTCAATGGTGTAGACACCAGACGTGTTGCACCCTCTCTGGTACACCTCTCTGCAGTCACGGGGAAGACCAGGGCCTCGTGGGGTGCCTGAGGAGAGGAGAGGGAGAAAGGGAATATTGAGCATAGAGGTAGTGATGTATCATGTGTAGAATAGCCTCATACAGGTGGGTAGGTGTACATTGCATTTGTGTCAAGTGATTGCTTGTAATAGAAGTGCATGGTTGTTCTTGTAGGGAGCCTGGAGTTGTGTTAACGTGTACACCACTGAGGTGTTTGGGTGACCCAAGAAGACATGCCAGTGTTCAATATTGAATTTTGGTCTGTGTAACAGACACAATACATCACAATTATGGACACACCCTGTTTCAGGAAACCCAACAATTGCTGAGGAGGTAAACTGCATGTCTTCACCCAGCACACAGTGCAATGATGTATATAGCACTTATAATTACCTCTGGGCTACTGCTCACTTCTCTGTAGTTAAACTATACCTATTTGTATGTGTACGTATACAAGACTCTGGTTTCATTTCAGTAACATGCATGGAAACAAGTACTTTTAGTGCCCATTCACTTAATGTATGCTCACTGGAAGATGGGTAAGTGTATGTTAATGTAGGGAGGAGGTGTGTCTTAAGCAACTCAAGTGACTGGGTCATGTAGTACTACGTACATTTAGTATCTCCAGGCTTCATTTGCCATAATATACAATATGCACATGTGCCCATAATAACGCCAACAGTGTCTTTACTCATTTTTTGCTCTACAGCCCTGCATCATTTCAGTTATAGTGGGCCACTGCAGTAATTGACTGTGGTCACAAGGTACAGTATATACGCACACTTTAAAGCACCTCTTACTTTGATCTTGTTGTTTTGTACATGAAAATCAGGAAGATTTATTTGAAAGTGTGCACAGATTGGGTCGGTTTAACTTGTTGTATGGAATTGTTGTGTACACCAGCCACAGCTACGTATTTGTCAGTTGTGTGTGTGTGTCTTCGTGCATGAATGAAAGGGCGGTCAGTTCTCATCACTGTGCTGTGCTGTGTAACTCACATGAGTGTCCCAAGCCAATGATGGCTGTAATGAGGAGTGCCCTCATTACTGGAGTCATTCTCTCTTGGATGACTTTCTGCTTCCACTCCATGTCAATTGGAGAGATCCTTGCTGTATGTAGTCCCCTGAAGTACCAGTTTGTGGGTAAGGACCTCTCCTTTTATACTTGCTTGTTATTGCCTTGTGGCTGTGGCCTGAGGTATGTGGGGGGACACAAATACCTACATCTGTTCTCTTTAAGGCTTCTTGAAAATTGCTTCGTGTACGTAAATATGTATTATGCTATTGGTGCATTTTCAATAACAATAATAGCAATACTAATGGCTTGAGTTAGAATTCACTGAGGGAATGATGTTCATTGCTGGATGTAACCTTGAGCAAGACCAGAGTTGTAGCAATGCATGTGCTTTTACAAATTCAGCACTCTTCAAATGTAATCTTATTGTTTGTCTGTTGATTGCCCAGTTGTGCATGAACAGGAGCAGTTACTTACAGTATAGCAGTGGACTAGCACTAGTTGTGGTTTTTGACGTGTCACATGTTTTGTTAGTACCGTGAATGTGCAGTACATTGTTTGTTAGCTGGATGCCACTGTCACATTTTATACATACGTGGATCCATTCAGAACTGTACACTGGCAAACAAACGTAGTAACAAACCATAACCATGCATACGCAGCTGTCACTGTGTCTGCATGTCATTGTCCCTGTATTATGTTTATTGTAAATACTATCCCATCATTTCATATGTATCAAGACAACTGCGGCCACCCATGCACTGAGGCTGTGATACACCTAGCCCCCCACTTAATTCTAGGAAAATTGGGGTGGGGGTGTGGTGGATGGGGTGCACACATGGTTCTGACGCCTATATATGGATAGGTATTATTTACAGCGAGTTATCCTTCA
This sequence comes from Ianthella basta, assembly GCA_964019415.1. Taxonomy (NCBI): domain Eukaryota; kingdom Metazoa; phylum Porifera; class Demospongiae; order Verongiida; family Ianthellidae; genus Ianthella; species Ianthella basta. Next base: position 1,244,929 of record OZ025876.1, read on the forward strand.
TTCAGGGCACCTATATGCAGCATAGTTATTGAGTAGGTTCTTTCTCAGGATACCCTATATACTGTATATAGTGGGCTCCTTGTTCAGGGTGTCCTTCATAGAGAGGTCCCATGCACAGCATGACCACATTTCACATGTACTTCATCACTGTGTTATTGATGCACACCATGCACTACAATTGTAGACTACATATCATTGGTTAACTCAATATCCTTGTGTGGTTCTAGTGCTGTGTCTGTAGCTAAACTGTGTTCAGTGATGGACGCTTGACTAGTCTCTGGTGCGGAGCTTCATTTCAATGCTTTTGTGGCTGTTGGCATGTCCGCCAGTCCAGCGGGTGTCTCCATTGTATGGTCCATTCAGGTGTGCACAGTGGCAGTAATTGTACCACCATCCACCAGAGTGTGACCGAGAACAGCTATAATTATCCCCCCTGTCATTGTCCCTGTCATATGTTGAGAATGCCATCCCATCATGATTTCCAGCCCAACCAGCGCACCCCACCCCATGCATTGCATCCCCTGCATTGCCGCTGTATGCTCCAATGTTCAGTCTGTAGTTGGTGAGGTTGTTGTTGACAGAGAAGAAGTTGTACTGTGCATACTTCATGTTGCCATCAAAGTCACCCAAGTCCACTCTCAGCTCTGCCCTGAAAACTGCTGCAGTTAGACAGTGGATCTTCTCTAGACCCAACCAGTATTCCCATTTGGGGTCACCAAACCCATTGACATACTCCAACCATCCCCTGTTGAAGTTGACTTCTCCATTCTTTCGTTTCTGGAAGACCACCCACTGTCCATTGTCCATATCACACCACACATTGAATGGTTTGATGTGAGGGCACTGTGGGTCAATGGTGTAGACACCAGACGTGGTGCACCCTCTCTGGTACACCTCTCTGCAGTCACGGGGGGAGACCAGGGCCTCGTGGGGTGCCTGCATGAAGGCAAGAGAGGGGGTGGACTGTTATCAGGTATTCTTGCTAGATGTATACGTATGGAAGAAGGTGTATAATATTGCAATACTTGCGATTGTGGAGAAGGGAAAGACTCGATTATCTGAGCACTCATAACAATTGCCTGAAGTTTCGATACCCCTCTACATCCAAGTGTATGCTTCCATCTGATCTCTTACCACCATTCTACTTCACCCCAGTGTGTAGCTGTTGGTGTGTGTGTAGCTCACATGAATACCCCAAGCTGATGAAGGCTGCAGTGAGAACTAGTGTGCTCACTAGTGGAATCATTCTCTTGGACTGTGTTCACTGTCACTGTAGCAGTAGGTATACTGTTGACAACACCTTGTGACTTGTTTCTCTGAAGCAGGCTCTATTCCTAGGAAGGTAGCTAAGGTTGGTTACTGTGAAGACTGGCCTTGTTTAAATAACCTCCTCTTGAGAAGGAACTCATGAATATCTTTGGGATAGAATTAATTTTTAATGTCTCTGCATGTCTTGTTTATCTGTGCATGAGACATTGACCCCGCATCATTTGGGTTCATAAGGAAAGACCTCATGAATTCCATTAATATAACTAAGGTATATGTCATAGATAAAAGTAAATTACCTTGTATGTCTCTGGCTGCTCCTTGTGGTGGTGCCTCTGTGTGGGGGACTGCATTAGGTGCACTGTGGTGATAAACAAAAGTTTTGGATTTATTCAGATGAAGTACTCTGGTGTCCTGGTGTTGACACAGTATTGTGAAATCTGTGCAGCTGATCATGTTCCAGGTTCAGTTTGCATACCTCATGACTATCACATATCCACCAAACACTTCTATTAGGTAGAATATACCTAAGGATTGCCTAAGTGGGTTTGTAGCAACATCCATCATATGAAACTTTGTACACAATAAATATATAGCTAGCTAATGATTCAACCATTGGCTCCTTTGGGGTCATAAGGATGAATACCATTAATGTAACTAAGGTATATGTAATAGAGAAAAGTAAATTACCTTACCTTACTTGGCCTTACTAGATAGTGTGTAGAAAGCTATGATGGATGAGCTTCCTAGCCACTAAGGCTTTACCAACAGGTTTTAGTACTAGCTCTGAAGAGGAGGATCAGATCACTCAACACCGGCCATACATGCCCCCTTGGAAAAATCTCACTCACCCCCAATTAGATGATTCTTTGTATTTCTCTTGCCTCCCGCATAATACTCAGATCCTCAGTTCGGCTTTGCTGAAGATGCTTCTAAGCTTAGCACTAAGCATGCTTGTGTACAATGGTATGTGTGCATGTGCATGTGTGTATGTGTATGTATGTATATGTATGCAGTGGCAGTGGATGTACTCCTGTTCCCATTCACTGCACTACATCACTGTACCCACATGGCGGCCTGTCAATGAGGCACTGGTGAGGAAGAAGCAGGGGCGTAGGAACACTTTCAAAACTAGGGGGGCCGAAGATAGCAGGTACACCAGAGGTAGATTCGCGAGCGAAAAAATTTTTGAGGCTAATTAAATTTAGTAGGGAAATGAGAGTGTGAACCTCACGAGCTCAGTAACTGTTACAGATCTGCATACTCCTCTATTATATAGTAATTTACATTTCATTAACAGCTATGATGCCAAAAGCAATGCCACCTGTTGGTTGCATTGCTTTTTCTTCTCTTTGCTGGCTTTTCCAGAAAACTTAGGAGAGATTGCTGAGACAAACAAATATTATAGCGCGGTAGGATATTATATTCATACTAGCAGAGTGGCCCGCCTTCGGCGAGCTACGGCATCCAATGCCTGTACCCCGATGCTCTCAGCAACCATGTTACTGCTACAGCTAAAAATAATGATTATCGGTTTAAATTCGAACGTAGGACGACAGCGAATCAACTGGTAAAAACCGGAAATCGGTAACAATAATTAGAAAATGGCCGTCGTCCGCGAAGGAAAAAGCGGAAATGGACGGATAACTCTGTCAACCGCAAGACGAGCGACGTCAACCCCGCTATAACCTGACCCCCGATGCCCCCAGCAACCACAGCGAGTTTGAGGGCGACGGAGCAAGAAACGCGCGCGCGTATCGCGAACACACACACACACACAGACACGGTCGGCTCTATATATTAGATTCAGGTAATGTGTCAATTGCGCAATCAATAACATGGCTTCCTAGCAAGCCACTAAACCAGAATTTTGAACAACAGGTTTTGTTGGATATAGATCCGAACGAAAATGCTGCGGACTCTTTCTGTATACTTTGGTGAGAGGGCCTGAGCATTTGCTAGCATTTACTAATCAAAGATTGCAGAGGTGAGACTGGGCTAAACATCTATGGGGGCCTGGTCCCCCCCTTGTGAAATCTGGGGGGGCCATGGCCCCCACGGCCCCCATGGTTCCTACGCCTATGAGAAGGATGCCAACATCAAGAAGAATTCTTCCTTTGTAAATAAACTAATATTGGTGAGCCTAGTGTGTGGTTACATTTGTACTGTAGCCACAACTGTGTTTTTGTATAAGGGTGTAATGCTGTGCTGTGTGTCTGGTCTGTCTGTGTGTTCAGAGGACTCTCACTGAACAGCAGAGGGATTCACTTAGTGCTGACTTTGAATCTGTCTAACTCAACCTTAACTATACATACCCCCATCTGGTGTACAACTGCTGGTCTGGTCAGTAGATTATATATGTATAATTATATGTACGTACACTGTACAAGCAGGTAGGTTGTTTACTGCGAAGACGAGCCTCCTCTCTATGAGGGAAGACCTCATGAATGTCTTTGGGATAAAATGGATGTCTAATGACTCTGCATGTCTTGTTTATGTGTGGGTGAGGCATTGACCCCACATCCTTTGGGTTCATGAGGATCAAAAGACATCATGAATACCATGAATATGAAAAATCATTTACTTCATAAGTCCCAGGTTTCCCCTTGTGGTAGTGTCTCCACCCACACTGCATGCATTGCCGTAGTGCACTGTGGTACAGGGTTTTGCAAATGGTTGTTTCAAATGTTATTCGACTCATGACTCACCTTTCAACTTTGACCTGATACTAGAGGTGGGTCACGTGCATGAGTCGAGTGATGATCGCTGCAACCATTTTGCAAAACCTGTCATTGTCCCCGTCATATGTTGAAAGTGCCATCCCATCATGACTTATATTATCATTACAACCCAGTGCATCCCCTGCATTGCCACTGTATGCTCCAATGTCCAGTCTGTAGTTGGTGAGGTTGTTGTTGACAGAGAAGAAGTTGTACTGTGCATACTTCTTGTTGCCATCAAAGCAGCCTCCTCTAGCTGGGGTCATGGGGAAGGACCTCATGAATTTCATTAAGATGATTTAATTTGTGGATAAGATTGATTTTCTAGTCACTCAGTCTTGTGTATCTGCATTTGTGGCATTGACCTCACCTCCTCTGGTGTCATGGGTGCATGAATGCTGTTAAGATAACTAGTTTAGTAGAATGTAAACTGCTTTGTCAGTCTCTGATTCCTCATTGTAGTGTCTTTGTGTGGGTCAGTACACAACTTTGGACTCATGCAGATCAGATGAAGTACTCTGGTGTCATGGTGTCAACACAGTATTGTCATGTGGTCATGTTCCATGTTCAGTTTGCACACCTCATAACTATTAATACAGTACAAGTTGTGAGTTGTCTCATCCTGCTCCAACTTGGGCCAATGAGGTTGCTTTGTGTTTCTTGTAGTGTGTGTAAATAGTCCACTACATCTGTTGTTGTCCAGTCATGAACTGTGCACTGAATTGTGTCATGTATGTTATGAGTGGTGTCCACCCTTTAGTGCATCTCTAGTGTCTACACACTCTCATGTCACTCCACTTACCGTTACCCACTACACACTAAGTGGACATCGTCCTCACTACATCAGAAAGACCCATGTCCCTTCACATTAACTGAAAAACACACTGATAGTCTATTGCCTAATCTTACATAGAACTTATGTCATGCCGTTCAACTGCTACCAGTGATGTGTTGGTTGTACAGTGGCAGGAGCCTCGATCTATAATGGACACCTTTGGGGACCAGCTGTCTGTACTCATTAGAGAGATGTCCTTAATTCTGAGGTGTACCGGTAGGTTGGTATACATTTCTATGTGCTGTCATAACAGACAGTGTTCTCATTATAGAGGTTTCATTTATTGCGAGCTATCCTGATTCAGGGTGTCAGTTAATTAAGTGGTGAGAAGAGTACCACCACTGTGCCACTGTCATATGTTATGCATACGTACCTCTAGTCCATTCAGAACTGTACACTGGCAGACATACGTAGTAACGTACCATAACCATGCATATATAGCTGTCACTGTGTCTGCATGTCATTGTCCCTGTCACATAATGTATATATAAATACCATCCCATCATTTCATATGTAGCACAACAACCAGTTACCCCTTACGCTGAGGCTGAAACACATCTAGCCACCCACTTCCAGGAAACTTGGGGTGGGGTGCACAAATGATTTTGACGCCTATGGATAGGTATGTATCATTATAGCTAGTTATTCTTCATTCAGGGTACCCTACAGTATAATTATTGACTAGGTTCCTTTCTCAGGGCACCCCATATACTGTATATAGTGGGCTCTTTGTTCAGGGTGTCCTTCATAGAGAGGTTCCATGCACAGTATGAGCACATTTCACATGTACTTCATCACTGTGTTATTGATTACACTATACACTACAATTGTAGACTACATATCATTGGTTAACTCAATATCCTTGTGTGGTTCTAGTGCTGTGTCTGTAGCTAAACTGTGTTCAGTGATGGACACTTGACTAGTCTCTCGTGCGGAGCTTCATTTCAATGCTTTTGTGGCTGTTGGTAAACCCAGTCCAGCGGTTGTCTCCATTGTATGGTCCATTTAGACCTGCACACTGGCAGGCAATGTACCACCATCCAGCAGAGCTGGACCGAGCACAACTGTATTTATTGTCCCTGTCATATGTTGTAAATCCCACCCCATCATGGGTAGAGCCTCCACACCCCACCCCATTCAGTGCATTCCCTGCATTGCCACTGTATGCTTCGATGTCTAGTCTGTAGTTGGTGAGGTTGTTGTTGACAGAGAAGAAGTTGTACTGTGCATACTTCGTGTTGCCATCAAAGTCACCCAAGTCCACTCTCAGCTCTGACCTGAAAACTGCTGCAGTTAGACAGTGGATCTTCTCTAGACCCAACCAGTATTCCCATTTCGGGTCACCAAACCCATTGACATACTCCAACCATCCCCTGGTGAAGTTGACTTCTCCATTCTTTCGTTTCTGGAAGACCACCCACTGTCCATTGTCCATATCACACCACACATTGAATGGTTTGATGCGAGGGCACTGTGGGTCAATGGTGTAGACACCAGACGTGGTGCACCCTCTCTGGTACACCTCTCTGCAGTCACGAGGGAGACCAGGGCCTCGTGGGGTGCCTGCATGAAGGCAAGAGAGGGGGTGGACCATTATCAGGTATTCTTGCTAGATGTATACGTATGGAAGAAGGTGTATAATATTGCAATACTTGCGATTGTGGAGAAGGGAAGGACTCGATTATTTGAGCACTCATAACAATTGCCTGAAGTTTCAATACCCCTCTACATCCAAGTGTATGCTTCCATCTGATCTCTTACCACCATTCTACTTCACCCCAGTGTGTAGCTGTTGGTGTGTGTGTGTAACTCACATGAATACCCCAAGCTGATGAAGGCTGCAGTGAGAACTAGTGTGCTCACAAGTGGAATCATTCTCTTGGACTGTGTTCACTGTCACTGTAGCAGTAGGTATACTGTTGACCACACCTTGTGACTTGTTTCTCTGAAGCAGGCTCTGTTACTAGGAATGTAGCTAAGGTTGGTTACTGTGAAGACTGGCCTTGTTTAAATAACCTCCTCTGGAGAAGGACCTCATGAATATCTTTGGGATAGAATTAATTTTTAATGTCTCTGCATGTCTTGTTTATCAATGCATGAGACATTGACCCTGCCTCCTTTGGGTTCATAAGGAAAGACCTCATGAATACCATTAATGTACCTAAGGTATATGTAATAGAGAAAAGTAAATTACCTTGTGCGTCTCTGGCTGCTCCTTGTGGTGGTGCCTCTGTGTGGGGGACTGCATTAGGTGCACTGCGGTGATAAACAAAAGTTTTGGATTTTATTCAGACGAAGTACTCTGGTGTCATGGTGTTGACACAGTATTGTGAAATCTTTGCAGCTGGTCATGTTCCAGGTTCAGTTTGCATACCTCATGACTATCACATATCCACCAAACACTTCTATTAGGTAGAATATACCTAAGGACTGCCTAAGTGGGTTTGTAGCAGCATCCATCATATGTAACTTTGTACACAATAAATACATAGCTAGCTAATGATTCAACGATTGGCTCCTTTTGGGGGTTCATAAGGAAATGAATACCATTAATGTAACTAAGGTATATGTAATAGAGAAAAGTAAATTGCCTTGTATGTCTCTGGCTGCTCCTTGTGGTGGTGCCTCTGTGTGGGGGACTGCATTAGGTGCACTGCGGTGATAAACAAAAGTTTTGGATTTTATTCAGACGAAGTACTCTGGTGTCATGGTGTTGACACAGTATTGTGAAATCTTTGCAGCTGATCATGTTCCAGGTTCAGTTTGCATACCTCATGACTATCACATATCCACCAAACACTTCTATTAGGTAGAATATACCTAAGGACTGCCTAAGTGGGTTTGTAGCAGCATCCATCATATGTAACTTTGTACACAATTGTACCGTTGTCGTGGGCACGGGGTACATGGGACAAGTCCAGACAGCGAGGACAGGGTAAGGGACAGGCACTACGCGAACGGACACTGGTAACGGGAATCAGGGAGCTTTATTGAACAACAACAGCAGCAGTTACAGAGGGAGGAAGTGATCTTTTATAGATGCATGTGTCGAAAGTTCTAGACAAAGTGGCACTACACATTGTTACATGACACATTGTTACATGACAGCAGGTGATCGGAGCCTCTGGGAGACATGCCTTCACAACACTCTCCCCTCCTTAACTTCACACTGGGTTTGGTTCCTCAATCAACTGTGATAACGATCAGGAGGGCGTCTGGTCCGACTGCTCCTTCTCAGTTGGCTTGATGAGTCCCTAGGTACTGAATCAGCCTGAGGATCAGTAGTGGTGCAGGGCGCTGAAATTGTTTGCTCCTGGGCCCGGAACCAGGTTGGAGGGCTAGCCCCAGTATAGCTCCACAGTCTATTTCTGTGAACCACTTTTGGCTTTGCAGTTGGACTGAGCTTGATCCTGTAGACTACATCATTGATCCGTTTAATGACGGTGAAAGGGCCCTGCCATGGGCGTTGAAGCTTAGGGGAAAGGCCTTTAGTCCGCTGTGGGTTGTGGAGCCAGACTGCGTCACCTGGTTGCAGCCTGTGACACTCCGGTGACGAGTCGTACCTCTGCTGCATTCTGTCCGTCACCAGCTTGAGATGGTTTCTGGCAAAGTCATGGACCCTCTCAAGTCGCTCGTGCAGGGCATTGGTGTACTCCACAGTTGTCTGAGGCTCCTCTTCTTCAGGTCTAGCAAATGTCAAGTCAACTGGCAGAGTCAGTTCTCTCCCCATCATCAGCTTGGCTGGAGAGCAACCAGTACTCTCATGGACGGCTGAACGGTAGGACATTAGGAGAATCTGGAGGTGCTCGTCCCAGTCCTTCTGGTTGTGATCAACGAACTTAGAAAGTAAGGCTTCCAAGGTCCTATTGAATCGTTCAACCATGCCATCTGACTGTGGATGGTAGGGAGTTGTTCTGGTCTTCTGGATGTCTAGTAACTTGCACATCTCAGCAAATAAAGCTGACTCAAAATTTCGCCCCTGGTCAGTGTGAATTATTAACGGCATCCCAAACCGGCTGATAAATTCCTGGACCAGTAGTTCTGCTATGGTCCCCGCTTCTTGATTGACCATTGGATAGGCTGGATTGGATAGATAAGTAATCCGCAATGACAAGGATATACTTGTTGCCTGCTTCTGTAGGGGGTAGTGGGCCCAGTACATCGATGGCTATGCGCTCCAAAGGGGATCCCACATTGTATGTCCTCAGCGGGGCTTTAGGTTTTCTCTGAGGTCCTCTCTTCTGTGCACACAGATCACAGCTTCAACACCACTCCTGGACATCACGTCTACACTGGAGCCAATAGAATCTCTCCCTGACACGACTGAGGGTCTTAGCCATGCCCAAGTGTCCTGAAGTTGGGGCATTGTGCAACTCCTGCAGAACCTCCCTTCTCAGGGACTTGGGGAGCACCAGCTGCCTGACAGTGGCATCTCCAGACGGTGTCTCCCAGAGTCGATACAACACTCCATGGAAGATTTTCAAACTCTCCCACTGGGCACAATAAACGTTTGTGGCTGGAGGGTGGGATGCAGTCTCCTCCCATGAAGGCTTGTCCTTACTTCTCTCCATCCATTCTAACACTGGCTTGATCTCTGGATCACACAGCTGGGCTTCTCTCAGATTCTCCCAAGACCTGCCTCCAGTGGGTTCTGGTCCACTCAAGGCAAGCGTGGCTACCTGTGGTACATCTTGACCAGTTATACGGTCATGAGGCTTGTTCCCCCACTCTCGTGACTCCAATCGTTCACAGTGCTTACAAGTATCTCTCAGGCACGGCCGTCTTGAGAGTGCATCTGCATTGGTATGTTGAACACCGGGCCTGTGCTCCACTGAGAAATCATACTGCTGGAGACTCTCAATCCATCTGGCAGTCTGGCCCTCTGGGTGCCGGAAGTTCAACAACCAACGAAGAGCTGAATGATCAGTGCGAAGCTGAAACTTCCTACCATACAGGTAAGCATGAAAGTGCCTGATTGCCTTCACCATGGCCAGTAGCTCTTTACGGGTCACACAATAGTGGCGTTCTGGTGCTTTCAAGGCGCGACTGAAATAAGCAACCACCCTCTCTTGTCCATTAACCTGCTGTGAAAGAACAGCACCGATGCCAGTGCTACTTGCATCGGTGTCAAGCACAAACTCAACATCCAGTTGCGGATAGGCAAGAATAGGGGACTCTGTCAGCATCTGCTTTAGTTTGCTGAAGGCATCATCAGCTTCCTGTGTCCACTCAAAAGGAGAGACTGTGGCACTCTGATGTAGGGGGTGTGCAATGTCGGCAAAGAAACTGATGAATCGCCGGTAGTAGGAGCAAAGGCCCAGGAAGCTCTTCACTTCGGTAGCCGTAGTAGGCTTAGGCCAGAACTTGACTGCCTCAACCTTGCAGGGGTCTGGGGAGATGCCCTTTTCATTGACTACATGACCCAAGTAGTTCACTTCCTTCTGGAAAAGAGTGCACTTCTTTGGTGACAACTTCAGTTTAGCCTCCCTCAGCCGTTCAAACACTTGTCTCAGGTTGGCAAGCTCCTGGGAAAAGGTACGTCCAGGTACAAGGATGTCATCCAGGTAAACGAGGGCTATGGATGTGGGTAGCCCAACTAGAACCTGTTCCATCAACCGTTCAAAGGTGGCCGGGGCATTGCAAAGTCCAAACGGCATAACCTTGAACTGCCATAGCCCACTCCCAGTTGAAAAGGCAGTTTTTTCTTTGGAGTTGTCATCCAGTTGAACTTGCCAATAACCGCTCTTGAGATCAAGTGCAGAAAACCACTTTGCTCCTGATAAGGCCTCAAGAGTGTCATCTATTCGTGGCAATGGATAGGAGTCCTTGTGTGTGACATCATTCAACTTGCGGTAATCAACACAAAACCTCATACCTCCATCTTTCTTTTGTACGAGCACAATAGGTGATGACCAGGGACTTGCGGATGGCTCAATTACATCTCGCTCTTTCATCTCTCAGACAGCTTTCTCTGCTTCTTCTCTCTTCGCTAGGGGAAGTCGTCTGGGTGGTTGGCGCACCGGTGCGGCTTGGCCAGTATTGATGTGGTGCTTAACCAGGTCAGTACACCCAATATCTTCTGGACCTGTGGAAAAGACATCGGAATAACAACATAAGAGCTGGTGCACTTCTGGGTGCTTTGCTTCTTCCAGCCCTAGGATACTGCGGTTATACAGGTCCCTCAGGTGGGTGGGTAAGATTTCCACTGATCTGGTTCTCCGAACATTCTCCATAGGTTCTTCACAGCTAATGGTCTCGTCTGGAACAATAATGGCACTGACCAGATTGCAATGTGCCACCTCAGTCTCCTTCTTGAGAGTTAGTGGCTGATGGGAGAGGTTCATTACTCTCAAAGGGACCCTGTCTTTTTCCAGGTCAACAAGTGTCCTCCCCACCAGTAGGCTCCCAAAGGGTGATGGCTGGGTCTGCTCCAGGAGCCCCACTCTGTAGTCGGTGTGGACTGGGTCTACTTCCACAGGGACAATTGCCTCTGCCAGTGGGGCCAAACAAACTTTCTTTGTCAACACAACCCTGCAGCAGTTTGGTCGTGGACTGGTTGATGGCTTCCTCAAGGGAAACTCCTCATCACCAATGACCAGGGCTTGGTCTCGAAGGTTTACCTGACATCCATTTGACTGCAGGAAGTCAAGTCCAAGGATACACTCGTCATGTATGTCTGCAACCCAGAGCTCCTGCTGGACTACAAGGGATCCAATGCCAAGGTGTAACAGTCCCTTTCCATGGATAGGGGCTCTTTCCCCAGTTACGGTTCTGAGACAGCTGCTAACAGGATGTATCAGGTTATGGTTAATTCCTCTGAGTATGTCAGGTCTGACAATAGAGATGTTACTACCAGTATCAACAGTCAACTCACAGGGTCTCCCATTGATGGTTCCCGGAACTGTCAGGCTGTCTCCTCCGCTGTTAATAGATCCCGTCTTGAAGATGTCAAATTCTACTATGGGGGCTGTAGATGTCCCAGCCGAGCTTTGCCCCGCAAGCCCGGCTACTGCCCGTTTCCCGGACGGGACACTGTATCCCCCCCCCTGTTGCTTCTTCTGCAGCCGAGGGCACTCTTGTCTAAGGTGGCCTTTCTCCCCACACTCCCAGCAAGTCAAGGCATTTCCTCTGCCTGGTTTCCTTCTGAATGGGAGTGAGCTTGCATCACCACGAATAGCATCTACCAGTTGCTGTAGGATGTCTTCCCTGGCTGTAGCTGTGGACACCTGCTGTTGCACTGCGTATCCATCCTCCAGCGACTGGGCTTCTCTCACGTATTTCACTCTTTGCCTGCTGGCTAGTTGATAAGACTCTAGTTCCAGAGCAATCCTCAAGGCGTCACGCAATGTCACTGGCTTGTTCTGGCGAATACGAAGCCTCACGTCCTCTTCCACCAAAGCATCTACGAATTGGTCTTGTGCAAGAACCTGGATCATGTCTTCGGTTGCTCCTGGGTATGCAAGGCGTGTAAGGCGTTCAACATCTTCTGCCAGCTCAGCCAAGGTCTCATCTCTGTGACGGGTTCTGGACTTGAGGCGCATCCTGTTCAGTTCAGTCTGGTGTGTCGCACCAAATCGGGAGTCCAGTGCTGTAGTCAGGGCTGCATAGTCATGGCGCTTCTCCGGAGGGAGGTTTGTCAGTACGGTGGCTGCAGCCCCTTTTAGACTGATGGCCAGATAAGTGGCCTTCTCTGAGCGGTCCCACCCATTCATTTCTGCCAACAACTCAAATTGGGCATGGTAGGCGTCCCAAGCAAGCGTCCCATCGAATGGTGCAGGGTGCTGTTGTACCACACTCGGGGTGAGGGGTGTCCTGCCCGCTGCACTGGTGTCCTCAACCCGATTAGTCTGCCCTCCAATTGCTTCTGTATTCGGGTTCGAAGGCGTGAAGGGGCGCGCAGCAGGGCGAAGACCGGGTGTAGCTCTAAGCTCCCGTAGTAGTTCCACGCGAAGTTCCTGCTTCAGTGACTCGCGGCTTTCTCCGACCTCGATGCGGAGCTGATTCGTCAGTCCTGATACTGAGCTCTCCATTGCACTCAGCCGACCCTCAACGGTCAGCTTTACGGAGCTCAAATCTCCTGCGATGGCACTGACTTCCTGTTCAGTCTCCTTTTGCTTCTGGGCGATACCGTCTACTCGTTCCGACTGCTGCTGACTCAGCATCCTCAGATGCTCACTAATTTGCTCCGACTGCTCGTCCATTCGCCGGAATATCTTTTCGTTCTGCTGGATCACCTCCTCAAGAAGAGCCTCCATCTTGGTTGTCGCTCTGGTACTCATCTAGATCCCACTTCTGACACCAATTGTACCGTTGTCGTGGGCACGGGGTACATGGGACAAGTCCAGACAGCGAGGACAGGGTAAGGGACAGGCACTACGCGAACGGACACTGGTAACGGGAATCAGGGAGCTTTATTGAACAACAACAGCAGCAGTTACAGAGGGAGGAGGTGATCTTTTATAGATGCATGTGTCGAAAGTTCTAGACAAAGTGGCACTACACATTGTTACATGACACATTGTTACATGACAGCAGGTGATCGGAGCCTCTGGGAGACATGCCTTCACAACACAATAAATACATAGCTAGCTAATGATTCAACCATTGGCTCCTTTGGGGGGTCATAAGGAAATGAATACCATTAATGTAACTAAGGTATATGTAATAGAGAAAAGTAAATTACCTTACCTTACTTGGCCTTACTAGATAGTGTGTAGAAAGCTATGATCATATGGATTAGCTTCCTAGCCACTAAGGCTTTACCAACAGGTTTTAGTACTAGCTCTGAAGAGGAGGATCAGATCACTCAACACCGGCCATGCATGCCCCCTTGGAAAAATCTCACTCACCCCCAATTAGATGATTCTTTGTATTTCTCTTGCCTCCCGCATAATACTCAGATCCTCAGTTCGGCTTTGCTGAAGATGCTTCTAAGCTTAGCACTAAGCATGCTTGTGTACAATGGTAGGTGTGCATGTGCATGTGTGTATGTGTATGTATGTATATGTATGCAGTGGCAGTAGATGTACTCCTGTTCCCATTCACCGCACTACATCACTGTACCCACAGGGCGGCTTGTCAGTGAGGTACTGGTGAGGAAGAAGGATGCCAACATCAAGAAGAATTCTTCCTTAAGTTTGTAAATAAACTAATATAGGTGAGCCTAGTGTGTGGTTACATTTGTACTGTTACAGTAGCCACAACTGTGTTTTTGTATAAGGGTGTAATGGTGTATGTGTCTGTTCTGTCTGTATATTCAGAGTACTCTCACTGAACAGCAGAGGGATTCACTTAGTGCTGACTTTGAATCTGTCTAACTCAACCTTAACTATACATACCCCCATCTGGTGTACAACTGCTGGTCTGGTCATTAGATTATATACGTATAATTATATGTACGTACACTGTACAAGCAGGTAGGTTGTTTACTGCAAAGACGAGCCTCCTCTCTATGAGGGAAGACCTCATGAATTTCTTTGGGATAAAATGGATGTCTAATGACTCTGCATGACTTGTTGATCTGTGGGTGAGGCATTGACCCCACATCCTTTGGGTTCATGAGGATCGAAAACATCGTGAATACCATGAATATGAAAAAAATAAATTACTTCATATGTAAGTCCCTGGTTTCCCTTTGTGGTAGTGTCTCCACCCACACTGCATGCATTGCTGTAGTGTACTGTGGTACAGGGTTTTGCAAATGGTTGTCTGAAACGTTATTCGACTCACGACTCACCTTTCAACTTTGATCTTATACTTTAGGTGCTATTACATTAAGGTTCAAAGTTCAGAGGTGAGTCATGTGCGTGAGTCGAGTGACGGTTGCGACAACCATTTTGCAAAACCTGTCATTGTCCCTGTCATATGTTGAAAATGCCATCCCATCATGACTTATATTATCATTACAACCCAGTGCATCTCCTGCATTGCCACTGTATGCTCCAATGTCCAGTCTGTAGTTGGTGAGGTTGTTGTTGATAGAGAAGAAGTTGTACTGTGCATTCTTATTGTTGCCATTAAATTAAAGCAGCCTCCTCTAGCTGGGGTCATGGGGAAGACACCTCTCTGCAGTCACGGGGAAGACCAGGGCCTTGTGGGGTGCCTGGAGGCAAGAGAGGGAGTGGACCATTATCAGGTATTCTTGCTAGATGTATATACATATGGAAGAAGGTGTGTATAATCATTGCAATACTTGTGATTGTGGAGAAGAGAAGGACTCAGAGTAATATTATTATCAGAGCATTCATACTAATTACCTGAAATTTCGCTTCCCCTCTACATTCAAGTGCATGCCTCAATCTGTTCCCTAACCACCATTCTACTATTCCCCAGTGTGTAGCTGTTGGTGTGTGTATCAATCAATCAATCAATCAATCATACACAGCTTTGTCTCCGATGCTGGAGGTCGCTGGAATTATTTTCTAACAGTTCTGTGCAAGAAATAGTTCACATCATGCTGTACTAAATAGTTCAATAATTAACTGTTCAATTTACTTTCAGATCATCAGCCCATCTTTTCCTTGGTCTTCCCCTCGGTCGCTTTCCGGGCACATTCTCCATATACACCTTCTTTACCATCCTGTCATCTGTCATTTCTTCCATCTTCTTTAACCATTCTGTCTTCTTGTTCTCTACTCTTGATACCACTGCCACCTGTCCCAGTCTTGATCTAATATCAACATTCCTCACTTTGTCCAACATAGTCACTCCTTCCACTCTCCTCAGGCATCTCATTTCAAGGGCTTGTATTCTGCTCTTGTGTCTCTCTAGCAGGGTCCAGGTCTCACATGCATACAACAGAGTTGGCATCACCGTGGCATTGATCACTCTAAGTTTTGTTGCCTTGCTCAGTTCTCTTCGATCAATTATCTCTTTTCTCATAGCTCCAATCACTTTGGATGCTGCTCCTATTCTGTGGTCTACCTCTGCTTCACATGATCCCTCTTCATCTAACATGGCTCCTAGATACTTCATTGTCTTCGCATTTTCTATCTCCACTCCATTTACTGTAATGTTGCATGTGCCTCCTCCTCTCTTCACCATGCACCATTACCTTTGTCTTTCCCCAATTGATTGTCATTCTCCATTTCATCATCACTTCATCCAGCACCTTCACATTTCTTTCTGCATCCTCATCTCTTTCTGTCACTAACATTAGGTCATCGGCAAACAAGAGAAGCTGTATTATGGTGTATTATGGTGTGTGTAACTCACATGAATACCCCAAGCTGATGAAGGCTGCAGTGAGAACTAGTATGCTCACAAGTGGAATCATTCTCTTGGACTGTGCTCACTGTCACTGTAGCAGTAGGTATACTGTTGACAACACCTTGTGACTTGTTTCTCTGAAACAGCTCTGTTACTAGGAAAGTAAGTTCTTTACTGTGAAGACAGGCCTCCTTTTTATAGTATCTTCCTCTGGGGTCATGGGGAGGACCTAATGATGTCTTTAAGATGACTCAATTAGTGGACAAACAGATTATTATGTAATATTTTGTGATTCTGTCATGATGTGAATCTGTGCAGGTGGCATTGACCTTGTCTCCACTGGGGTCATGGGGATAGACCTATAATACTATTTAAATAACTACATTAGTAGAAAGTTAATTACTTAATAATTGCAATATCCCTAACTCTCCCTTGTGGTGGTGTATCTGTGTGGGTCACTGTGTTGCTGCACTGTGGTGGTAAACAGGTTTAGAAGTACTCTGGTGTCATGGTGTTGACACAGTATTGTGAAATCTTTGCAGCTGGTCATGTTCCAGGTTCAGTTTGCACACCTCATAACTATCAATTCAGTCATTGTACAAGTTGCATGTTGTCTCATCCTGCTCTCACTTGGGCCATTGGGGGTGCTTTGCATTTCTTGTAAGTAGTGTTTGCATATATTAATTGCTACAACTGTTGTTGTCTAGTCATGAGTTGTGTACTGGATTGTGTCATGTACAGTATGTTATGAGTGGTGTGCACCATTTAGTACATCACTATATAGTGTCCACACAAACTCCTCTAACCATTGCCCAATACAATAGGTGGACTTGGTCCTCATTACATTATAAAGGGACTTGTCAATCCCTTCACGTTAATCATACTACACTGATAGTCTACGTACGTATTACCTCATTACATTCTTTTTATGTCAATTCTTCCAACTGTTACCAATTGATATGTTGGTTGCACAGTGGAACATCAATCTATAATGGACACCATGGGGACCAGCTGTCTGTCCTCATTATGTATACAGAGGTATCCTATATTTGAAAAGAACTTTGATATAGGGTGGTAATACTGTGTTATCTCTACGTGCTATCACATCTGGCTGTGTATTAGAGGTTTCATTCAGGGTGTCCTTCATAGAGAGGTACCACTGTGTGATATGTATGTGCGTTGTTTGTTGGATAGTGCTGTCCTACCTTGTCCCCTGAACAGAGTGAACTGTGTGTTTGTGGTAATGTGATGAGGGCAGATGGAGACAGTGTGCCTGCATGTCCACAGTGAACATACACTTTCTTGTTGATGGTTGTTATGCCGAGTGAGAGGAGTACCACCACTGTACCTCCATCTAGTGTACAACTTCTGGTCTGGCCATTAGATTATATACATATGTACACTGTATGAACACAATTCACATGTACCTCATCACTGTATTGTTGATCACACTATACACTACAATTGTAGACTACATATCATTGGTTAACTCAATATCCTTGTGTGGTTCTAGTGCTGTATCTGTAGCTAAACTGTGTTCAGTGATGGACACTTGACTAGTCTCTGGTGCGGAGCTTCATTTCAATGCTTTTGAGGATGTTGGTAAACCCTGTCCAGCCATTAGTGTTGTATCCATTGTATGGTCCATTTAGGAGTGCACACCAGCAGTTATTGTACCACCATCCAGCAGAATTGGACCGAGCACAGCGGGCACCATTGTTTCTGTCATATGTTGCGAATGCCATCCCATCATGGCTCACAAAACGACGACAACTCACCCCATGCAGTGCATCCCCTGCATTGCCGCTGTATGCTCCAATGTTCAGTCTGTAGTTGGTGAGGTTGTTGTTGACAGAGAAGAAGTTGTACTGTGCATACTTCTTGTTGCCATTAAGGTCACCCAAGTCCACTCTCAGCTCTGACCTGAACACTGCTGCAGTTAGACAGTGGATCTTCTCTAGACCCAACCAGTATTCCCATTTCGGGTCACCAAACCCATTGACATACTCTGACCATCCCCTGTTGAAGTTAACTTCTCCATTCTTTCGTTTCTGGAAGACCACCCACTGTCCATTGTCCATATCACACCACACCCTGAATGGTCTGATGCGAGGGCACTGTGGGTCAATGTTGTAGACACCAGACATGGTGCATCCTCTCTGGTACACCTCTCTGCAGTCATGGGGAAGACCAGGGCCTCGTGGGGTGCCTGCATGGAGGCAAGAGAGGTGGTGGACCATTATCAGGTATTCTTGCTAGATGTATATGTATGAAAAAAGTGTATAATATTGCAATACTTGCGATTGTGGAGAAGGGAAGGACTCGATTATTTGAGCACTCATAACAATTGCCTGAAGTTTCGATACCCCTCTACATCTAAGTATATGCTTCCATCTGATCTCTTACCACCATTCTACTTCACCCCAGTGTGTAGCTGCTGGTGTGTGTGTGTAACTCACATGAATACCCCAAGCTGATGAAGGCTGCAGTGAGAACTAGTGTGCTCACAAGTGGAATCATTCTCTTGGACTGTGTTCACTGTCACTGTAGCAGTAGGTATACTGTTGACCACACCTTGTGACTTGTTTCTCTGAAGCAGGATCTGTTCCTAGGAAGGTAGCTAAGGTTGGTTACTGTGAAGACTGGCCTTGTTTAAATAACCTCCTCTGGAGAAGGACCTCATGAATATCTTTGGGATAGAATTGATTTTTAATATCTCTGCATGTCTTGTTTATCAATGCATGAGACATTGACCCTGCCTCCTTTGGGTTCATAAGGAATGATCATGATGAATACCATTAATGTACCTAAGGTATATGTAATAGAGAAAAGTAAATTACCTTGTGCGTCTCTGGCTGCTCCTTGTGGTGGTGCCTCTGTGTGGGGGACTGCATTAGGTGCACTGCGGTGATAAACAAAAGTTTTGGATTTTATTCAGACGAAGTACTCTGGTGTCATGGTGTTGACACAGTATTGTGAAATCTTTGCAGCTGGTCATGTTCCAGGTTCAGTTTGCATACCTCATGACTATCACATATCCACCAAACACTTCTATTAGGTAGAATATACCTAAGGACTGCCTAAGTGGGTTTGTAGCAGCATCCATCATATGTAACTTTGTATACAATAAATACATAGCTAGCTAATGATTCAACCATTGGCTCCTTTGGGGGGTCATAAGGAAATGAATACCATTAATGTAACTAAGGTATATGTAATAGAGAAAAGTAAATTACCTTACTTGGCCTTACTAGATAGTGTGTAGAAAGCTATGATGGATGAGCTTCCTAGCCACTAAGGCTTTACCAACAGGTTTTAGTACTAGCTCTGAAGAGGAGGATCAGATCACTCAACACCGGCCATACATGCCCCCTTGGAAAAATCTCACTCACCCCCAATTAGATGATTCTTTGTATTTCTCTTGCCTCCCGCATAATACTCAGATCCTCAGTTCGGCTTTGCTGAAGATGTTTCTAAGCTTAGCACTAAGCATGCTTGTGTACAATGGTAGGTGTGCATGTGCATGTGTGTATGTGTATGTATGTATATGTATGCAGTGGCAGTAGATGTACTCCTGTTCCCATTCACCGCACTACATCACTGTACCCACAGGGCGGCTTGTCAGTGAGGTACTGGTGAGGAAGAAGGATGCCAACATCAAGAAGAATTCTTCCTTAAGTTTGTAAATAAACTAATATAGGTGAGCCTAGTGTGTGGTTACATTTGTACTGTTACAGTAGCCACAACTGTGTTTTTGTATAAGGGTGTAATGGTGTATGTGTCTGTTCTGTCTGTATATTCAGAGTACTCTCACTGAACAGCAGAGGGATTCACTTAGTGCTGACTTTGAATCTGTCTAACCCAACCTTAACTATACATACCCCCATCTGGTGTACAACTGCTGGTCTGGTCATTCGATTATATACGTATAATTATACTGTATGTACGTACGTATACACTGTACAAGCAGGTAGGTTGTTTACTGCAAAGACGAGCCTCCTCTCTATGAGGGAAGACCTCATGAATGTCTTTGGGATAAAATGGATTTCTAATGACTCTGCATGTCTTGTTTATGTGTGGGTGAGGCATTGACCCCACATCCTTTGGGTTCATGAGGATCAAAAGACATCGTGAATACCATGAATATGAAAAATCATTTACTTCATAAGTCCCAGGTTTCCCCTTGTGGTAGTGTCTCCACCCACACTGCATGCATTGCCGTAGTGCAATGTGGTACAGGGTTTTGCAAATGGTTGTTTCAAATGTTATTCGACTCACGACTCACCTTTCAACTTTGATCTTATACTTTTGGTGCTATTACATTATGGTTCAAAGTTCAGAGGTGAGTCACGTGCATGAGTTGAGTGATGGTCGCGACCAGGGGGGTCGGTCAAGGTCACGTGTGTCCGCAAAATGGCCGACGCGGCTGCTCTTTACTGTGTATTTTACCTATACTAGCAAAGAGCAGACATATTTCGAGAAACACGTCGCATCGCTTGTTTCTTTGCTTCTGAGCACACAGTTGGACAAAGGCTATCAGAAAATGGACCCTTCCCCGCCCTTCTCCAGTATCTAGGTAGGTTTTGCGAGCATTTTCCAACACCGGTGTACGAGTGTTCGCTGCTGCTGGCTACGAGGCAGATGAAGCCTAATCTGGAGTACTGAGCAAGTGCTCCTGTGGAAGTGACTCCTTAGAAGCTGGTAGCGAGTCCTCATTGATCACTTCAGGACTGCAAGACTGATAGGTTGACTGCTTCTGCAATGGGAGTGCAATCGGCAGCCCCGTCCTTGCAATCGTCTTGGTTCTGTACACGATTTGTCACATTCGATAGCAGGGATGCTAGAAATGGCTTAAGCGTGCTGGCAATCCTGAGGAAACGCTGCGATAACTTGCAAAACTAAATCGTGAAAGCGGTCAGACAATTAAGCCCAATCCACCGTATGGCTCCTTGGCTACGTACGTACGGGTCATACCAGGGGCGCGAATGCAGTACAAGGCCCTGCCATGGCTCAGGGTATGCACATTCGGCCTTGGAGCACAGTCAGCTAACATATGGATACGCGATTGGAATGTCAGGAATGCAATTATTGAGGTGCTGGTATTGCGCAATCCCAGGACTTGTCCGACCCCCCTGGGTCGCGACAACCATTTTGCAAAACCTGTCATTGTCCCCGTCATATGTTGAAAATGCCATCCCATCATGACTTATATTATCATTACAACCCAGTGTATCTCCTGCATTGCCACTGTATGCTCCAATGTCCAGTCTGTAGTTGGTGAGGTTGTTGTTGACAGAGAAGAAGTTGTACTGTGCATACTTCTTGTTGCCATCAAGGCCACCCAAGTCCACTCTCAGCTCTGCCCTGAACACTGCTGCAGTTAGACAGTGGATCTTCTCTAGACCCAACCAGTATTCCCATTTAGGGTCACCAAACTCATTGACATACTCCGACCATCTCCTGGTGAAGTTGACTTCTAATAATCTGTTTTGTCCACTAATTGAGTCATCTTAAAGACATCATTAGGTCCTCCCCATGACCCCAGAGGAGGATGCTATAACAAGGAGGCCTGTCTTCACAGTAAAGAGCTTACTTTCCTAGGAACAGAGCCTACTTCAGAGAAACAAGTCACAAGGTGTTGTCAACAGTGTACCTACTGCTACAGTGACAGTGAGCCGCAGTCCAAGAGAATGACTCCACTTGTGAGCACACTAGTTCTCACTGCAGCCTTCATCAGCTTGGGGTATTCATGTGAGTTATACACACACCAACAGCTACACACTGGGGTGTAGTAGAATGGTGGTAAAGGAACAGTGGCATTAGGTGTGGCCTGGAGGGTTATCAAAAGTTCAGACATTGACATAATAGACTACTGATTCAACTACTTCATTCAATGTGTACCACCTACATATTATGTAAATCCAATCCAGATAAACCCATCCTTAACACTGTACATGCATGTAAGGCTAAGATGGTCTGACCACACAAATATTAGTAATGTAGAAGCACAGCTGCAGGTATAAAATGGATTGTTCAAGAAAGGGCTGGTTCTCCAATACCAGCTTCACAACAGGGTTGAAAACCTTGCCAACATTTCGACCAGAGCAGAAGCTGGTATTGGAGAACCAACCCTTTCTAATGCCTGAGCCAGCTGAGAAGCCCTCACTTCATGGAATGTTCAAGCCATGAAAGATCAACCATGGTGGTTGAAACTGAGGACATCTTGTGTTAAATGAAGTGAAATATCTACAGTAACTTTCATATAGTTAAACATCTACACGGTAATGTTCTGTGTGAAGTCATGAGCTTTACACTGAGCTTTGTCCTTCTCCACATATGTGCTGCACTGAAAACGTATGTAATTCCTCTCTCACAGACCCTTCATCTAGCAAGTATCATAATGGTTCGCTCTCTCCTCTCCACTCTACAGGCACCCCACAAGGCCCTGGTCTCCCCCGAGACTGCAGGGAGGTGTACCAGAGAGGGTGCACCATGTATGGTGTCTACACCATTGACCCACAGTGCCCTCGCATCAGACCATTCAGGGTGTGGTGTGATATGGACAATGGACAGTGGGTGGTCTTCCAGAAACAAAAGAATGGAGAATTATGTAATATTCTGTGATTCTGTCATGTGAATCTGTGCAGGTGGCATTGACCTTGTCTCCACTGGGGTCATGGGGATAGACCTATAATACTATTAAAACAACTTCGTTAGTAGAAAGTTAATTACTTAATAATTGCAATATCCCTAACTCTCCATTGTGGTGGTGTATCTGTGTGGGTCACTGTGTTGCTGCATTGTGATGGTAAACAGGTTTAGAAGTACTCTGGTGTCATGGTGTTGACACAATATTTTGAAATCTTTGCAGCTGGTCATGTTCCAGGTTCAGTTTGCACACCTCATAACTATCAATTCAGTCATTGTACAAGTTGCATGTTGTCTCATCCTGCTCCAACTTGGGCCAGTGGGGGTGCTTTGCATTTCTTGTAAGTAGTGTTTGTTAATATATTAATTGCTACAACTGTTGTTGTCTAGTCATGAGTTGTGTACTGGATTGTGTCATGTACAGTATGTTATGAGTGGTGTGCACCATTTAGTACATCACTAGTGTCTACACAAACTTATCTAACCATTGCCCAATACAATAGGTGGACTTGGTCCTCATTACATTAAAGGGACTTGTGCCGATCCCTTCACATTAACCATACTACACTGATAGTCTATGTATTACCTCATCTTACATTCTTCTTATGTCAACCCTTCGAACTGTTACCAAGTGATATGTTGGTTGCACAGTGGAGCATCAATCAATAATGGACACCATGGGGACCAGCTGTCTGTCCTCATTATGTATACAGAGGTATCCTTATTTGAGAAATATTCTGGTATAGGTTGGTTATATACTGTATATCTCTATGTGCTATCACAGCTGGCTGTGTATTAAAGGTTTCATTCATAGTGCATGAACTATCCTCATTTAGGGTGTCCTTTATAGGGAGGTACCACTGTGTGATATGTATGTGAGTTGTTTGTTGGATAGTGCTGTCCTACCTTGTCCCCTGAACAGAGTGAACTGTGTGCTTGTGGTAATGTGGTGAGGGCAGATGGAGACAGTGTGCCTGCATGTTCCTATGTCCACAGTGTACGTACACTTCTTGTTGATGGTTGTTATGTTGAGTGAGAGGAGTACCACCACTGTACCTCCATCTAGTGTACAACTGCTGGTTTGGTCATTAGATTATATTCATATGTACATGCACTGCATGAACACATTTGACATGTACTTCATCACTGTATTATTGATCACACTATACACTACAATTGTAGACTACATATCATTGGTTAACTCAATATCCTTGTGTGGTTCTAGTGCTGTGTCTGTAGCTAAACTGTGTTCAGTGATGGACACTTGACTAGTCTCTGGTGCGGAGCTTCATTTCAATGCTTTTGGGGCTTCTGGTAAACCCATACCAGCGGTTGTATCCATTGTATGGTCCATTCAGGTCTGCACACTCACAGTAGTTGTACCACCATCCAGCAGAGTGTACCCAGCACAGTTGTAACTACTGCCCCTGTCATTGTCCCTGTCATGTGTTGAAAATGCCATCCCATCATGGTTCCTACCACCATCACAACTTCCATGCAGTTGATCTCCTGCATTGCCACTGTATGCTCCAATGTCCAGTCTGTAGTTGGTGAGGTTGTTGTTGACAGAGAAGAAGTTGTACTGTGCATACTTCTTGTTGCCATCAAAGTCACCCAAGTCCACTCTCAGCTCTGACCTGAACACTGCTGCAGTTAGACAGTGGATCTTCTCTAGACCCAACCAGTATTCCCATTTCGGGTCACCAAACCCATTGACATACTCTGACCATCCCCTGGTGAAGTTGACTTCTCCATTCTTTCGTTTCTGGAAGACTACCCACTGTCCGTTGTCCATATCACACCACACATTGAATGGTTTGATGCGAGGGCACTGTGGGTCAATGGTGTAGACACCAGATGTGGTGCACCCTCTCTGGTACACCTCTCTGCAGTCACAGGGGAGACCAGGGCCTCCTGGAGTGCCTGTGGATAGGTAGAGGTAGCCATAATGTTAATTGCTAGATGACGAATATGTGTGAGAGAGATTGTGTCTGTACTGCAGTGGAGAGATGGGAATATCTTGTACCATTCTACTGCACCCCAGTGTACATCAACATTACTCATATATGTGTGGTCAGACCATCTTAGCCTTACATGTACAGTGTTAGGGATGGACCTACTGTATCTGGATTGGTTTTACATAATATGCAGGTGGTACACATTGAATGAAGTAGTTGAATCAGTAGTCTTATGTCAATGCCTAAACTTTTGATAACCCTTCACATCTTAGTGCTTCTGATCCCTTACCACCATTCTCCTTCACCCCAGTGTGTAGCTGTTTGTGTGTGTGTGTAACTCACATGAATACCCCAAGCTGATGAAGGCTGCAGTGAGAACTAGTGTGCTCACAAGTGGAGTCATTCTCTTGGACTGTGTTCACTGTCACTGTAGCAGTAGGTACACTGTTGACAACACCTTGTGACTTGTTTCTATGAAGCAGGCTCTGTCCCTTGGAAAGTAGATTGTTTACTGTCAAGACACACACCTTCTTTTAAAGCAGCCTCCCCTAGGGTCATGGGGAAGGACCGAATGAATGTCTTTAAGATGATTTAATTTGTGGATAAGATTGATTCTCTAGTCACCCAGTCTTGTGCATCTGTATATGTGGCATTGACCCCACCTCCTCTGATGTCATGGGGATAGACTTATAATCTATGAATTTCATTACAATTACTACATTTAGTAGAATGTAGACTGCCTTGTCTGTCCCTGACTCCTCCTTGTGGTGTCTCTGTGTGGGTCAGTGCACTGTGGTGATAAACAACTTTGGAGCAATGACCAATAATTGGACTAATGACTTATAATTTGTACCCTGGTGTCATGGTGTTAACACAGTATTGTGAAATCTTTGCAGCTGGTCATGTTCTAGGTTCAGTTTGCACACCTCATAACTATCAATACAGTACAAGTTGTGAGTTGTCTCATCCTGCTCCATGCAACTTAGGCCAATGGGGTTGCTTTGTATTTCTTATAGTGGGTGTGTCCTGTCATGAGTTGTGTACTGGATTGTGTTGTGTATGTAATGAGTGGTGTGTGCACCATTTAGTACATCACTATAGTGTGCACACACTCTTATGTCACTCCACTCACCATTGCCCACTACACACTAGGTGGACATGGTCCTCACTGGATCAGATGGACATTAACCATAGTATACACTAATAGTCTGTTACATATTTACCTGAGAAGTGTCCCTTTAGTGCAGATGCAGGCACTTCTGAAGCTAGTGCTTTTGAAACAAAGCACTTTCAATCTTAGCTACCAAGTAATGGCTACAGCATGAAACCTATACTGAGGGAGTGTAAGTTAGAGTAGCCGCTTTCACTCTCACAAGAAGACGCTTTCCTCTATATAGCCTATATACAGTATGTCACTCACCATCTTCTACTGCAAGCTATAATGATAGCAAAAAGCCGTTGCACCATCTCCCAAGGAGGAGTTTTGTAACAACCAAATGTGCTGCAAATTCCATAATCAAGTTCGCTTTCCTTCGTAAAACAAAGATGGTGTCCCATAGTAGTGTATGGCAAGTTGGAGCAAAACCTTCATTTTGCAAACCTTCACTAAAACATTCCATCGAGGACACCCTCCGGATAGCACTTAGAAGGTAGGACCATGTTCGCTGTGAATTCTTTGGTGGATTTCAGAGATTAGTGTGACCGCAATATCAATCAGCCTAGCTCCATTACATTAAGATTCGCCTTCTACCAGTGATGCATTAGTAGTATATACAGTATAGCCTCAATCTCGCTCACTCTCCTGTTCACCTACCTTCACCTCCTCCTTTCTTCTTCCCTCCCCAATTCCCACCCCTCCCATTAGTCCTCATTCTAATGGGATTGGACCACCACACATCAGAGGAGAGTGTGCATCAAGCTCTGCAGGCAGTAACCTCCCTCCCCATCCAGGACATCCGAGTCATTAAGGATAAGATCTCTGGGATGGGAAGAGGATTCTGTTTTGTGGACCTTGCTTCAATTGAGGTAAGTGTTGTGGCCAGGGGTGGCTGTGGTGTGTGTGTGTGTGTGTGTGTGTGTGTGTGTGTGTGTGTGTGTGTGTGTGTGTGTGTGTGTGTGTGTGTGTGTGCATTTGCTAGGTAGGTTAGTGCCAGTGTGCATTACCTGTTACCTTTCAGTGTTGTACTTGTGCCCCACCCTCCACGCACACCCACAGGAGCAGTGATCCATCTCCCAGCAACATACTCACTAGACACAACTTCAGGCTACTACTACAACTCAGCCACTGGACTCTACTACGACCCAAATTCAGGAGTATGTCTGTTTGCTGACTGTGACTCTATGTGTGACCACCTCTAATGGATGGCAATAGCAGATTGGGCATAGTACATACATGTGATGATATAGTGAGGGATAGCTTGCTCTGTTGCTGTCAGTAGTGAGGGAGATGCACATACATGAATGTATTCGATGCTGCCCTGTTTGAGTCTCACTCATGATACGTCCACTACCGCCCCTTCCTCCTTTCATCTCTTTGCTATGGCTTCCTCTCACCACCTGTCGGACGTCCAGTATTACTACAACAGTTCAACCAGTCAGTACTGTTATTATGACGCTGCTACCCAGCAGTATGTGCCGATTGACAAGTGAGTGTTTGTATGCACTCACATAAGTACAGCACTGTGCGTGTGTGTATGTGCATGTGTGTACACATGTGTGCATGCATGTGTCTGTGTGTAATGTGTACACTGTGGGTAGGTGTACATATATGAAACACGCTACCTCCCTCTCACCACTTGTCTGCTATGATATTGTGTACACTGTGTTTTGTATAGCACTGCCAGTGGTAGTGCAGGACAAGAGGAGGGAGAACAGCAGTTGGAAGGAGGCCAGAAGAAGAAGAAGAAAGAGAAGGAAGTTGCCGTCACAATGTCTAGTGGCACACCAAGTGCAAAGAAGGTTTGCAGTGTTAGCCAAGCACATACGCATGCACACAGACAGATGCACAAACATTGTAACTGAAGGAAATGGCTGTTGTACTCTCTCTTCTCCCTCCTCTTCCAACTGATACCAGATCATGAAGGACATGGAGCGCTGGGCCAAGAAGCAAGAGAAACAAAGCAAGTCTCTTCAGCCACAGCCGGAGCAAGTGAAGGAAGTGGAAGAGGTTGAGACTGTGAAGCCAGGTATGGGTTCACACAGAGTGTGTCACTACCAAAGAACCCATCTCTCCTCACAACTGGTAGTGCAGAAAGCGACCTGATGGTAGGTGGGGGTTGTGTGTGTGTGTGTCAGTGTTGACAGCAGTCTGTGTCTTTGTCATGTGGGATTGATGTGTTACTGTTGTGTTGACAGCATTGTGTGTGACTTTGTGTGACTTTGTCACTTCTGTTGCCTTGTCAGCAATTGGAGGTGCCCAATCTATTAGCAGACACAGTTGTTGAGCCAGCACTAGGTGAGTGTGGAAGGCAGAGCTGCTCTTGCTATGTGAGATGTTTGTGGTGTGTGTCACTAAGCTTGTCAT
Source organism: Ianthella basta (assembly GCA_964019415.1). Classification (NCBI taxonomy): domain Eukaryota; kingdom Metazoa; phylum Porifera; class Demospongiae; order Verongiida; family Ianthellidae; genus Ianthella; species Ianthella basta. The sequence goes on from OZ025876.1 coordinate 1,273,087, forward strand.
GTAGAAGGTGACATGTACCCTGCATGTGGTATCAACAGCTGTAGTCACTCTACACTGTGTACAGTGGAATACAGGGACTTTCTGTGATGTTGCAAATGAACTGAAATCCATACACAGTGTGATGTGTCTATACATAGTGATTGGTCCATGTGACTGTCACATGGTGTACTGATTTCAGCTCATTTCACAACATCATGGAAAGTCCCTGTACTGTTTGGGGAATTAGTAGATCCTCTAGAGAGTGAGAGGCAGTGAGTTGAGTCACTGTGACCTAGTGGTTCACTTCCCCCTCCCTTCCTGACTGCGGTAGACTCGAGTCTCCCACCTGGTGCAGACCCTGACCCCACCCACACAGACTGGAGCTAACTTGCTTGTCTCTTGTGCAAGAGAAAGTTTGAGAGTAAGGACAAACTTGTCAAACATCAGCAGTTCTCGAGTCTTCACAAGGTGTGTGTGTGTGTGTGTCTGTGTGTGTGTAGTGTGCGTGCGTGTGTGCGTATGTGTGCGTGCATGTGCTGTACTTTCATTGTGTGGTGTTTGTCTTTGTGTTGATGGTGCTTTCCATCTTTGAAACCCACACCTCGACCCACACATGCACTCAATTCTGTCAATATCTTGTGCAGGAAAACTTAGAAAAGGAACAACGGCCAAAGCCTTCAGTCTCTGCAGAGGTGAATGTAATGACCATCGCTGATCTTATGGTGGCTAATGATTGTCTGTATTGGTGAATACACAAAGGCACAGATGGTATGTGTGTTCTGTCCTCCTTTTCAGGTCAAGTACCGAGACCGAGCCAAAGAGAGGAGGGAAAAACACAGTCAAATTGAACCCATCATCCCTAAGTGGAAGAGAGACTATGACGAAGAACGAATAGACAGCAGGTGAGAATGCTCCTCTGTTTGGTTAGCTAAATGGAATGTACGTAATAGTAGCTCCATTGTACCCTAGCTAAGATATGTGATGGGGCACTGGGTGTCCCTTGTACGTATGCGCTTTCCCTTATGTATTACCACTTGCCGTTCATTCCATTTTGTCCATGTAGTAGTGGCGTGAATGTCATAGAGACCGTGTCTGTTCCAAAGGAGGCTCCAGTTGCTGAGAACAAAGGGAACAAGTTGTTGCATGTGAGCCTGGCAACCTCTAATTGACATTGCAGACAGACTCTCACTAACATTGTGAACCTGTTTATTAAGACCACTCTTGGACTGCCTTCAGTAGTATCAACCTGATTATTAAGACCACTCATTGTAGGACTGCCATTAGGTAACTGTAGGAGGTGCTCTGTGAGCATACAATGTGTGCTCAGTCATGCACATGGCACTGAGGTGAAGTCCCTGCACACTTCAGGAGTTCTTCGCTCTTTAGAAGTCCTCGTGTGCATCCACTGTCCAGTGTACAGTGGAGACTTATTTCAGCAATTGATCCACTGTTACACTAATACATGCATAGTGCAATAGCATGGTCAGTGTTGCTGTGTTCAATTTGGAGTGTTAGTGCTTGTTGTCTTCATGTTGCTGCAGGCAATGGGCTGGTCTGAAGGTCAAGGTCTTGGAAGAAACAACCAGGGCATCACGGCACCTATAGAGGTGTTTGTGTGTGTGTGTGTGTGTGTGTGTGTGTGTGTGTGTGTGTGTGTGTGTGTGTGTGTGTGTGTGTATGCATACGTGTATGTGTGCTTGTGTGTGTGCTAGCACTTTTATACAGTACAACTTGATTAACCTCTGTACACTGCCCCCACTGTCTTGTCCTGCAGGTTGACAGAAGGCAGAGGAGTGTGGGGCTGGGTAGCAAATCACTGGACTACGAACTGACAGGTGTGCACATACATGACGGCAGTGAAGAGGATGACAGCTGCAAGATGGAAGATGTTGGAAGATGACAAATAGGACATGTGCATGCACAATAACATTTGCCTTTTGTTTGGATTGTTCTGCAAATTGTATTGTCATTTCATTGGATACTTTGAAGTGACATAAATGGCACCCAAACTGGGACTGTGAATTTAATAATTGTGTGACAAATTAACACACAAACTGCAGGATGGTAAGAGTTGCGTAGGGAATTCATGAACTGCTGAGTGGATGTAGCTAAGTATTCTTTAAAGTGCCTGCATATCATACATGGCCTGTTCACATGTACTTCATCACTGTATTATTGATAGCACTATACACTGCAATTGTAGACTACATATCATTGGTTAACTCAATATCCTTGTGTGGTTCTAGTGCTGTGTCTGTAGCTAAACTGTGTTCAGTGATGGACACTTGACTAGTCTCTGGTGCGGAGCTTCATTTCAATGCTTTTGGGGCTGTAATTAAACCCAATCCAGCGGGTGTTCCCATTGTATGGTCCATTCAGGTTTGCACACTGGCAGTTATTGTACCACCATCCAGCAGAGTTTAACTGAGCACAATTGTGATTGCTCCTGTCATTGTCCCTGTCAAATGTTGTAAATGCCATCCCATCATGGTTCCCACCACCACCACAACTTCCATGCAGTGCATCCCCTGCATTGCCACTGTATGCTCCAATGTCCAGTCTGTAGTTGGTGAGGTTGTTGTTGACAGAGAAGAAGTTGTACTGTGCATACTTCTCGTTGCCATCAAAGTCACCCAAGTCTACTCTCAGCTCTGCCCTGAACACTGCTGCAGTTAGACAGTGGATCTTCTCTAGACCCAACCAGTATTCCCATTTAGGGTCACCAAACCCATTGACATACTCCAACCATCGCCTGTTGAAGTTGACTTCTCCATTCTTTCGTTTCTGGAAGACTACCCACTGTCCATTGTCCATATCACACCACACATTGAATGGTTTGATGCGAGGGCACTGTGGGTCAATGGTGTAGACACCAGACATGGTGCACCCTCTCCGGTACACTTCTCTGCAGTCACGGGGAAGACTAGGGCCTTGTGGGGTGCCTGGGGAGAGGGAGAGGAGAGAGTGAACCATTATGGCACTTGCTAGATGAAGGGTCTGTGAGGGAAGTTCTGTCTGCACTGCTGCAGATACATTTGCCGAATGGAATGGGCTTCTGCCCTTACGACTATTCTACTACTCCCCAGTGTGTAGCTGTTGGTGTGTGTGTAACTCACATGAATACCCCAAGCTGATGAAGGTTGCAGTGAGAACTAGTGTGCCCACAAGTGGAGTCATTCTCTTGGACTGTGTTCACTGTCACTGTAGCAGTAGGTATACTGTTGACAACACCTTGTGACTTGTTTCTCTGAAGCAGGCTCTGTTCCTGCATATATTGTATATTGTTTACTGTGGCTCCTTTAACCAACCTACATTAGAGGTCTTTAGTCCATTATTGCATGACCATTTCATAGTCATGAGCTGTGTACTGGATTGTGTCATGTATGTTATGACTGGTGTGCTCACTTTAGTGAATGCCACGTGTCCACACATTTTCATCTCTCTCCGCTCACCATTGCCCATGGTCCTCATTACATTAGAGGGACCTGTGTCCACTCACATTAACTGCATTACACACTGAAAGTTTATTGCACACCTCAAATCTAACCTCCCTCCCCATCCAGGACATCAGTCATTAAGGATAAAATCTCTGGGATTGGGAGAGGCTTCTGCTTTGTGGACCTTGCTTCGAATTCAATCGAGGTATATAAGCATTGTGGCCAGGTATCCAGTGTGTGTGTGTGTGCACATGCATGTGCGTGTGTGTGTGGTGTGCTGTGTGGGGGAAGGGTGTTGAGATGGTATGCATCCTGCATTCTTCATTGTACAGATATAGCCATTGTACACTCTCACTGCATGTGTACAGTGTGAATAGATTTATTTGTATGTGTTTAGATGCGTATCATGGCATATTGGATACCCATGTGATGTTAAGTACACTGCCCCCACTGTCTTGTCCTGCAGGCTGAGAGAAGGCAGAGGAGTGTGGGTTTGGGTAGCAAATCACTGGACTATGAACTGACAGGTGTGCACACATACATGATGGCAGTGAAGAAGGTGACAGCTGCAAGATGGAAGATGTTGGAAGATAACAAATAGAACATGTGCATGCACAATAACATTTGCCCTTTCTTTGGATTGTTCTGCAAATACACCACTAATAGTATACATAGATGTAACATTTAAATAAGAAACAAACTGTCTAATAAATAATGATACATTACTGGAATAAATAATCGATCCAATGATCATAAATAGAATAATGGCGGAAAATTTAAATTAATGAATGATTAATGAGAAATTTTAATAAATAAATTAACAATATAATTGAACATAAATTCGAACATGCAGAAAACGCAGCAAACTCATCTAATCCTAAGAATCATGCAACTAGCTCGTATTGAGCAGCAGAGTCCCTCTCTGCAGTCCCGAGGATGGCTGCTGCATTGCCACGTTGGACTGCCACTGCCACCCGCTGCAAGAGATATTGATGTGAATTGATGCGAATGTGTTCTGCAAATTGTATTGTTATTTCATTGGATACTTTGAAGTAACATAAATGGCACCCAAACTGGGACTGTGAATTTAATTGATTCTGCAATCATACAATACAATCAAACTGCAAGATGAAGACGATAAGAGATGTACGTGTATAAGCAATATGAACTGAGAATGGATAACCCTTACCCTAACCCTAATCCTCCCTAACCCTAAACCTTTATATATTGTTCACAACCTGTTGTTTGCAGTCTTATAAACCTCCAAGAAGGTGATTTGTGTAAACCTCATGAGATAAGTTGCAACACAGTAATCAGACATCACTTAAGCTAGCTTGATTGGGTAAGTACAGTACATTAACCATACCTTGCAGTATGATTAAGTGTGCATGTGTATGATTAACACAATGTGTGTATACTGAGCACCCACTGACTGCTACACTGTGTACATTGATAGTACTAGTGGGTGTATAGCTAGTTGTTCCCATCTACTGTACAACACTACTTCACAGGGCAGGGCAGACAATTTACAGCACCATGAGGAAGAAAAATGCCAACATCAAGATAAAGTACTCTCCTTTTGTATGAAACCTGGTGAGCCTGACAGTGGGGTGACACTAATACTGTGTGTGCTTGTTCTGAATGTGTGTTCAGAGGACTCTCACTGGACAGCAGAGGGTTTCACTTAGTGCTGACTTTGAGGGACTGAATCCTAACGTTAACCCAATCTTAACTGTGCCTCCATCTGGTGTACAACTGCTGGTCTGGTCATTAGATTGTATACGTACGTACACTGTATGAACACATTTCACATGCACTTCATCACTGTATTATTGATCACACTATACACTACAATTGTAGACTACATATCATTGGTTAACTCAATATCCTTGTGTGGTTCTAGTGCTGTGTCTGTAGCTAAACTGTGTTCAGTGATGGACACTTGACTAGTCTCTGGTGCGGAGCTTCATTTCAATGCTTTTGTGGCTGGTGGCAAACCCAGTCCAATGATTGTTTCCATTGTATGGTCCATTCAGATTTGCACAGTAACAGGCATTGTACCACCATCCAGCAGAGAGTGACTGAGCACAGTAAACACCGTTCCTGTCATATGTTGAGAATGCCATCCCATCATGGTTCCCAGGACTAATACAAGTCACCCCACGCAGCGCATTCCCTGCATTGCCACTGTATAATCCAATGTCCAGTCTGTAGTTGGTGAGGTTGTTGTTGACAGAGATGAAGTTGTATTGTGCATACTTCTTGTTGCCATCAAAGTCACCCAAGTCCACTCTCAGCTCTGCCCTGAACACTGCTGCAGTTAGACAGTGAATCTTCTCTAGACCCAACCAGTATTCCCATTTAGGGTCACCAAACCCATTGACATACTCCGACCATCCCCTGGTGAAGTTGACTTCTCCATTCTTTCGTTTCTGGAAGACCACCCACTGCCCATTGTCCATATCACACCACACATTGAATGGTTTGATACGAGGGCACTGTGGGTCAATGGTGTAGACACCAGATGTGGTGCACCCTCTCTGGTACACCTCTCTGCAGTCACGAGGGAGACCAGGGCCTCGTGGGGTGTCTGGGGAGGGGAGAGGAGAGAGTGAACCATTATGGTACTTGCTAGATGAAGGGTCTGTGAGAGAGGAATTACATACATTTTCAGTGCAGCACACAGCACACAGCAGTGCATGTGGAAAAGCACAAAGCTCAGTGTAAAGCTCACAACTTAACACAGCACATTACTGTGATAGATGTTTCAACCATGAATGTTAGATATTTGAATTTGACACAAGATTTCCTCAGTTTCAACCACCATGGTTGACCTTTCATGGCTTGAACATTCCATTTTATACCTGCAGCTGTGCATCAACATTACTCATATATGTGTGGTCGGACCATCTTAGCCTTACATGTACAATGTTAGGGATGGGTCTATCTGGATTGGTTTTACATAATATGCAGGTGGTACACATTGAACGAAGTAGTTGAATCAGTAGTCTTATGTCAATGCCTAAACATTTGATAACCCTCCACATCCTAGTACTTCTGTTCCCTTACCACCATTCTCCTTCACCCCAGTGTGTAGCTGTTGATGTGTGTGTAACTCACATGAATACCCCAAGCTGATGAAGGCTGCAGTGAGAACTAGTGTGCTCACAAGTGGAGTCATTCTCTTGGACTGTGTTCACTGTCACTGTAGCAGTCGGTACGCTGTTGACAACACCTTGTGACTTGTTTCTCTGAAGCAGGCTCTGCTCTGTATAGGAAAGTACACTGCTTTAAATTCCTTAATTTGCAGACAAGCCTCCTTTAACCAGCCCTCCATGGAGTCATGGGGAAGGGCCTCATACATGGATTTCTGTAGGGGCATGTGCTTTGTGGCTGAACTAGATCTTCTTATCACTCTGTCTTGTGTATTCATGCAAACAGGTTTGGACTCAGGTCAGATAAAGTACTCTGGTGTCATGGTGTTGACACAGTATTGTGAAATCTTTGCAGCTGGTCATGTTCCAGGTTCAGTTTGCACACCTCATATATATAACTATCAATACAGTCATTGTACAAGTTGCATGTTGTCTCATCCTGCAAGTAAAGACCTAAACTATATATGGAATGACTGTAGTTAAAGACAGTGTCTAAGTGCCTGCGATAGTTCACGGCCTGTTGTTTGCAGTCTTCCCTCAAAGAAAGCATTTCTTGCTAACCTCAGGATGTAGTTGTATCATAACATGGCAGTCAGACTTGCAGTACATCATTGAGTCTATGTATAAACTGTGCACCTATTTACTGTAGCTATGGATTAATAATCCTTGCAGTCATGTACATTGCTGTAGATGGGTTGTGCAGTACATTCAGTGTAGGTATGGACATTGGCTGTATATAAATTTCAACAGCTTTGATAGTTACCTTTGTCTCTTCTGCATGAGCTACTACTGTGTGACATCGCCTAATTTCATGGTACCAAACACTACATAACCTATTACAGTACCTATGAAACTGAAGACTGTCTAAGGCGGCTTGCAATACTGTGTAGTCCTGAAGAGGAGGAGGAAAGCACTAATCCTCAGTGCCCCTTTGGTAAATCATTCCCCTTCCTGAAATCACTCATAATCAAGTATTGAATTTTTACCTCTCCATCCCCGTACATCTCAGATCTACAGTTTAGCATTGATGCATGTGTACATGTGTTATGTGTATGTAAATATTAAGTAATTTGATATGTACTGAGCCCAAAACCTACATGGTACATGTGGAGATATTGGGTGCACTCTTGTTCTCATTCACCACACTGCACACTTCATTATTGATCACTGATACTATATATTCACTACAATTGTAGATAGACTACATATCATTGGTTAACTCAATGTCCTTGTGTGGTTCTAGTGCTGTGTCTGTAGCTAAACTGTGTTCAGTGATGGATGCTTGACTAGTCTCTGGTGCGGAGCTTCATTTCAATGCTTTTGTGGCTGTTGGTAAACCCATACCAGTAGCTGTTTCCACTGTATGGTCCATTCAGATCTGCACAGTAGCAGTAGTTGTATATACCACCATCCAGCAGAGTTTAACTGAGCACAATTGTGATTGCACCACCACTGTTCCTGTCATGTGTTGAGAATGCCATCCCATCAAGGTTCCCAAATGTACCACAGCTCCCATGCATTGCATCCCCGGAATTGTATGCTCCAATGTCCAGTCTGTAGTTGGTGAGGTTGTTGCTGACAGAGAAGAAGTTGTACTGTGCATACTTCTTGTTGCCATCAAAGTCACCCAAGTCCACCCTCAGCTCTGCCCTGAACACTGCTGCAGTTAGACAGTGGATCTTCTCTAGACCCAACCAGTATTCCCATTTAGGGTCACCAAACGTATTGACATACTCCGACCATCCCCAGTTGAAGTTCTGGGTAACAAATCACTGGACTATGAGCTGACAGGGGTGCACACGTACATGACGGCAGTGAAGAGGATGACAGCTGCAAGATGGAAGATGTTGGAAGATGACAAATAGAACATGTGCATGCACAATAACATTTGGCTTTTGTTTGGATTGTTCTGTAAATTGTATTGTCATTTCATTGGATAATTGCAATTATGGAAATGGTACCCAAATTGGGACTGTAAATTCAATTAATTGTGCTATATATTAACACACAAACTGCAGGATGGAGATGTAAGAGTTGTGTAGGCAATTCATGAACTGATGAGTGGATGTAGCTAAGTATTCTTTAAAGTGCCTGCATATCACATGGCCTGTTGTTTGCAGTTCCCTTGAAGAATTAAGGCAATTCATTTGTGTTAACCTGAAGAGGCATAGAAATTACAACACTGTATATAGTCAGACGTATGTACATTGAGATAATATAATTGTACTTAAATGAACCATACAGATTCTTGTGCGCATACTGAGCCCATACAAACTGATACACTGTGTTTGGTGGCAGTGGGTGTACTCTTAAGCTGTTCCAATTTACAACATTACTTCACCACAGAAGCCTGTTTAATAATTAGAGCACCAGTGTGGAATTAAGAAGGATGCCAACATCAAGAAGAACAAGCTCTCTTCGTTTGTAAGGGACCTCAGGCTGGTGAACCTGACACTGTTAGCACTTTCTGTTTGTGTATAAGGATGCAATGCCGTGTGTGTGTGTGGTCTGTCTGTGTGTCCAGAGGACTCACCCTAGCTGAGTAGCAGAGGGATTCTCTTCTGACTTTGGGGGACTGAATCCCTCTAACCTAACCTATAGCTACGTAACTGTGCCTCCATCTATTGTACAATTTCTGGCCTGGTCATTAGATTATATACGTATGTACACTGCATGAACACATTTCACATGTACTTCATCACTGTATTATTGATCACACTATACACTACAATTGTAGACTACATATCATTGGTTAACTCAATATCCTTGTGTGGTTCTAGTGCTGTGTCTGTAGCTAAACTGTGTTCAGTGATGGACGCTTGACTAGTCTCTGGTGCGGAGCTTCATTTCAATGCTTTTGTGGCTGTTGGCACGTCCGCCAGTCCAGCGGGTGTCTCCATTGTATGGTCCATTCAGGTGTGCACAGTGGCAGTAATTGTACCACCATCCACCAGAGTGTGACTGAGAACAGCTATAATTATTCCCCCTGTCATTGTCCCTGTCATGTGTTGAGAATGCCATCCCATCATGATTTCCAGCCCAACCAGCGCACCCCACCCCATGCAGTGCATCCCTTGCATTGCCACTGTATGCTCCAATGTTCAGTCTGTAGTTGGTGAGGTTGTTGCTGACAGAGAAGAAGTTGTACTGTGCATACTTCTTGTTGCCATCAAAGTCACCCAAGTCCACTCTCAGCTCTGACCTGAACACTGCTGCAGTTAGACAGTGGATCTTCTCTAGACCCAACCAGTATTCCCATTTCGGGTCACCAAACCCATTGACATACTCCGACCATCCCCTGTAGAAGTTGACTTCTCCATTCTTTCGTTTCTGGAAGACCACCCACTGCCCGTTGTTCATATCACACCACACATTGAATGGTTTGATGCGAGGGCACTGTGGGTCAATGGTGTAGACACCAGACGTGGTGCACCCTCTCTGGTACACCTCTCTGCAGTCACGGGGGAGACCGGGGCCTCGTGGGGTGCCTGGGGAAAGCAGAAAGAGTGGACCATTGGTACAGTATGTAGGTACATGCTAGATGAAGGGTACGTATGTGTGAGACAAACTGCATCTTTACTGCAGTACATGTATTATGGAGATGGAAGAAGCATGTCGCTAAACACACAGCACACTTATTAGCTAGCAGATCTCAACTGCGAATAACAGTAAGATAAGATGTCTCAGTATCAACCACTTAATTAAGGCTGTTAAGCTTCGGTTGATGAAGATCTTCCATATGGTTGAACCATCTCCTATTGTACCTCTTCTTCCCACACACAAAGTGTCTACTGCTCCCCAGTGTGTAGCTGTTGGTGTGTGTGTAACTCACATGAATACCCCAAGCTGATGAAGGCTGCAGTGAGAACTAGTGTGCTCACAAGTGGAGTCATTCTCTTGGACTGTGTTCACTGTCACTGTAGCAGTAGGTATACTGTTGACAACACCTTGTGACTTGTTTCTCTGAAACAGGCTCTGTTACTAGGAAAGTAGGTTGTTTACTGTGAAGACAAGCCCTCATGAATTTCTTTAAGGTGATTCGATTAGTGAATTAAATTGATCACTCTGTCTTGCATATGCATGTGGCATTGACCATGCCTTTACAGAGGCCACAGAGATAGACTTGTGAATACCATTAAGATAAGAAGAAGGTAGGTAGAAGGTAGACTACCTCATATGTCCCTAACTCCTCCTTGTGGTGGTGTCTCTGTGTGGGTCAGTGCACTGTGGTGGCAAACAACTTCGGACTGATAAGCGATAATTTGTACTCAGGTGTCATGGTGTTGACACAGTATTGTGAAATCTTTGCAGCTGGTCATGTTCCAGGTTCAGTTTGCACACCCCATAACTATCAATAGAGTCATTGTACAAGTTGTGAGTTGTCTCATTTTGCTTCAACTTGGGACAGCGAGGTTGCTTTGCATTTCTTGCAGCTATAGTGTCTATATACAGACAGAAGTTGCTTGGCATATAGCTACCAGTCATGCATGTTGATTACAGTCAGATACACCGACACTACCAAAAATAGCTGTTCATTGCTGCTATCCAATATGGAGTCATACACAGGCCCGTATGCAGCTCCAAGACTGCATGGGGGATACCTCTGCTTTGAAAGTGGAACTCATCGTATAGATTAAGATGTAGCACAACTCTCGTGTCTGCAAGGGGAATGTCCAGCTTGTGCTCGCTAGCAGCTAAGCTAGGTGTTTTCAAGCTTAACAGGGTTTTGAGTGGCACTGTCCATTATAAGACTACTCTATAGTAGTACAACTCAGATTCCGTACAGCTAAAATGCTATAGGAGTTGCTTCTCAGGCGGAACTCCTAGGCAAGTGGGGGGGATTCTTTCGAACCCCCCAACCCTCCCTGTATACGGGCCTGATGCATTTAATTGACAGCATAAATGACAAGCAACAAACTGACGGCAGACAATTAAGACTGACTATTTGAAGCACTCACTTATTCCCTGTGTGCATTCGCATGGGGTGATCAGTTGTTGCATGCGAGATTGTCCACTTCTAGATGGCATGCAGTACATACAGAATATCACTAACATTGTGAACCTGTTCATTAAGACCACTCTTGGGTTACCTTCAGCAATACAAATGTACCAAATGTCCTTCTGTCAACCTTATAATTAGGACTGCTTATTATTATTATTATCATTATGTACCCTAGGATTGCTTTTAAGTAGCTTTAGGCAGTGCACAATATGTGCTCATTCACATTCATGGAGCTGAGGTGAAGTCACCGTAAGATTGAAGAGGTCTTTATTAGCAGGTGTCTCATAGAGCTGTATAGCTAGCTATGTAGCTATCGAGCTACCCACCTTTGACCTTCAGACCAGCCTAATGATTGCAGCAGCATGAAAACAGTAAGCAAACCACCCTCCAACCAGAACATAGCAACATTGACCATGCTACAATGGATTGAACAGCTGTATGAGTACTATGGTAGCTAGCTACCTACATCTAGGTAGATAACAGATTAGCTAAGCTTGTCCTGCAGGCTGAGAGAAGGCAGAGGAGTGTGGGGCTGGGTAGCAAATCACTGAACTATGAGCTGACGGGTGCACACATACATGACGGCAGTTAAGAGGATGACAGCTGCGAGATGGAAGATGTTGGAAGATGACAAATAGCACACACACACAAATACATTCCCGATTATGTTGGGATTATTCCGTATACTGTATTAGTAATTCACCGGATACTTTGCCATTAAATGGCGTCCGAACTGGGACTATAAATTGACTCTGCAGTGTACGCCCAAACTGCAAGATGGACACGGTAAGAGCCGTGTAAGCGAATAGATCATGAAGTGGATTTAGCTAAGTATTCTTTGACTGTCTGCAATCGCTCACGGCCTGTCCTTTACAGTCTTCACTGGAAGAAGGCGATTCACGTGAACCTCAAGAGGTAAGTTAACATGAAAGTCAGACGTCACTTCGGCACATTGAGTCGATTTGTATGTAAATTCTGTACTAAATTAACTATGCAATAATATTTCTACAAATGTTGAACATTCATGGACATGTTACAGCTTTGATAGATCACATTTCTCTCCCCTTTGTACATGTGTCACTAGAAACTAGCCCAAGATGCCAAAAAGGAAGTGGAAGAAAGGGAAATGGCCAAACTTCAGTTGAGAACAGCTAATTTGGCAGCTCAAGGTACGTGTGCTTCAACATGCACATACGTACATGGTGTGTGTGTGTGTGTGTGTGTGTGTGTGTGTGTGTGTGTGTGTGTGTGTGTGTGTGTGTGTGTGTGTGTGTGTGTGTGTGTGTGTGTGTGTGTGTGTGTGTGTGTGTGTGTGTGTGTGTGTGTGTGTGTGTGTGTGTGTGTGTGTGTGTGCATGTGTATTTGCTTGTGTGTGTGCTGCCCATACCAATTGTCTGTAGTATAGGTAGTGGTTTGCTCGTGTTCCCATTCACTACACTATATCACTGTACCCACAGGGCGGCCTGTCGATGAGGCACTGGTGAGGAAGAAGGATGCCAACATCAAGAAGAACTCTTCCTTTGTAAAGAAACTGGTGAGTCTAGCAGTGTGGGGTGGCATTAGTACTGCAAGCACTTACTGTGTTTGTGTATAAAGGTACTATGATGTGTGTCTGGTCTGTCTGTGTGTTCAGAGGACTCTCACTGAACAGCAGAGGGATTCACTTAGTGCTGACTTTGAGGGACTGAATCTCACCCGATACATCCAGGAGGCTGTGAGTTCGTTGGACTGTGCAGGTGGCAGTTGGGCTTACTGGTCACCCGCAGTTGTAAGGAAGGTCTTGTGTTGTGCACCACTGCTATCATCTTCAAGTAAATGTAATGGTGTATTCATCCATGGTAGTAACCTGGGATCTGTTGATGGATTTAGCAGTGCAAGAATCTGTCTCTTATATCCATTTTACACACGCACCTCACACACACCACACTCCATGCACACACGCACCACGCACACACACACCAGGCCACTGCTGTTGCTGAGTCCAAGATGAAGGTGACTGATGTGGGCTGTGCAGTGCACGTGTGTTCACTGATAGTTCAGAGGTACAGTGAATTCTCAGGGCTTCTGTTGGAGGCTTTGCAAAAGCAGTTTGGAGGGGGGATCAGCAAAGGGGAGGAGAAGGTAACCAGCCATTGGGTTGGTCAGGGAGACTGTGGGACAAAGAGGCAATCACTAGAAGTGTTTAGGGAGTCGATACTTCTTCTCCCCCTGTCCTCCTCCTCCTCTTCCTCCCTCATTCTTCTTCTCCAACTCCCTCCCTTCCTTCTACCCTTCTCTCCTCCTCTGCCCTTGCGCCCTCCCCTCCCTTCCCTCTCCTCCCCTCTCCTCCATCTGGTGTTCTGTTCATAGGCTGCTGTTGTGTCCAGGTATCGTCTTGGACTGCGGCTGGTGGCCGAGCTAGTGATCAGTGGAGTGGTGCACAACCAGGAGGCGGGTCTTACCCTGCTCAGCGGGATGCTTTCAGACATAGTGGCTGCCGACAAAGTGAGCAATTGGAAGGGAAATAAGTAACCGTTAAACACTGTTACTCTGTAATGCAGCAAGCTGTGGCACATTGTTGAGCGTCGCACTACATAGCAGTAGTTGAGCTGTGTACAAGGCCATGAGCTGCCAAGGGTGATGTGTAAGAAGCAGTGAATGAAGGGATACATCAAGGCTGTCATGTGTTCCTTCTAGGAGTCTGGTCACAGCTATGTCACTGTGCTGCTGAGCTTCTGCAGACACTGCGCTGAGGACGTGGCAGGGATTTTCCCTAGGAAGCAACGGTGAGGCCACTGAAGTGACCACATTGTGCTTGTACTGTTGATGTGCTTCTAAACACTCTCTTTACGTAGGGAGCTGTTTGAAAAGTTTAGCATTGTTCCTGAGGTACAAGAGGTGAGCTGCCTCACTCAATGAGCTGGCTGCATGGCACTGCCGCAAGCATTATTCATGGCTTCCTTCTGTGATGTTCAGTATGCATCTTGTACCACTATTGTGGTCACTAGCCAAGGCTTCCTCGAGTTTGTGTGTCAATTCACCTTCTGTCTCCTTGTGGTTGTCCTGCCCTTCTCTTCCTGTAGCTGATCCCACCAGCCAGGAAGAAGGAGTACCAGAGGGTGTTCCACGACTACTTTGCCTGTCTCAGGAAACATTTGGTGCACGAGCACAAGGCGCTCCAGCGGAGGGAGAAGGAGAACCGTCACATCCTCCAGACCAAGGGGGAGATCAATGAGGAGAGGGCGGCTGAGAATGAGCAGGCTCAGAAGAGCTACGAGAAGCTTCTCGCTAACATGGGCACGCTGGCGGTGAGTGAGTGATGTGTTGTAGGGGTGGTGTGTGTGTGTGTGTGTGTGTTTGTGTGTGTGTGTGTGTGTGTGTGTGTGTGTGTGTGTGTGTGTGTGTGTGTGTGTGTGTGTGTCACAATGTGTGTGTGCATGCATTAGTCCATGCGCATGTGTTTAGAAATTGTGGTCTTTTCTGTAATAGTGTGGCATTGAGTCTATTGATGAGCTGTGCATTGAGAGAGGATGGCACATTGTATTGTATCTACGTATGTATGTGCTTCATTTCAAAAATATACCCATGTACACACACACATACACACACACACACACACACACACACACACACACACACACACACACACACACACCACACCCACACACCCCCACCCCACCCCCCCACACACTAGGACCTGTTGGATGAGGAGATGCCAGACCTTCCTGAGTTGCAGCCGGACGTAACAGACGGGATTGGAGCTGTGATGGTGGACGTTCAGTTTCCTGTGGGAATGTCTGAGGTGTGTGCGCGCGTGTGCGTGTGTGCGTGTGTGTGTGTGTGTGCGTGCGTGTGTGTGTGTGTGTTTAAATTGTGTATGCTGTGTGCTTGTGTGTTTTCTATAGTCCGAGTTGGACCCTTATGGTTTGTGGGAGGACGAAGAGATCAGACAGTTCTACCAGAATGTAACAGAGATAAAGACATTGGTCCCTGCAGTGAGTATGGATGGGGAGTAGGCAGAGGGAGGAGGGGAGGGAGAGGGAGGGAGGGGGGGGAGGGGAGGGAGTGGGAGGGAAGGGAGGGGAGGGGAGGGGAGGGGAAGGAGAGGGAGGAGGGGAGGGAGAGGGAGGGAGGGGATGGCTAGTATGAAGTGTAGAAAGAGGTCCGTTGAACCAAGAGGGGCAGTTGATGGTGAGGCTGTGCTCTATCTGTGTGTATCTTGAGTGCCAGTATACTGCATCAGGGACTCTGTAAAGTATTGTTGAAGATGCTCCACCTTCCCCCCCTAGATTCTATATGGTGGCAAGCCTCCTTCCCAAACAGAGTCCTCTGGTGCTGAGGAGCCAGGGGAGGAGGGAGGTGGGGAGGGGAAGGAGGATCAAGGGCAGGCGGAGGGAGAGGAGGTGTCGCAGGAGGGGGATGGAGCAGATGTGGTGGGCGAGGAACTGGAGGTCATTGACCTCGAGGACGAGGAGTATGTGCCTCCAACTGAAGAAGGTGAGAGAGAGGCAATCCAGATCCACTTGGGTTCTGAATATTGCTACTGATAGTACTGTATGTACACTGCAAATCATGTGAATTAACAAAATTCCACAGTTTACAAGTACATACATATCCTACCACACCTCACACTAAGTATGTAACTGCAAATTGACTGCATGTC